>JAVRDV010000017.1:0-488167 GCA_033439255.1 Hericium rajendrae
TTTTGTTCTGTAGTATACTTGATTGTAGTAACTGTTTTGAATATAATGATTTTGACTTTATATTTTTCGTACCTGATTGACTTGAGATAATGATATTAGTATTCATATCTCACTTACTGTAGGGGTCATAGGGACCATAGGGACCATAGAAAGCCAGTGAATTTATATAGCAGCTATAGCTGCCCCTTAGAAATATATAGCACTATATAATGTCTAACTACTGCTATATAGGCCATGATAGGCCTCATAGCCTTTTATAGTTGAGAAAGATAGCTACATAGATGATGATAGACGTCATAGCATTATGATAGGACATATAAATGAACACTAGACTATATAAAATTTTAATTTCTCAGATGATATCTTAGCCTTTGCAGATACTAATGAGCTCATTTATTACTCAAAATTCAACAATTGAGACTCAATAGATCCTGAAGCATGCAAAATAGCAAGAAATTTGTATGCAAGATAAGCAATGACTAAAAAGTCTTGATGGTTGTCCTGCTTTGTATATTAGAGGAGACTGCTTGTTATCTTTTTAGTAACTAAAAAATTATCAACACAGTAAATATGAGAATGTCTATATATTAAGAATAGTATATATAGACTATAAGGAATAAAATTAAACAGAACAATATAAACACATTGATAGCAAGCAAATATCACATGTCATAATCAGCAAGAATATAGTGACTCAAAACATTTTGCTACATTTTGAAATTGAAGTTCTTACAGTCACCTTGCTTCTCCTACTAGTAACAAGTATGAGAATGTCTATCAGATTGATTTTACTGCTGAATGTGTCCTGCAATGCAAACTATCAGTGCTCTTCAGAGTGTTTTTTATATTCTTGAAATAAATGTACTTAAAAAAACACTAGATCAGTTTATATAAAACTGAAATTACAGAATATGGATGACTCACATGTTGATTTTTTTGACCATCTTAGCATCTCTTAAGCACTAATAACCAATATCACTTACTCTTTACTTTACTATATATTTTATGTTTTCAAGGCATTCTGTAAATAAATAGTAAAAAGAAATAGTAAAAACCATTTATACACAGTAAATAAACAAAATAGTTGGAGCCTTAGTAGTAAAACTTATATTTGTCTACAAAAACTATGTACAAAGTATCTATGCTACTGGAGGGCATGGATGGCAGGCAAACAATGGTCTACAAGGCTGCGCAGGTCATACGGGGCCAGACACAAGCATGCACGCAATTGGTGCATGCGAGCATGCATGCGGGGCATGGCAGTGGCACGCGACTCGTACGTGGCCACGCACACACATGCAGGGTGGAACGGGGTGGGTTTATGGTGTGGGGGTTGTTCAGCTCTTGGGCCGTGCACGCATGGTTGCGGGTTGGCGGCCATGCATGCACAGGGAGCGCTGCTCGGGTCTGCCTATGTGCTGCGACCGTAGGAGTCACTGATGCGCGTGACCGTTCGTGACTGCACGCACAGCGTGCGTGCGTGCCCAGTCTGTGGCCGTACGTGGCCGGCAGGAGCACCCTGCGCCTGCTCGCACAGTGCGTGTGTGCTGGTGTGGTTGTATGTAGCGCCGGCTGCCACGGGACCGTGCATGATGCAGTGGGTCTGCACATGGGCGGTGCGAGGCATCAAAGGTGTGGACGAGGCACAGGGGGCGTAGACGAGATGCAGAGCCCACGTGCAAGGCACTGCACTGCCGAGGCCGTGCGCGAAGCGTCAGGTTGCCCGAGTTCGTGCACAAGGCGTCGGGCTCTCACGGGCCCGTGCACTACGTGGGAAGCACATGTACAGGCAGTGCAGCGCGAAACGTGCGTATGCGAAGTGCGGGGATGCGTGGGCAGGGCCTGTACGCGAAGCACTGGGTCACCGGGGCCCGTGCGCGATGCGACGGACTTGCGCGCGAGGCGTGGTATCCTTGCGAGAGGTGCGGCGGGTGGGCGCAAGCCATCAGGCAGTCGCGGGCCCATGCGCGATGTGCATGCTTGCATGTTTGTGCTGGCGTGCCCGTCCCGGGGTGTGGCCAACCGGGTGCACTCGTTGCAGCGAGGCGCGAGGCGCTGGTGACATGGCGGTGAGGCGGCGAGGCAGCGACGGAGGAGGAGGGAGGGAAAAACAGATCGAGAGTACATTCAAGTGATACTCTCAATGTTAGCATGTAAAAGAGAGAAGATAAGTATTTTGTACTCACCTTGGATATCCTCCAATACCCTCCGTGTCCAGCTTATGCCCTCCGACGCTTGGTTCGAACGAGCTGGAGAGGGATGAAAGGGAGCAGATGGGAAGGAGGACAGTGGTGGTGATCGAGACAGCGACATGTTGAAATTGCCTGGTGGCCTGTCTCGCAGGTGCGCGGCAGTTGCCGGAGTATGTTCAGTCACTTAGTGCATTGAGGTAATGCCAGGCGAGCTTGACAAAGTGCCATTGTTGAATGGTCATCCCGCGCCGGCCCGTCGGTCACAATGTAGCAGTTACTCAATGACAGGCCTGCTCCCCTTATGTACCAATAAGTCATTGTCTGGCCTCTGGTCATTTAATCTGTAGTGTCCATTTATCATTGACTGGCCTGGTTCACTATGTACCAATGGGTCATTGTCTGGCCCACTGGATGTGGTGGGAGGTCATTGGCTGGCCCGTACTCATGAAGTATCTACTATCCATTTCCCATTGACGGGCCTGTAGTATATACCAATGCATCATTGACGGGCCGGTTCTCTTACAATACCGCTGTACATTCATCATTCACCGGCCTGTCCTCTGACGTCCATTGGATCATTGACCGGCCCATTCCATCCCGCGGGTTGTCAATTGCTCAGCCCGTCTTCCAACGTCCATTGGGTCATTGACAGGCCCATCCTCTCATATCATCACTGTTCATTCATCATTCACCGGCCCGTCCTCCAACGTCCATTGGGTCATTGACAGGCCCATTCCATCCCGCGGGTTGTCAATTGCTCGGCCCGTCTTCCAACATCCATTGGGTCATTGGCCGGCCGGTCCTCTTACAATACCGCTGTACATTCATCATTGACTGGCCCGTCCTCCAACGTCCATTGGGTCATTGACAGGCCCATCCTCTCATATCACCACTGTTCATTCATCATTCACCGGCCCGTCCTCCAACGTCCATTGGGTCATTGACAGGCCCATTCCATCCCGCGGGTTGTCAATTGCTCGGCCTGTCTTCCAACATCCATTGGGTCATTGGCCGGCCAGTCCTCTTACAATACCGCTGTACATTCATCATTCACCGGCCCGTCCTCCAACATCCATTGGGTCATTGACCGGCCCATCCTCTCACAATTTCTACTATCAATTCCCCATTGACGGGCCTGCAGTATATACAAATGGGTCATTGATGGGCCCGTCCTCTTAGAATATACCATTGTACATTCATCATTGACCGGCCCACTCGATCCCGCGGCATCACAATTGCTCGGCCCGTCCTGTACCGTCCATCGGGTCATTGACGGGCCCGTCCTCTCACAATAACACTGTACATTGGGTCATTGGCCGGCCCGTCCTTGTACAATGTCTCCTGTACATTCATCATTGACGGGCCCGTCCTCCACCATCCAATGGGTCATTGGCTGGCCTGTCCTCCTACCATTTTTACCATTTATTCATCATTGACGGGCCCGTCCTCTACCGTCCATTGGATCATTAACGGGCCGGTTCTCTCACAATGTCTACTGTACATTCATCATTCACCGGCCTGTCCTCTGACGTTCATTGGGTCATTGACAGGCCCATTCCATCCTGCGGGTTGTCAATTGCTCGGCCCGTCCTCCAACGTCCATTGGATCATTGACCAGCCCATCCTCTCATAACACCACTGTTCATTCATCATTCACCGGCCCGTCCTCCAACGTCCATTGGGTCATTGACAGGCCAGTTCTCTTATAATACCACAGTGCACGCTCGTTACTGGGGTGAAGGTGGGTGATACCGTGTTAATATATTCCATGAGATACAATGGAATTGCATGAATTTTGGAACCTAATGAGACAAGTGCGACATCATGGAAACATAAATTAGAACGCAGCAGGCTGCTCCTGGTCCGTGGGTAAGGCAGGGACAACCCACCTAGCCGCGGGTAAGGCAGGGACAACCCCACCTGCTGCGGGTAAGGCAGGGACAGCCCACCTGCCGCGGGTAAGGCAGGGACAACCCCACTTGCCGTGGGTAAGGCAGGGACAACCCACTTGCCGTGGGTAAGGCAGGGACAACCCCACCTGCTGCGGGTAAGGCAGGGACAGCTAAGGCAGGGACAACCCACCTCCTGCAGGTAATCAGCCGCCGCCGGTGATTGATATATCCTGTGAGATACAATGGAATCTAATGAGACAAGTGCGACATGATGGAAACATACCGGCTGACTGGAGTGGATCATGAAGCCGTCGGTGCACCAGACCTTGTAGATAGGTTATTAACTATACTGACAATACTCGGAGCATGGGTTACAAACCACCCGGTAACCTATATAGGGTAAATGTGCTATGATACCGGCCCGGAAAGCGTTCGAGCACGCTGTTCAATATGTTTTTCTTGGAGAAACATATCCCTTTAGGGTAATTTCTCCGATATCGTGCCTGGCGGGCGTTCTGGCTCGTTGGGGGGGTTCGGGCATGCCTCGGGGACACTCCCTGGTATGTTTCTCCGTGAAAAACGGGGACTAACAAAACGCGACACAGACACACTCGTGCCTGACCAGCCACAACACCCCCGTCGGCGACACAGTCGACCATCTGCGACACAGTCGACCATCTCGACACAGTCCCCACATCAGCGACACAGTCGCCTGGGGGGTCGGTCGGGCAGAATCGGACGCGAATGCCTGCCGCCGGTGATGACAGTGACAGGATTACAGCAGTAATATCATGCGTACGCAATGGCAAGTTATTCATAACTTCGTATTAGCAGAATTTTACAAGTCATCCTAGGACTTGGAATGTAATAATTCTAGATCAAGTCGTGTACATTGGTCTGTTCTTACATCAGCCAGCTTCATTCTCAAGAATTTTGGTTTTGTAGTTACAGAATAATTCACGAAAATCTAGATATACAGATTATAAATGTAGCAAAGTGGTCGGGCCATTCTCCAAGTGGTGCGGGGTGACAGGATACATGGTAGGGCAGACAGTATATTCTTCATCTGTGCATTAAAGGTGACGAGCACAATGGCAGGCTCAAACTCACAGGGTGATGGCATCTCCGATATTGGCATATGCATTGGCATCAGCAAGAATGCGAGACGTACCATGCATGGGCAGAAGATGGTGGGCACGGAGGGGCGGGATGCAGTGTTGGGTGGAAGACCGGTCTCACACGAGTGGTGTGATACATACACGATGAGCTGCACGTCGAGCACAATATTCAGCCTTGTACGACCTGTCCAACAAAGAGAGGAACTCACCATCACCCGGCTGCGGTCTACGAGCAAGCGGCGCCTCCCGGGAGCGTCTGTCATTCCCGCTGGGCATCGTGTGCGACGTGGACGTGGTGGTGGTGGTAGTGGTGGTGTGGAAATCGGGAGGGAGCGAGGGAATGCGCGATGCTGTCGCATCGCACGCGTTATTGACGCGTTATTTGGTGATCACACCGCCCGATACATCCCGAGCCGTCCCGAAACGAACAAGCGACTGTGTCGCTGATGTGCGGACTGTATCGCAGATGGTCGACTGTGTCGCTTGACGAGTGTGTTGTGGCTGGTCAGGCACGAGTGTGTCTGTGTCGCGTTTCGTTGGTCCTCGTGAAAAACATATCCCTTTAGGGTAATTTCTCCGATATCGTGCCTGGCGGGCATTCTGGCTCGTTGGGGGGGTTCGGGCATGCCTCGGGGACATGCTCTGATATGTTTCTCCACGAAAAACATATCCCTTTATGGTAATCCCTTTGATATCGTGCCTGGCGGACGTTCTGGCTCATTGGGGGGGGTTCGGGCATGCCTCGGGGACATGCTCTGATATGTTTCTCCACGAAAAACATATCCCTTTATGGTAATCCCTTTGATATCGTGCCTGGCGGGCGTTCTGGCTCATTGGGGGGGTTCGGGCATGCCTCGGGGACACTCTCTGATATGTTTCTCCACGAAAAACATATCCCTTTATGGTAATCCCTTTGATATCGTGCCTGGCGGGCGTTCTGGCTCATTGGGGGGGGTTCGGGCATGCCTCGGGGACACTCTCTGATATGTTTCTCCACGAAAAACATATCCCTTTATGGTAACCATCCGTGGGTAAGTCGACTTAGGCGTTTTCGAGATTTTCGTAAGTCATTCACCTTGTCCACAGCAAGGTCTTTTAGACATATCCAGGTGGAAGTTATGACTTGAATTTGCAAAGTAATTACTTTAACATGGATCTACGCTGGAATCAACCACGGATGTGGAGATAACGAGTAATGAAAGTGTAACGAGTAATGAAAGCCTACGACAGCAAAGCCAACGCTGCGAAATCAGAACTGAACAAATGCGAAAAGACGAGACAAGTGCAATGCAAACGTGATCAGAAAGCGTGTATGAGCGACGCGAACAAAAACCGCTGCCGCCACCTGCCAGCAGGATAAAGCGGGCGACGTGAAACTGGGATAGCTGGCGCAGTTGTCCACAGCCATACGCATGCAATAACCGGTGGGCTTGGCCCAGCACATGCGAGCGGAGCCATATGAATGCGTGCATGGGCATGCGTGCACTCGGGGCGAGGTGAGTGACGAAGGATGGCAGCTGTCGAGGCGGTGGACAAAATGGCGCGGGGACTGGAGGCCGTCAAGGCCGTGGGCGAGATGGCGCGGGGGCTGTCGAGGCCGTGGGCAACGTGGCGCGGGGAATGCAGACGCGAGCGATCGCGCACTTGCGGTAGGGGAGCATTGAAGGCACGTGGGGGGGTAGCGTGTCTCGGCGGGCGGTCCAGCACACGCGTCTCGTGCAGGCGGTTGAGCACACGCTGAAGGAGGGCCGTCGTGTGCGAGGTGGTTGAGGGCACGTGGGCGGCGTAGCGTGTCTCGGCGGACGGTCGAGCACACGCATCTCGCGCAGGCCGTTGAGCACACGCCGTAGGAAGGCCGACAAATGCGTGCGCGAGGTGGTTGAGGGTATGCGGGCGACGTAGCGTGCGTCGCGCACAGGGTCGCGCACACGCCGTAGGACGGCGGACGCTGCGGCCACGCGGGTGTTGGTGAAGTTGAGGACGGCGAGTGGCCGTGGGAGGTTGCCGCGCGTGTCTATCAAAGCAGCTGGTAAGTACAAGTGTTCACCGCGATATCGATGTACTGACTTACTTATGAGTCCGTCCCCTGCCCTTTGCAGCATTGACCACCGGCGTCGTCAACGCTGGCGGTAAGAGGCAGCCTGTGACTCGTGAGGTCTGGCCGAAGTCTCAGGACATCGGCGTTCGCCGGTTCTGTGGCTGAAAACAGCTCCGATTCAAATTCTCGGCCAATACCGGCCTCATGCAATGCAATTAAACATAAGTCGAAGTCGAGGAGATCACAGGTGTGGTAACTAGTCTACGGAACGGCACGACGGACAGAATACGGAATCAAGAAAGGGAAATGCTGCATATGGTGGGCGAAGCAAGCATAAACGATGGGGCAAAGGTGGCTTCAAGAAAAAATACCTCATTTTCTGGGCTGAGAGTCAGTACGTACATGGATAGACCAGCTGGGTGCACGTACCTCTTCTGCCTCTTTGCTGGCCTGGCTTCAGCTTCAGGCTGCGAGGCCAATCCAGATCGACGGCGCCCAGAAGCGATAGGGCCAAGCAAAAGGACTTCGAGCACGGAGGTGACATCCGCCACAGCATCCTCCCAAGACTTCTCATCTTCGACCTCTTCAGACTCCCTGATTGCCATGCCCCAGAACGCCAAGGCAGCCACGACGCTCAGAAGGCCATTCTGCCCAGTAACATCAACCTTCTCCCAAGAAAGGTCCCGCGTAGGTGGTTTCAGCGCCGTCGAGTCTTTTCAAGGCGAGCGGGGGTTGAAGCGCACGCCACCAGACCCAGAATGCCTGCGCCATGGTGTCTGTGTCGCCGATGTCGTATGTGCGCCATGCCCTGGCCCACTGGATCCACTCAGCTACCACGGCAGGGCGACCCTTGGCATCGAGCCGTGGTCTGCCGTCCCCAGGCTGTTTTGCTCTAGACATCAGCATGGAGCTCAAAGAAGAAAGGCACCAAGGCTCACCGAAAATCCACGATTCTCCTCATGCTTGAAAAATGCCACTAGCAGCAAGCGCCAGCCGTCGCCAAAGTCCAGCCCCAGCAGAAACTTCAGGGAGCTGGAGAAGAGCACCGGCCATGAAGACGTGTCGAGGCCATTGAGGTCTACGCGCGAAATATCGTCGCGAAGGGCTTGCAAGGCAGGCAAGGACGCGGACGGTGCCTTCGAGGCAGTCAAGCCGTGCGTTTCGGACGCCGGCGTGGGAGGGCGCCCAGGAGGCGGAGACGGGGTGGGGGAGGGCAGAGGCGGGGTGGGGCGTGGCGAAGTCGAACGCGCCTGACGCGGACGGGCGGTCGCCGTGTCCGTCGCAGGCGTCTCCATCACAGCACCGTTTGCTGGCCTGATCGTCGTCGGCGCGCCCTTTGCGGATGAGGCCGGGGTGGTGTCCTTCGCGGGCGAGGCCATGGCTGACGCGTCCTTCGCGGGCGAGGCCATGGCTGACGCGTCCTTCGTAGGCGGGACAGTGGCCGACGGGGCCGTGGCGGGCGGGCGCGGGCGGGGCTGTGGCGGGCGGGGCCGTGGCGGGCGTATCCTTTGCGCGCGTGTCCTCGGCGGGCGGGGCCGTGGCGGGCGCGTCCTTCGCGCGCGCGTCCTCGGCGGGCGGGGCCGTGGCGGGCGTGTCCTTCGCGGGCGAGGCCATGGCTGACGCGTCCTTCGTGGGCGGGACCGTGGCGGACGGGGCCTCTGCGTACGAGGCCGTGGCGGATGGGGCCGTCATAGGCGTTTCCACCAACGCAGATGCAGTAGACCTCGTGCTACCACGAGAGCGGGCAGAGTTGCGGGGACTAAATGCAGCCAAAGACAGCGGGACTGTCGGCGGCACTGCAAAGCGACTAAACATAGAGCCAGCAAGTGGAGGAGATGTGTTACCTGGCGAAGGAGGGGGGGATGGGGAAACAGGCGCAAAGGGACCCACCCCCCCCTCTTGAACTGGAGGGGACTGGGGGCGCGGGGACCTTGTAGTTGGCGTTGACAACGTTGATGGACGAGGCACTGGTGTGAGAAGCGCTTCCGCGCCTTCTTGACTTGATTTGTCAGGCGCCTGCGTGGCGTTTGGCGCGCTTGCTGCAATCCGGCGCATTGCAAATTCAAAACAACGAAGTAAGTAGACATCCTGGCCATAGAGAAGACCTAGCACTCACGCAAAGCTGCACGCGAGAACTTTCTAAACGACGAAGCAGCCGTGTTGTAGCCCACCTTGTCAAAGTGCGGCCATATCTCGTCGACCAAACCGCGCTTGTATCCTGCATGGACACTCCAAGGCAAGTCAACTCCTTGCAAAGTGGAAGGCGAAGGTGAGTCACCCATACCTCATAACGTCGATCTCGCCTTCATTTTCTTCATAACCACCCCCCATCATAATAGTCACCACCGTCCCGAGCCGCTCCGCGATTAGTTCTGCGATCGGCTGCAAGAACTCGTACGACGATCTCAAGGCCCTATAGGTACGTCAGCGCGCGGTTTCCGAGAAGGTGGGCAGCACCACTCACAAGCGTTGGTCCTCGGGCACCACAGGAGCGTCGACACGCCGGTTGTAATCATCCATCGCCGCTGCGTGTCGTTCCTCCGCGATCCTTCTGATGGAGGCCTTGAACTCTGGGTCCTCGGCTTCCCATTTCTGTCGCGCGAATTCCGCTCTGAAGTTAATGTCTCGGTTCGACTTCTCTGGATCGGCGGTGTCAGCATTCAGGCCGAGCTCTGCAGCCCTCACCTTCCACCCTTCCTTCAGCTTCTCTTGCCAGAACAAAGACATATATGTCTGCCAATCGGTTTTCTTCTTCGGCGGCTTCACAAGTTGGCGAATGAGCACGGAGAACGAATCGGCACGGACACCGACAGAAGGCGCGGGAGAATTGGAGGGGTTGAATGTCGATGTCGACGTGGACGCCAGCATCGACGACACCGCGGAAGCCGCAGACGCGGCGGGCGCGGTGGTTGTCAACTTCCTCTCCTCGTGCTGGTAAAAGCGCTTGATTTTCTATCGACAGGTGAGCATTGCATCTCAAGCTGTCAAGAAATATACTCACATCCCGTACGTCTTTATATATCCCCTCCTTCCTCGCTCTCTCCTCCATCGACTCGCCTTCGTGATCGCTAGGATTGTCGAGGTCAGAGTCGGGCGGGTCGGCGAGGTCCTCGGGGAGGATATCGTTCAGCACGGCGTCATAGCCGTACTTTCGTATCATGAGCCGAGTGATGCGCGTGTAGAAGGCGTTCGCCCCGTCTTTGTCCTTCGCCACCTTACGATATTCGGAGCGGCGCGCTGAGAGAAATTGAAGACGAGGTCCTTGTGCCCATGCTGGGCGCCCAGGCGGTCTCTTCACACGTTTGGGAGGTTTGTTCATCTGGTAGAGTGTGCTGTCGTGAGAGACGTGTGATCCCAATGGTCCGAAGGGTCTGTTGACGGGTTAAAACCCCCTGGGTGGTCCTCATATGCTTATGCCCCACAAGTTTGGTGCAGGCAGGCCTTGGTCTCTGGCTCGCTTATGTCTGGATCCAATGTTTCATACTGAATAAATATCGGCTACATTTTTAGAGAGGTACAACCAGGGGTTGCTAAGCCTATACATTCTAAGCTACTGGTAGCTGGTGTGAGAAGCCATCTTCTCCGGTTGGAGATCCCCATGCAACCCAGAGCCGACGATTATATTCAGAGATGGCTGCGAAATAGTCAGGAAATCCAATGATACGGCCACCATCTTTCTCGCCAGCCGTTTCCTCATTTGCATCATCCCTGTCCGGTATTGAGTGAGCAGCTACCGATACTGAAAGTTGGCAGGAATTCATACCAAAACAAATAAACTCCAGGCTTTGAGCCATTAAAGACAACCCAGCAGTATTCCGGGCGTCGATCTCTGAGCGCGGTTGTAAAGTAATGTGGCGGCCTGTATTTGCATAAGTCGCCAGAAACGGAGCGCCCGTGAGGCCAATTTGAAACACGTACGGAAGGCCCTGGGCGCGAAGTGCCTCTGATTGAAAGCGTTGCCGAGTCCCGTCAGGGTGGTAGATCCACACCGCCCGTGCATCCATTGCCTTCTTCCATAGCTCGACTGCGGCAGGACGGCCGGCAACCGATTTGTACACGGTTCGACGCGGGTTGTCTGAAGTGTTAAGGGCATCGTCCAGGGCGTCGTGCCTCAAAGGAGTTCAGTACAGCAACCCGCTGAAAGCCGTCAAAACCTCACTTGTTAGAATATATTCCAGGTATTGGTCCAACCAGAACAACCCAGTATGTCCGATGAGCGCGCTCTGTGGAAACAATGAGCGCGGAGCAGGCAAAACGGGAAAGAGGCTCACCATCAGGATCATAGTCGTCGCCAAGTGGGAAAAACCCATCCCCAGATGCGCCGTCGGCTGTGCGTATGACATCGACGTCAGGATCAGGGCCTACATTTCGCATCGGGCCACCCTCTCTGCCTAGCGCTGGCGAGTGGCTCCGCTCCCCACTTTCGTCGACACCGGCGCGGTCGTCGTGCTCACGCCGTGGAACGCGAACGTGGCTGGTATCCGTGCTCGGGCCATGGGGGCAACGGGCCTGGTTTGTGGAGACATGTCTGAATGAGGTTAGGTGACGGGTGCCGGCCGGCTGCACTGAGGCGTCCTCAAAGCGAACTCTGCGGGATCGAAATGGAAACGAATCGGCTGTTTGGATAGCAGCACCCTCTTGGAGTGGAACGCCGTCGTTACCATGGACACCGGTGCACCTGCACTGCTGCGCCTGGACAGGGCGTTCCACACCTGCGTCTCCTGCGTGACGCTCAGCCGTGCCTTGTCTACTCCAGCTGTAGGTCACGGTCAGGCTATCAGCGGTTTTGACGAGCGCGGCTATGTCGCCAGAGATGGTGAAAGAAAGGGACGACATTCGGGGAGAAAGCGAACTATGGGGAAAGGAGCAGCGTACCGAACCAGCCCCTTCAAATTGACAGCAGTTCCAACGGCGTCTGCTCGCTTAGCCTTCCGATCGCGGCGCAGACAGCGCCTCGTGCGCACTATGCCCTACCTGTGGTTATGTCCAAGCGAATGCATGACAGATGGCTGAAGGCGAGATACGCGCACCTTCGAGAAGCCCTTCAACGTAACGTAGTTATTTCTCGATCCCCGTAGATAGCTCCAGCGAAATGAGATGGGATGGTTGCGTGCATCATAGGACACAGTTATGCAAACGGAGGACACTTGCTGCGTCAGAAACATCAGCCATGATACAGGCAGCGCATAACTGCTTCGCAGACTCACTATGCTTAGGAGGTCGACTTGCATCAAATTCACTGACGTTATTTGAGATGAAACCAGGATAAAAAGAAAGAGTTAGCCGGATCGAAGTGGATGAGTGCACGTTGAAAGCGTACCGGCCGTTCATCGCATCTACCCCATCCACGCAGATCAGGCGGTATGCTGCCGCACGTACGATATTCCCCAGTTTGAGTTTGACATTTAGTCAACAGCTCTGGGCTAGATGGCGTATTATGATAGCGAAAGGGAGTCGGAAAACAGTGAATCGAGACGGAAGCTGCAGAATGTCCAGGCATAATATTGTAACGCTGCAAGTTTTGGAATCGGGACATCCGCGACGTCGCGTCCCGCTTCCAGACAAAGCTTGATTCCACCTTGTGAAGATGCAGATGTCTTTTTAGTCTTAAGCAGGCTGAAGACGATATTTATTATCAGTCGATCTTCGCGTATGAGGCTAAACGTCCCCTTGAAAGTATCACAGATGTAAGCCAAACGACTGCTCAAGTTCGGCAATTAGAGCGATGCATTACGACGCCGTTTTCTGGAGGCCAACGGGCTCACGCGTTTCACGAAGCGTATGTTAAATTACATCGACCACGAAGGGCGCAATCACGCGTTTGGAACTTGGAAGCACGGCCAAGCGTGTGCTATGCGAATCAACGTGAATTTGTGCTGTGTGACTGAGATTAATCACGACGCGACAGCTCCACTGATGCGCGCGCCGCGCTCCTTCCTTCGCTGCAACCGTCTGATACTTAGACGAGACTACGCGCTTTCCTCTCTCCCCATCCCTCGCCCCTCATTCTCCCCTTACGCCATCGTCTCGACCGTCCTCTATCTGCCCGGCACAATGCCCTTGAGGTGTGTGATTTTTTCTGCGACATATCCCTCCCCTTTTCTGCCTTTTTCCCTTCGCGTTCACCCGTTGGAACCCCCCCTCGCCGTCCGTATGGAGTCGACCCCGGCACCGACGCGACGCACGAGGGACATGGAGAGGCCCGGGCTCATTTTCATTTTTCGCCGTGATATTGCACGTCGCCAGGCCTGCCTGTCCGTAAGGAGTCGACCCCGGCACTGACGCGACACGGCGCTGGCGACGCGTCTTTTTCGCGTTTTTCAACCCCATTTCTCCCTTAGCTACGTGCTGCGCCATAGGATATGTTTCAATTGTCCATATACCTCTTTCTGACGCGCTATTCCTTTCCCCTTTGCCTTGCAGCACCTGAGCGCAACATGTCGAGGGTGGTGGGTTCTATTCTGTCCCTCGCCGCCCTTCCAGCTATTGATTCAAGCACAGACCCGGTCCAAGCGCGTCTTCTCTCCATACGATGCCTTGCTCCAAGCCCCTGCCACGTTCGACTTCGACGCAATCATCGCCGACGCGCTCACGGATCAACGGGGGACTGGGGATGATGGGGCCCGCCCTGCTGCCGACCAAACTGCAAAAGCAAAAGCCGCGCCCATCCAGCCCGCCGTTCCCGGGCCCTCCTGTTCCCCAGGCGGCCACACCGCTCCCCATACAATGCACGCCAGCCCCGCTTCATCACATGAAGAGGAGCGGGACACACCGCCCCTCCTCATTGTGGTCCCACGAACCCCGCCGCGTCGCCGCCTTCCCTTTCCCGCGTTCGACGGGCCACTCACACCTG
This sequence comes from Hericium rajendrae, assembly GCA_033439255.1. NCBI lineage: Eukaryota > Fungi > Basidiomycota > Agaricomycetes > Russulales > Hericiaceae > Hericium > Hericium rajendrae. The sequence continues at coordinate 14,094 of JAVRDV010000017.1, forward strand.
TCGGCGGCAGTCCGGCTGGCGTGTTCTCCAAGCCCCTGCAGGTGCCGCTCCAATTCCCTGCACGCGCCGGGGCGTTCGCGGGGGCCTCTACCACACATCCCCCATCAAATCCACCCTCCCCACTGCGCAAGGTATTTCCCAAGTCATGCGCAGCTGCTCGAAAAGCACCGCTTCCCTCGAAGGCCGGCGGGTCCTCTAGCGGCGAGTCAACGGACCAAGGATCGGGAAGGCAATGCCACCAGCGCCAGAAGCGAAAGGCCAAGCGAGACGCGGCGGCGAAAGGGGCTGCGAAGGGCTATGCCCTGCGCCGTTCCGTGCTGAAAAAGCATGCGATGCCCTACGCCGTCGACATTGGCGGCGATGCCGAGGACCTGCCGCATTGCGAAGGGGCTTGGCTTGGCAACTCGCACACGAAGTTAGGGGAGGTAGACATGTCCTTGCAGAGCCTGAAGGCGCGCGGGTTCCGGTATTTTGCCTGGGATGGAAGGTGGGTATGCTGATGCCCTCTCATATGTCCTCGCCTGACGCTTTGGCCATAGGCGAAGGGTCTTGATTATCGACAGGCGGGCTCGAATTGTGGCCTCCCTTGCTGGGAGGCCTAACGACCCGAGGTGGGATCAGGCATGTGGGCGAGTTGTGCATGCGATGGACATTGCCAATGGGGAGATGGTGCTGCACGGAGAAACTTCAGCAGAGAAAAACCGCCGGGGCCGCTACGGCTTCGTGAGTACCGGGGTATCTTTCGGCCGTGGCCAGACGGTGCGTTCTCCCCTTGATAAGCTCGAAACACGTTCGCTCATGCTTTTCTCAGCGCCCAAAGAACTTGCGAGAGGATTCAAAGCGAAACCAAGGTGCTTTGCAGCGCCTGCTTGCCAACCCGGACCTGCACCGCATGTCAAAATTTATGTCTGGTACGCCCTTCATCGTCGTCGCATCGCCCTTTGCCCTTCTGACTGGGCTTAGCCACGTTTGGGCTGGGTGCACCCAAGCTGTACAACCACTACTACGAGACCCTTGAGGCCATCATCAAGCGGCAGCCCGAGCTTCAAGTGCCCTTCGGGAGCCCCGTCTATGCAGCGTGCTCATTCAATTTTGGGCCACATGTTTCATGTGCAATGCACTTGGACTCGTCAAACCTTCCGTACGGCTGGTGCTCAATTTTAGCCTTGGGAAACTTCAACCCGGACCGCAGTGCCATGCTTGTGCTCGCGAAGCTCGGCCTCGTCATTCGCTATCCCCCCGGTTCCGTCGTGCACATTCCCTCAGGGAGCGTGCCACACGGCAACACCCCACTCCACCCTGAAGACTCGCGGAGCTCGTTCACGCAGTACAGCGCTGGGGCCTTGTTCCGCTATGTTGACTACGGGTTTCGTCACGAGCATGAGGTCATAGAGCAGGATCCTGCTGAGTGGGAGAGAATTTTGAGGGAGCGACCTGGGCGCTGGTCTCATTGCATGGGGTTTTTTTCACATCGTGACGAGCTGGAAAAAGACATAGAAAATGTATTTACAGATGTCGGCGCTTCACCTACGAAATAAACATGCGCCTTGCGGCAGGCGTCTGCGACCGCGCGAGTCACGTTACTTTCACGACGCGTCTTTGTTGATCATTGCGTCTTTGCGGAACGCGTCTTTGTTGAGGGCCTACAGAGTGTGTGGGCCGTGAGACCACCTCTCTTGTTCCTGTGCCGCTCGAGCCGCTTCGTCCCGCGGGCCTCCTCCCCTCGTCGCCTCCTCTACGTCCCGTCCATTTCCACCCTCACTTTCAGTCTTGACATGTCAAGCTCGCGTTCGAAATCCAATTCAAAGAAACGAGTCGCTCCCAAGGGTTTTTTTGAGCAAACCGAAAAGGCTCAGGCGCGCTCTATCGTCCTCACGGCTTCGAAGGACGGCAGGCGCATAGTCGCTGAGAAGACACTTGTGAAGCCGACACCAGCTCCCCTCATACCGGCCGCCTCCGCTCTTGACGACGCGGCTGCACCTACGACGCCAGATTACGAGGGTATTCAGCACGACGCCTTCGACGATATTGAAGATGTGGATCAAGCCTACGATAATCCTGTGGTCGACGCTGATGAAGATGGCATCATACAAGTTTCCGCGGATGATGTCCCGGCACGTCGTTATGAAAATTCCGTAAGTGTTTATAAACCTTGTGTACTGAGATCCATTCTGATGTTTTCTGCAGGATTTCCCTCTGAAGGCGTGGAGGCCCTTTATGGATGAATATTTGGACGAGCTGTTGCGGTTGGAGGGTCGAGGGCAGGATTCCGGGTCCACCATGTGCGCTCGCTGCCAATCCGACGCATCGACGCCATGCATACGTTGTCACAGTTGCTTTGGGGGGCGGTTAATTTGTGAGCAGTGCGCAGCGGATTGCCACAGATACCATCCGCTGCACGATATCAAGGTCCGTATCTTGCAGCTTTTTTTTTTCCACGTCACTGACGCCGGATGTCAGAAATGGGAGGGCGGGTTTTTTACACGCGTATCCCTCGCATCACTCGGCATGCGCATTCAATTAGGACACCCAGTGGGCGAGGTCTGCGGCCTTCGGCAGCCTGTTGAAAAGACGTTCACGGTGATACACACCAACGGCATCCATCGCGTGAACGTCGACTTCTGCGGGTGCTCCGCCAATGCAGGGGTCCACCCCCGGAAACAGTTGCTTCGCCGCCGCTGGTGGCCGGCAACCTTGCTCGAGCCTCAGACGTGCGCGACGTTTGAGGTTCTGGAGCTTTTCCACCTGCTGTCTCTTCAGGGAAAGACGAACGCGTACGACTTCTATAAAACCTTGGAGCTTGTAACGGATAATGTGAACCCGTCAAATCTTCCGGTTTGTCTTATTATCCTCGGTCTGGCCCATGTGCTGATATTGGATCAGAATCGCCTTGCAAGTTTCACGCTGATGGCCCGCCAGTGGCGCGTCATGAAGGCTTTCAAGCACGGGGGCCGAGGCCACGAGCACAGCGGGGTTGGCGGGACGGCCAAGGACGAGCTTGCCCTGATGTGCCCGGCCTGTCCGCATCCCGGCATCAATCTGCCAAGCGACTGGGAGAGCGACCCTGATGCCAGGTGCGCATACTGCTCCCTTGAATGCATTCGCGCTGACCGCATCTCAGATGGCTTTATCGCCGTTGCTTGGCCATCGATGCCAACTTCCGCTTGAAGAACCGGCTGCGATCTTCAAATGAGCGGGACCCCGGTTTGCTCACAGGATATGCATACTTCGTTCCGGACGAGAGCTACGAGGAGCACATCATGGAACATGTGGATGAGGCCGAGGTGCGTTCCCGTTTGCCGTGTGCCGGCGTTGGGCGGCCTTGCTTAAGGGCCTTGGTTTAGATCAGCACCTGCGCAGGGTTTGCCGCGATTGCAAATGCCAACAACAAGAAGACGAAGGGGCTTCGGACGACGGGGGTGGGCGGCGTTTTTGACTCGCGACATGGGTTTTGGATGGCAAACGGGCTGGGTGACTTGCAGCGGGGCGAAAGGTGGGTCTCAGTTGCTCTTGCTATTCGAGCTTAGCTCACCACAGGCCTAGATACTGCAACATGGACTTCGTGTTCTTTAGCATCGTGGCGCTGATCCTAAACGTTGCGTTCCTCATCTCCTACGACATCGCTTGCCAGTGGTCAAGGAAGTTTTTTGAACGCATGGCCGCCCTCCCTCCTTTCCTTCAAAAGTCTATTCCTAAAGAAAGCATCGACTTCGCCGTGCCAAAATTCCACTTGCCCGCCCATGAAGACAAATGCCAGGCGCCGTATAGTCTTCATTACAAATACGGTGCAGGGCAGACGGACGGTGAGGCCCCAGAGCGCAACTGGGCGAACACGAACGGCGCAGCTGCAAGTACAAAAGAGATGGGGCCTGGAGGAAGGCACGACACCTTAGATGACCACTGTGGGCATGCAAATTGGTGGCGAACGGTTCAGCTTGGTGGGTCCAAGCTCTTCTCGATCAGTCGGTTTTGCGCTGACACATCGATGCGCTTTGGCTAGGGCCGCAGCTTCAACGGCGCCTGAAGGTCGCCATAGCGGAGGCCGGTGAACAGCAGGAGATATTCGAAGGCTACACCGCCGCGCTTGAGGAAATGCATGGTGACCAAATTGCACAATGGAGGGAATCTGTCGAACAATGGGAGTTAAACCGCGCGGGTACCAACCCTTATGTGTGCTCGCAGGACAGTGAGTTTCCCAGCCCCTCTGAATGCTCATATATTGATCTGCAATAAAGAGGCATTGCTCGCGGAGATCAAGGAGCGTATCGATCGACATATGAATGGGGCAGGAAGCAGCCGTGCTAGCGAGGAATCGCAGCCAGGTGCGGGCGCTTTCTTGACGTTGGGACTGAAGATTGAAGGCATGCAGTAAGCGGCTGTTTGCCTACACCTAGTCTAATGGCTAACCGCTTTGAAGGGCAAACCTCCGCAAGCCTGCAGGTGATGCAGACGAAACGCGGCGCCAAGAGGCCCGCAACACCCTCCTCAAGCTGATCCGACGCTTTCGATCTGAGCAAGAGATCCACATGCCGCGCGTGTCCCGTCTTATGGAGCCCGACGAGGACGGCCGAGCAAACTCAACACGCCTTCCTGAGGACATCAAGCTGTATCTACCCTCTGGACTTTCGATCGCCACGCGACCCGAGCATTGTGAACCAGCTCTATCACAGCTGGAGGCCGATTTGCGGTACGCTAGCGCACTGGAGGCCCTCGACGAGCTTCGCAGGCAGCTCCGAGTTCGCACCTGGATGACTAGGTTCAAGATAAACAACATCACCGGCCAGGGACCGAACACCAGAGCGCGTTCCCTTCAAGCTGCGATTGACCGCCGTGTCAATAAGGCGGCAGCAAGCTATACTCGCGCTCGTGAAGCCTACCGTCGGCTTGTCGGACCAGGTGATTGGGAGGAGAAGCTCCGCGAGTTGAAGGATGAAGACAAGCGGGGCCTTGGCGAGCGAGTTTTGAAGAACCGGGAGGCTATGGAGGAGAACCATGTCAGGGAGATTGCGGGGATGCCGGAGGTTGTTGTGCCAGGAGAAAGGACTGGCGAAAGCAGGCATAAGCTTTCGTGGATCTGGCATTCGATGTCGGAAGGCAGCATTGGGGATGAGGTGCTGAACGAAGGTGAGCCGGGATCCCTGGGTGCCTACATGCCATGCTAATTATGCATGTAGATTTTCGTATTGAGTGGCTTAAGGCCAGGGCACGAGCAGTTCGCTGGCGAGAGGAGGTCCAGCTGTTGTCCTCGGAGATATCGTGCGCCATACGGTTCTTCATTTGGAAAGCAGGCTGGTGGGTTCAAAAAGCAAATCGGTGCAAGAATATGCCATCCGACAACTCAATTTCCACAAGGCGTCCTGATGCAGAGCTGTGGGAAGGGCTGGTGTCATATGCCATCCGCCACGCTACGATGTATGATGGCCTCGCATCGTCGATTCGAAGCCTCACCAGCGAGGTTCAAGAGCAAGCACTGAAGTTTTTGGGGAGGTCTAACACCGCCAGCCCCCGCATAGCTTAGTTTTCACATGTATCTGGATCCTGCATGGATTTTTTGGACATGGCATGGTGTGGAAAGGCACGGTGTGATGGCAAGCTGGAGGCTCAACAAGGTACGCCTTCGACTTTGGCTTTGGCTCGGCCCTCCTCCCCTCTCCACTCCCATGAGCCGTCATGCAGCTGATACATCCCCTACGTACCCCGCCCCGCCTCCCCCGCCGCCCTCACTTCTAGCGCTGCCCGTGCTGCTTGCCCATACCTCGCCGCTTGCCCGTTCCCACCCGCACCCCTGCTACCCATCTATGCCCGTGGCTGCCTCTCTGCACCGCCCACCCACAATTCCTGCCCATGCTGCCTATGCTATCGCCGTCGCTGCTGCTCGAGCTGCCCCGTTCCTGAGCCGCCTGCATGCACCCGAGCTGCCCGTTGCTGCTCATGGCGCCCCTGCTGTGCTGCCTGTATCACCCACACAGCTCATGTTACACCACCCACGCAGCCCGCAACACACCGTCCATGCCGCCTGCACTGCGCTGTACCTGCAGCCTGCGATACACCGCCCATGCTACCCATGCTGCACCGCCCCTGCAGCCCGTGCATCCAGCACCTCCTGCACTGTGCTCACTGCCCATGCTGCCTGCCCCTAATGCTTCTCCTATCCCTATCCCTGTATTTACATGTACAATACACAATTTTGCAGCCCAAAAAGCGGCCCAGGCAGTAGGTTTTTTATTTTTATTTTTTTCCGAATTTATTAAGGAGGGTTTTAAACCCATTTAATGGCCTTTTAAGTTGCCGGCTGGTTTGTAACCCGTCCTCCGGGTATTGTCGGTAGAGTTAAAAAACAACGTACATGGACGCCTCGTCGGTGAACTTCATCGACTTGGCACGGGCAGCACAAAGCTTGCCGGAAACAACGACTTCGCAACCCTTGGCACCGGACTCCATAACGAAGCGGAGCACACAGCAGGGACAACCCCACCTGCCGTGGGTAAGGCAGGGACAACCCCACCTGCCGTGGGTAAGGCAGGGACAACCAACTTGCCGTGGGTAATCAGCCGCTGCCGGTGATTGATATATCCTGTGAGATACAATGGAATCTAATGAGACAAGTGCGACATGATGGAAACATACCGGCTGACCGGAGTGGATCATGAAGCCGTCGGTGAACTTCACCGACTTGGCACGGGCAGCACAAAGCTTGCCGGAAACAACGACTTCGCAACCCTTGGCACCGGACTCCATAACGAAGCGGAGCACACCGTAGCATGCACTGCAAGAGGCTCAGATGCTGAACACAACACCCAAATCGATTGAAGCATGCACCGACGGATGGCGAGGCCACTAATGAGCTTGTATAACATATACCCCCACACGCCGGTTCTCTTATAATACCACGGTTCATTCATCATTGACCGGCCCATCCTCTTATGTCCAATGGATCATTGGCTGGCCCATTCGATCCCACGGGTTTTCAGTTGCTCGGCTGGTCCCCTACCGTCCATTGGGTCATTAATGGGACCATCCTCTTAACAATTTCTACTGGTCATTGGGTCATTGGCCGGCCGGTCCTCTTACAATACCACTGTATATTCATCATTCACCGGTCCATCCTCTGACATCCATTGGGTCATCACCATGCCGCGGGATCAATTGCAGCGTGATGCCGTGGGATCAATCACAGTGGGGGGTTTCACTGCAGACAAAATTAGTCATTCAAAATATAAACCAGCCGTATGGTATATAACATATACCCGCACATGTGTGCATTGCATAAAACACTAACTTTAACAATCACAACTGGTATCACGCAGGTGCCTGAATTGTCATGTGGTAGGGTTTCGCGGCGAGGTCTACACTTCATCTCCATCCATCACTTTCCATATGTCAACGAGTCCCTCACCAGACCCCCTTGAAGAGTTCCGCACCCGCGATATGCAGGAACGAAAACGTCGGGTGGAAAAGTCTCTTGCTGCACTACAGGCATCGGAAGTCGGTGACACTAACCTGAATGTGAAGCAATGGGTACAGCAATCCATCTTCGCAAAGCCATGTCAATGTGCTAATCACACTATCACCATCGTTTTAGGTAGTACTTGCCAGAGATTTTGGCTTGGTTCAACTGATAGCATCCAATGTTCCGATGAAGTCCAACAATCTATTTATCATCGCTTCATAGAAGATATGGATCGTTCATGGCATCCTCTCATTCCTGAATCCACCTCAACCATGACTGCTCGTGCAGCTCGTGCACACACATCCCACGGCATTGTTAGCCCAGGACTCACCCACGGCATGCCACCATTGACCGATACACTCCCACGGTATAACGCCGCCCTCTTCTCGAGAGTGAGTTGAAATGTTTCTTGCCAGATCATACACACTAAATTCTCAAATCTACCAAATATCTAGAATGGTTACTATACTGTACCTGGCTCTGCACCTCCTGCAGATCTTTTCGAGGAAACAAACAAAAGTTTTTTGGAGGCTTTGAACGAGTCAGAAACAGCCCAACAGGAAGCGCGCGGTATGCTGCAGAGGGCGTTGGCTGCCGAGGATACCAAGGTGAAGCAGTGGAATAGCGAAATAGGGGTGGCGATGAAGGGTAATCATAGTACACGTGGTGCCAATGCAGAGGACGTCACCGATGGCAATGATACAGATGAACGTACAAATTCATAGACCTTTTGTTCTTTAGCCTAAAGCGTTATCCAAATCTGGCAGTAGTATTCCACAGTCCGATGATCTGATCAATGCCCCTTTCGGTATTTTGTCCACACTTCCGCACCCTCTGTCATCTTGTTCTATTTGACCAAGTTCGCTGGAAAACAAGCCAAATGCAGAGCCATCCTAGCAACGACGGTTCAGACCAGGATATCAATCCATTGACGGACCAAACCCGCGGCTCAGGTGTGTGCAGAATTGTCGAGATCCTGGCATTGCTAATCAGTAGTGTAGACAGTAGCTGGCCGACCCTAGACGAATATGGATATGATGAGGAGGAGTGGGATGGACCCCCTCCCCTAAATCCAGAAGACACGGACTTTCCCCAAGCACCTCCGCATTGCCTCGCACAACAGCTCCTCAACGAGTCTGCTTGGCGCATTCGTGATGCCATCCTATGGCTGAAAGACAAGGTGGATTACCCAGATTATGATATTATGAAGGATCAGATCTATGCCGGCATAAAGGCAGAATTGGCAAGTGGTGATTGATCTGATTGGATTCTGATTGATGCTGAACCCGACTAGGATGCTGCGGGTTTCATCATCGGGTGGGCAGCCTTCCACTGCGAACCCCTCCTAGTCCACGACTATTTAAGGAATGCGTACAACACATTCCACATATGCACCAAGGCATACGAGGCCCATAAGACCCCTGTTTCTGTGTCTCATATACCCTTTCAAAGGGGTAAGACTACCCTGACCAGAATTTACATGCCATTGTGGTGGATGGAACGTGGGGGGGAGTGGCTTTCAAAGAAGCAAGTGAATACCCAGGCAACAGCACTGGATAAGGCTTTCTGAAAGGGAGGGGTTTCGATACCGCCAAACGTTCTGGACCATCTCATCGTCGCCATCCAGCTGGCTGTGACAGAGGTGAGCCACGACCAATGCTGCTGGACTCTACTTACTTCTGTATTCATACAGATTTGACGCAATGACCCCATGGTGCAGAACATCGACAGTGCAATTACCCTGACCAAGAACATGATAACCGGTCTGAAATCAAGGCAGGGTGAAGACGATCAGATGGCAATGGAGATGGGGGCCCTGCTCAAATGGGCCAACATAAGCAAAGCGTATCATGGTATCGAAAACATGGCGGGCAGCTCTGGGGATATATGTGACAAGTGAATATGATAGGCAGTGGGATACAGTGCCACGGGGCATGGGATACAGTGCCGCGGGACATGGGATACAGTGCCGCGGGACGTGGTACCATGCAGTAGGATATGCTGCTGTGAGATTTAATGCCGCGGAATCGCATCAAGGACATAAGTACTGCCTTAGTGACAAATGTATGCATTGATTTGGACCCAACTCGAACTCAATAACCTGAATATATTACATGCCAAACTGCGATGGAGGATCGTCGCCTCTAGCAAGAGCAAATGCAGCTTCTGCGGTGGTTGCGAATTCTGCCCACATTGCACTCTGATGGGCTGCATATGCCAAGTGACCCAGTTTCCCCTTCCTGTCAGCCCATATCTTCCTAGCATTCCAGGCTGCTCCACGTGTCCTGAACCCGCGGACAGTCCACTCCATTTCAAATGGAAGCACTACCATTTGCTCCTCCCAGCGATGCAACCGAGCACGGGCGCGGAGCCATTGGACACAATGGACTGTAAGACAAGGATGAACAATTGGACATGCAAGAATGATTTTGGCTCACAATCTGCCAGCCATGTAGCCTCAGCGGAGTCCCCTTTCACATCTACACTCCAGAACCATGGCAGATTTGCATTCCGCAGCCCCCTTGCCGCGGGATCCAATACCGCGGTATGGACCTTGAGCTGTGCCCTCTCCAGCAGCTGAAGTCGTTTCAGGACCAATGACTTGACTTTCAATGTAACTAATGCCTCTCTTGCCTTCCGATATATGCGGGCCTGCTGTTGTACTGTGTTTTCGATGGACATGACATCTGCCCAGGCTCGGGTTTTGCCGCGTTGACTGCCAGCATTGCGGACGTCATGTCTGAAAACAAACACCTTATGTCCCAATGCTAGACGAAGGCTCTGCAAAGCATCATTTGCTTGGCCCTCCCTCAACTCGGCCTCCTTGGCAACAAGCGAGCGCATCTCCGGCAACGCGCGCAACTCGTCGTCCAGGCAGGATGGGATTGACAGGGCGACCCTCTCCACTGGGACATACACATTTGTGCCGTCTGCTGCAGCATTCCCTGGAGCATGTTGCTGTTCCGGCTGCTCGATATCCTCGCCATCTTCACCTACAAGGTCGAAGTCTTCCCCTTCATTTTCAGACAATGGGATGCCACCACCTGTGACATCTGTATCCTGTGGGAGATAGTCGCCTGCCGCCCTCTCAAATGTCGAAACCCTGGCCTGGAGACGACGTCTGCGGTCTGCTAGATCATTTTTCTGCTCCGCGGTAAGGTTTTTTCCCAACTTGCACAGATGTGCTAGGATAGATAGCCTGCCAGTTCCATTAAAAGAATGAAATGCTGAATGAATAAGGCATTCTTTGGCAAGACTTACTGAGTTTCCTGAATGCGAAGTCCTAGAGTAATCCATGCCGTGGCACCTTGCCCCTTTTCCTTCTTTCGCTCTCGCTCATTCAATTTGGATAGGATCTCTGCTCTTGAAGGGGCTGTGTATCCCGCGGAAATCAACCCCTTGCCGCGGGAACACGTCGTACCAAGTTATGCGCACCTGTTTTGATTACTGTGTCATATATCGGGACCATGACTTCAGGCTTATCGCTGCGCTTATCCTGCGCACGCTGCTCTGCTTTGAGCCACGTGTCCCTATTCTCAGCCCCGACTGTTGCGTCGATATTTTCGAACCCAAGACGTGCCTCCGCAATGCCTGCCTTGCCCTCTTTATACTTGCAGGTAAGGTACGATACTGTGCACCATGATCAGGATCAATGATTATTGCTCGGGAGTGAATGAACCCACCCATCCCTGTCATCTTTTTCCAATTTGAGTCATTCATATGGTCGTCCAGGACCTCTCGGCGATGAGAAGTCGTCATACCAGACGTACTGCGAGAAATCTCGTTCAGTGGTGCCCAGAGTGTTTCGACGACTTCCCCATCAAACTGTCTGGCTCCAATGATGTAGTTTGGTGAGAACGACGGGATGCAAGTATCCTTGTGTCCGTGGACATGGAACAGCCCAATCGCCTTCTTCATTTCCTTCAAACTCATTGGAAGGTTGAGATATGGACTTCTCTCTACTCGCTCATTGAAATGCTTCCACCATTGACAAATGACGTCATAGTATTTCAAGATGATTTCTATCCCTTCAGTATTGTGGTTGATGGCCTGCACATGGAGTAGTCCATGTTCATTTGTCTGGTTGAGGGGGGTGCATGAGCCATGCTGCGGGATAGCGATATGGAACCTGCGGGACGCACCTTTCGCCTTTTTGAAAGTCAACAACAGAATGGGGATAGTAAGCACCATGGCCACAGGCGGTAGCACCGATTCCGGTGTTTTCAATGTTGTGACGATCCGAGTTGACACAGTTTACAGCGCGGTGCTCATTGCAGGTGGAGCGCTAAAACATGGTCAAGCAACCTTGACCCACGGCAATGCTGAACCACCCTACCTTGGTGACCTCCAAAGCAACTTTAAGATGTTCCTGATACTCTTTCCTTCCCACCATGAATCCGGTGCCATCACTGAGCTGGACATCATTCTCTGGCTTTCGCATCTTCACCCCAGTCAAGTCAAAATTGCCATCCATGACAAATGTTCTTAAGAAAATCCACCTGACGAGGTATGAATCTGAGAGGAATATTCTTGAGGTGACATGCAGCTTACTTCCGTGGATCTAATTCCTTCCAATTGTCCGGCAAGTTGAACCCTGGCTGAGGGCATGCTGCACAAAACAGCGCAAATGCACCCGCGGCATCTGGCTTGTCCAAGTCCGTATGGCCAGCCCCAAACCATTTTCTCAACTTCATATCACGCCATTCTCTCTCTACTCTGAGAAGCTCTCTGTACCGATTCTGGAGGAATATCTGATCAAAGAAATTTCCCTCTGATTACAAGAAAGTATGTATCTCACCGGTACACTGGCCGGAAATGCACTGCTCGTGAGCCGACGCAGTTTCGCATAGAAATGCCAGGCTGTGGTCTTGCATTCTAAATTATCCAGTCGGAAGTCATCCAAAACATGAAACGTGAATGCAGATTGTGGTGCATTGAAGGAGGCTGGGAAGAAGCCCATCCGAAACAGCTGCTTTGCTGGTGCCTCTGCATCTGGACACTGACACCATACGACTGGCAGCTGATGGACTCCGTTCGAATCGATCAAGCAGAGAATGGGATTGCCTTCATTATCCATGTCCTGCTTGCAGACTGAATCTGTCTGGAAGTGCAGTGTGTTGTCTTCGTTACTCTGGTTCGTCTGATCATCCTCCGCATCATCGTCCTCATCCTCAACCCGGACTCCATCTCCCTTCCAGCTTCCCACGGCATGTGGACATGCTTCTCCACCGTGACCAAGGTGGACCCGAACACCAGCTAGACGCAGCCATGAAGGTGCAAAAAATTCGCCAGTCCACTTTTCAACGCGATGGAGTGGAAGTGCCAGATGGCGCCGTGCGTAGCATGCTGTGCATTCAAAGGGTCGGCCCACACAATCTCCACATTTCCACAGACCTGGGCGTTCCTTGCATGAGATGCACTTGCCATCCGCAGGCCGACATTCATGCTCCAACAGGATATGGAGATAATCCTGACGCTCATCAAGCCATTCCCGTAGGAAGTCATGCTGGCCCTATTGTAAAGCCAGTCATGCCGCCGCACTACGTGACTCGATGCCAATTCAATACTTACCTTCCTTAATGTATTTGCAAGGGGTACACGATTGGGATCCACATCCGGTATGGTGTCCTCTTTCGGGCCCTCTCCAGATTGCTGACTGGATGCGCCACACAGTGGTGTGCTCCTGGCCCGGCGGGCCGGGTTGCTGGGATTCACATTACGGATTGGAATCGCAACTTGGCGATATCCGCGGGACGTCTCCTTGAGCACTAGTGCCACTCGAGCCGGTTGACTTGGATTGCCAAATTCCTTGCGACGAACCCTGGTAGTACTCTTTCTGGTTACCATGAGATTGGGTGAAGATGACTGTAGAATACAAGAACACGGCAAACCTGCTCGACGAGAACATGTGTAAATTTGATCGATGGTATTCGTAACTCTTATCGATGGCAATTATCACCATCTTCATCAGCTAGACCATCTCTATCCTGCAGCAATAAATCCGAATACTCCCACAGGTTCATCCAGCCTGGAGAAATAACCTTTGCCCATTCGTGAACATTGTCTCTCAAAAACCATGCATAGCAGATACGCTCTCCGCGGAATGGGCCCACAGCATGGTTCAGGGACTTCCCTGCCACGGCTATGACTGTGCGCCTGGGGTAGTTCAGGGTCCAATTCAAACCAGGAAGGTTGAATCGGGCCCCGGAGTAGTCTCCAATGGTACACAAGATGTCGTAGCCTCCAGTCAGGCCTTGGCTATCTCTGTGTGATGGGGTGATGCGATTTGATATGATGGAGACTCCGTTGAATACCGAACTCCATCGATGTGCAACTGAAGCCAAGTGTTCATCTTCCCTCTGTACGCCAATCATGGAAGCCGCGGCACGGTAAAGGTCTGGGTTGACCACTGCTAGAATTGCACTGATAAGAGCCGCGGATTCCGCAATATCTCGGAGCCATTTGAATGGTTTCGCTGTCATTTTGTTGCGACGTTTTGGGTTCAAATTTGCTGACACCGTCCAATCATCACCTGGCATCTGTACATACGTCAGAACGTAGCCTACGTATACGCATATATCCACTGCACATACATCATGACCCTGTGCAAACCATCCTGGAGAGAGGGTGACCGTGCCAGGTGAGAAGCGATGGGTTGCCGCGGGATCAATGAAGAGCCCAGCATACTCACGCCATGTTGCCTGGCTGGCGCTGGTAGCAACTTTGAAGTGTTCATTGAGGTGCTCTGTAGCCTCTAGCATCTTCCTCTGCATGTGGAAATCATAAAAATATTGCATATCACAACTGAAACTAGGCATACTTCATGCTCCTCTGACAACAAGTCAGGCAAGTACCACAAGAAGGCCTGTTCCCCGATATCGACCCCGACGCAAGGATTGGTCTGCACTGGGCGGTCAGATAGAGGCGGATAGCGCTTCAAGAATGCAGGGTGTTCTCAGTCCTCCTCCGCTCTGCGTAGCAAGCCATGTCCCAATGTACTTGTACTGCCAAGCACGTCAATCAGATGCCGCGGTACGATGCCGTAAACATACCTCTGGTTTCCGCGGCATCTGCCAGTTTGTGGGCAATGAAGTCCAACTCGATCAGAACATGGAGAGGTAGTATTGCAGGCCTTCGTACATCGCTAATGCTCGATCCCGCGGCTCCCCTCTGTGCCAGAACATTTGCAAAGCAGGCAGAAAGATAGTCTGCCATTTCAACCTCATATGGGCATGCAACCGCTCTGGAATAAGGGATGGGCAGGAGAGGTGACATGGCAGGGGCAGGCAGGGTGACAGCAACGACACAGGTTCTATTGATGGTGCGTTCATTAATGATTGCTTATGTTTGGTTCCTACGCGGCTATTGCTGGGCGTAGATACATCGTGCTGCCTTGCCATCTTTAAATTCATTTTTTGGGGCGGAATGTGTTTTTGTGGGTTTCTTATCACCGCATCTATTGCTGAGGCATCGAAGCTGTGTTATGCTTTGTATGTAATCATCAAATGGCTGCTGGCACCACTCCGCGGCAGGGACAGCCCTTGCTGCATAGTGCAGTGTCGCTGGACTGCATGACTGACGATGTCTCTTGCTCATCGACATTTCAGAGACAAGAATATAAATAGTTTGCTGTGTGCTGTAGATTGAGACCGTTGCCTACTACCTGACTGTTGGCCACTGCAACGTCTTGCTGTGCCCCAGACTTACGATAGCTTCACGCTAACCGACCGGGTGATTTAATACCGACGGCATTCGCTTGGGTAAGTGCTACGTGGTCCTCTCAACAAGTCAACCTACACCCTTACCCTCCCACATCCTCATTCCTACCTCCATCTGACAAAATGGCACCTCGCGGACCTTCCAAGGGCAAGATGAACAGCAAGAAGCCCAAGTCAACTGCGCCGCGGGACGTTCCCCCTCCCAAGGGTATCGATCCTAAGACCCTTTCGCTCCCGGACAGATACAAGAAGGTCATCAAGGCATATGTCGAAGAGTTCCGGGATGGCGATAAGCAGGCACGACAGATAGTCATCAACAATGCCATGAATTCAATGAGGGATAAGTATCCGAAGGAGTTCAAGGACTGGAAGGAAGACAGGTTTCTTGTGAAGCGGGTAAGCGTGCACCACATCATGTCATTCCTTCCATATTTAATCCTTGTACCAGGCAGTCGCTCAGTGGTTCAACAACAATGGTAGAAAAAAGGAGACAGGCCCCGACCATCACTTCGTCAGCAAGTACAACAAGTGGCTGGTCGCAGCGCAAGTTAGAAAAGCAGACTTGGACGCATTCATAGCACACCATGCTCCTGACGTTAACCTCTTTTCGAATTGGCAACAATTACTGTCTGCGTTCCTCAAAGAACATGTGGATGCAGATGAGGAGCCGATGTAATAGAATTTGCTTAAGATCCTTGACTATGTAGTCACTGTTTAGCTTAAATATCTGCACGGCTGAATGTAGTCAACAGTATAGTCAATTTTTTAGTCACATAGATTAGTCGTACAATCTACTAGGATGTCTGGTATCATAGCAGTGTGACGGTATAGTAAACAGTCGGTGAAGCAGTCAGTCTGATAACAAGTCACCGAAATAGTCACTGTATATAGTCAAGAATATAGTGCTGTACAGTAGGTATGACTGCTTGCAAATAGTCAATCAACTAGTCACCATCCGTAGTCACGGAACGAGTCGCCTACCTTGTGTAGCCGGTTCACTTAGTCGCAATGGGTGTGGACCTAAATGACCAGTGGCTTTCCAGCTATAGTCACTTTTGAGTAGTCGATAACAACAGTCAATACACAAACAAAGTACTCCTACCAAAGACAGTCATACCAACCAGTCGCATATAGATAGTCATATCAACAAGTCGGTGTGAAGCAGTCATGCCAATTAGCTACAGCGAAGCAGTCATGTTTACAAGCCAAACTGAAATAGTCATTCCAACGAGTCGACATGGACTAGTCATGCCAATTGCGAACTAGTCAAATCCAATGAAGCAATAACACGACTATGTGGTCGCTATTTGTCGCTGCATATGAGCATCAGACCTACAGCTGGACCATCATCAGCAACATACGAAGTTCTGAAAAAGCTAAACTCACCTAGTCTAGTCAGAGTCCGACTCGATCTCAATCACGTCCGAAACCTGCTGGTAAGCTGGCTTGGATATGACCCGCCTTTTCCCTCTCGCACTCGAACACCCTTCTTCGAAGTCATCCTCACGAGTGCGCTTAAGGCGTTGTTGAGAACCGCTCGCAACTGGCTGTCGATCGAGTGCCTCTATGACCTTTGATCTTCTTTGACCTTCGTGAACCACAGCGGTCGAACGTTCTCGTCCAAGATCGTTCGATCCCAGGACATCACGAAGTCTGGCACGGAAGTCTTCAGCATGCACATCTAGGTCTCGTCCCACAGAGACCTTGTGAAAGCGCCAGATAAACGGGACATCAGGAACGATGGGTTCCCATCGACAGTCTTTGACAACACAGGAATCCCATGAGCACTGAACAGGATCGAAGATGTCGATGATGTTGGTGGGCTTGATGTCGAACAACCTAGACAAGACAGGGATGTGATAGAGAATATTGAATGTTTCAGCTTTCGGCCACGATAGTCGCTTCAAGATCGGAGAATGATCATCCTGCAGGACAAAGATCAACTTCAACCCTATGCCACCTTGAGAAGAGCAACTCACCTGTGCGAAGAATACACTCAGGATACCTTCTTTCCCTTCATCACGTTTATCTTGCCCCTCGCGATCGCCAACGTACACCGTCGGAGACGATGGAATCATCCACTGCGGATCGAGTATATTACGGCGCAGAGGAGGCTCAGTTATTGCCCCGTGATGGGCCACCGAAAGACTCTGTCGCTCTTCTGCGTGCCCTGGAGGCGAAGAATTCCAGCCATTTCTCACCTGTGGCAATGCTGGCCGTCCACCTCCCCCCACGTCTTCCAGAACCACGGGGCTTCCCCAAATGCTCGCGCTTCGCAATCGCTGCACCCTCCTTCGACAAACTAGCTTGCTCTGCTCATGCACGGCGAAAACGCTCAACAAGTGCCAACTTTTCTGGAGAGAGTTGGTCAGTTATCGCATTCCATCCTGTCGCACAGGTCTCCCGTTCACGGCACTGAAAAGGCTGGTCAGCGGTATTGCGATCAAAGTATAGGTCGTGACGTACGATGTAGTACCAACGCCCGACGTTGGCATTTTCAGTCTGGTACTGTAGGCCCGACGCTCGAAGTCCATGGTCACAGACAACATGAATAGGCTGGGGGCAAGGCCCTGCTAGCTTCTCCACAAATGCTTTGAGCTCAGGATCTGCTTTGGGCGACATGGATGGCAGAGGGGTAGGAGGAGAATGGGAGCAAAAGGGTATCGACCGGAGGAAGAGACATTGCTATATATTCGCCAGACAATAAATGACCAAAGTGTCGTCAGCAAGGCCACATACCTCGAACAATAGCTTGGGCCCATTCACTTCGCCCCGCAGCCACAATTGATCTCTCCACCACCCATTGCCACTCAGTCAAAGCGAGAATTACAGCCGCAATCGACCTCCCCACCACTCATAACCACCCGGTCAAGGCGAGAACTATTGTTCATTGTACGATACGAGAAGAAGCAACCAATTTCTACAATCTAGTACAATATCCCACGCAGAATATTACTATGACAATTTGTCTCATCCAGCGAACTATCTCCGGGAACCCCTGGTCCCTGCTGCTTTCTTACGTTTGGACTCCGGCTCATTCTTCTTTGTTGTCACCTTCGTGTTCGTTTTCTTCGTCGCGTTCACTTTCTTCGTCGTGATCGCTGTCTTCGCACATTTGGACACCGGGGGTTGGTCTTCAGTATCAGGTGCCTTCCGCTTCCTGAAATTTAAGAGATAATAAGAACATACATCCAAGATAATGAAAGGAAATGAACTGACCTGAGTCGCGAAGAAAGTGGAGCCTCTGTGCTCGATTCGGCAAGCGTAGAGTGAGCTTGGATACGTCCTGAGCGGCGCCGTTCACCGTCAACACCAGCTGATTGGCGTTTAGAGCGGCGTGAGGCTGTCGCTCCCTTATGAACGTCGCCGCTCTTGGAAGAGCGCAGCTGCTTCTTGAGCTGCGGTGGGATATGGGCTTGGGAAGTAGGGCCATGACCAATACGCGCACTCGAGGCCTCATCTTTGTCCTCCTCCCCATCATCACTCCCCTCGTCCTCATGGTCTCCCTTGTCGCCGTCCTCGGCCTCGGCCTCCGCACCGTGGTTCTCATCATCCTCGACCTCAGAGTTCTCCTCGTCTCTGTCTTCGGCCTCGGCCTCGTTCTCAAAGTCAAGATGTGCTCTGCCATCGACTCTCCCCTGGCTCTCACCGTGTCCCGCGCCCTCGGCAATCAAATCACTTGCTTGTCCAATACGGTCGCCTTCATCATCCGACACGTCCGCGATGCGACGAGCGTGCAACGAAACCTGCGTGATGGGGAAGGCTGCACATCCGATTCATCATCGGAACCTTGGGACGCGTCTGCAAGATGGCGGGGAAAAGGGAGGCGTGGACGGGTCATCGTAGATGTTCGAGATTCTCGCAAGGCAGACTGAATGGCTTTCCCCTTCCCCTTGCTTCGCCTGGGAGTCACGAATTCCTGTGTCTGAGAACGAACGGGTGTACTGAACGTGGGATGGGCTTCTAGGGTAGCAGGGGCATCCTTGCTAGGCGAGAGGGTCTGTGAACGTGCCCTAGAGGCCACGGGTGAAGGGAAAATGTCCTCCAAGTAGGTTTTGAATGTGTCGGAGAGGAGGACATCGGGAGATTGAAGCGCATCGACAAGGGGGGTAAGAATCGACCCATCAGGTCCGAAGGCATCGCTATCAGAAGGACGTCAACGCAAAGATGGGTGTGGCATATCAGAGTACCCACACAGTCATTTGCAATATTCCCTGGTCATTTCGATACCCTACAACAGAGCACATCACCACATTGCACTGCTCAGTCCAGGCTCGGCCGTAGTGTCGAATGGTGCTATTCAAGTTTCGTAGTTGTCTACGATTGAGCGAGAAATCAGTAAAGTCACAGCGGACACGGATGTAGCAACCTACTCGATACGTTCGAGATCTGATTGGGAGACGCCTTCGCGCTCCGCCGCAAGAATTTGGGCTGCCTTCTTCTCCTTCTTCCTTTCATGAAACTCCACCTTCGCGGTGGCGGCACGATCTTTCCATAGCTTGAGAGTGTCCGGGTCTTTGAGCATCTCAGTGAGCTCTTCGTTGATACGAGCTTGAGCGCTCTTTCCATCCTTAGGACCTTCTTGACGAATCGCCGCCAAACGTTCTTGAACCTGGGGGTCTTTCTGCATGAGGTCTCGCGCGCTAGGAGCGCGATTGTTGCCAAGATCCGCCGCCTTGAGGGCGAGAGGCTTTGGTTTGGAAGATCTGGCGGAACTGTTGTTCTTGCCTTCCAAAATGCCCTTGACGTGGTTGGAGAGCCATTTCCGAATACGCTGGAGGGACGTGAGGATGGAATGCGAACACAGATAACCAGAACTTACGGAATCAATTTCTCCCATGCGCTCCTGCACCTCTTCGTCGTTTTCCAGAGTCCCATCCTTTTTTCCTCATGGGTTGGCAGGAAACTCAGAGCGGAAGTCTTTGATCAACTCCTTCTTCCACTTCACAAGCTCGCTGTTCTGTTTGGCGGTTGCATGGCCTTCAACAACTCGTTCGCAGAGCCAAGCGTATTCCTCGGGCGTTGTCCACCGCTCATTCGGCATGAGTGTCAAGGTCGTTGGAGGGATGCACTGGAGGTTTAGAGTGTACGTTCGTTAGACAGAAGGGACGGACGGAGAGAGTTTAACACTTACCGACAGGACAGCACTTTTATTCCTCGACACTTGATTGAAAGATATGCCACTTGTGGCCGTGGCACCAGAGGAGAATAGACTCGCAGAGCGCGCTGCCACATAGCTGGATGAATGGAGAGAGGATCTCGATAGCATCGAATGGTCAAAGCTCGACCTCAACCAAAGCTAAGTCTACACCGCCAAGCAAACGCTACGACCAGGGCGCAAAGCATAGCAGCGACCATCTAAGATGCTGAGACAGTAGGCCATGCACAAGACCCTGATGACACACCTCTGGACGCACTATGCGTGAAGTCGATCGGTGCGCCATCGCATGGTTAGAGGCCGATAGGAGGCGGTAAGGTGATGTGGTGTACCAAGATGTATGTGTAGCATGGGATGCCCATCGTGAGGTCCTGACGATGCACCTCTCGATGCACTGCGCGTGGAGTCGATTGGTACGCCGCCGTGACAAGGCTATGAATGATAATCCTAGGCAATGGGGCAAATGGGGTGTACCAAGATGTATGTGTAGCATGGGATGCCCATCGTGAGGTCCTGACGATGCACCTCTCGACGCACTGCACGTGGAGTCGATTGGTACGCCGCCGTGACAAGGCTATGCATAATAATCCTGGCAAATGGGAAAGCAGAAGCCGCGCTTCCGCAGGATGTAATGGATCAAGGAAGGATAAAAAGTATTGGGTATCTCACCATGCTGTAGTCCTTGCCTCTCGCCATTATAATCACTGTACGGAGTCTATTCACTCTTGCGCGACCGCACAAATGAGGATGGTGGGACATGCGGTAAGAAAATGGCAAACGAGACAATAAGGTGGGGAGGACATACCTACGCTGGATGAGCGATGATCTATATCTTAAGTCTCGATAGAGGGTAAAGAACTCAAGGAAAATTGTGAACGCATATCCGGATAGGATCTGATAGCTGTAGGACACGGGAAAATCGCAGGAGCAAGTTGAAGTTGCGTCGCAAGAAGCGCCTGGTTTAGCGCTGATTACCTCCGATGGATTATGTCACCACCAAGCACATCAGCAACGAAGTTCGCCGCTGTCCTGCGGGCGATTTTCATAGTCACAGCGCTCAGACTCTCCTCAATTTCTTTTCCACTCTAGTTGAGCTCGGTTCTTTCTTTCTCACCGTACTCATTTCCTGCAATCGTTTCATCGAAATCTGTGAGTAATCACTTAGCTCTTCAAGATTCGTTTACTCTAGCCTTCAGGCCTTCCCATCCCACAACCCCCCCTACATCGCCTTCTATCGGGTGCTGTGTGTACGGAACGAGCTTCACGCATTGTGCGCTCAGACTGTGCATACTCTACCCGCACTTCTCAGTCCTCCAACTTGCCTTCTATTGGGTGCAAAATATAAGGAACGAGCTTCACGCGTTGTGCGCTCAGATCTTGTACACTCCCCCGACTCTCTTCTCTACAAGTTTCCAACCTCAGATACTTCAATACACGTAGTGAGCATGAAGGTTTAGATTCACACCCACGTTACTCATTACTGCAATCATTATTTCAGCCTCGTCATGGCCAGTGTCCGACGGCATTTCGACATGTCGTATACGTGTTGGGCTCTTGGATGGGGGCAACAGGAGATGTTGTGGCAGCACACACAACCTATATCCCTCAATTGCCGGATGACGAGAAGGCCTTGGTTCGTGGTGATGGCTTATGGGGCCCGCACGATTGGGCCTGCTTTCCACAGCAATTCGACCCTCGCTTTCCCTACCTAGCTTGGATTCGTTTACCTACCAGTCAGAACTCCACTTCAATTCTGTATCGTCTGCCCACACGCTCTGATGTGTGTCCCCATCCTATTTTCACCTCGCGCCTTGTGCTGTCGCCGAAGTGGGTCGATGCCTTACGTGAGGAACGAGATAGTCTTCTAGCCAGAGCACAGGAATGTTTTTCTCGGATGGTCGATCTCCCTGCATTTCGACACGTAGCTTACCCGTCCACTGCGCCTCGCCGCATCGTCTCAGCCTTGATACGGCTCAAGGATGCTCCATGCTTTTGGCGGGACGTCGTGGAGGTAGTTCGAGGAATTCAGCGGCACTTGCTTGAACTCCAAGCGTTCTGCGACTGGTTTAGGTGCATTTCTTCGGAGTTACCTACAACAGCACCCGTTCCCACTCGCGGCAGCATTACTACGGACCCTGAAGTGTATCGGATGCTCGAGTTCAATCGGATAACTGTATATCTTCGCCTCCCTGTCTCGCACTACCACCCACTCGCGTCTTGTGATCAAAAAGGTCTACTTCACTTGGTAGACTGGTGCAACTTCGTTGGTGCCGACTTCAAGGAATGGCGCGATCAGGGAGTACAGGCCGGATTCGTACAAGAACACACCAAAGAGCTCTGGTATTATCCGCCCTCACCAGCTACCCACACTGTCTTCGAGCGAGCAGCGCGCGGCTATGCCCCACGTCGTGATGTTCAACATCTCACGCAGACAGCTTTGGGGATGCAAATGCGCCGAGAGCAAGATCGTAAGTGATACTCGTCTTCGCATATATCTGTTTCTTACGAGAGGATATTAGTTGCCCACGAGCGCAATGTGATCAATGCGTCGAAGCCCAAACACACTCATAGCAGCAGACGTGTTCAAAATGCGGTCACTCCTCCGGAATGGGTACCCAAGGCCATTGCAACCTGGCATGAGTCCGTTGCTAACACCGCCCCCATTTTCACGGACAAGAACCTTTCCCGTGGCTGGCCGTACCATCTGCCTCCAATTCATCTTTTCTGGGGTCCAGCCGAAGAGAAGGCACGAGAGACGTTTTTTTATCATTGGCACTGTTTGGCACGATGTTGGGACTGGCGGCATGTCCTCCACCGCGACCTTGCTTTTACGCCGTCCGAATGGCGCTCACTTCTAGGCGATGCACACTGGAAGCGTCAATGGCCGAAGGATCGGCAATACAAACCAGACAACTTTTGGGCTCACGGTTCCGAGTTTTTCTTCGGGTCTTTGTCCTCGGGCATTGTGACTATGGGGATCATCAATCGTCCGCTTTCTTGTGGCTGCAAAGCCAGTCCTCGTGTATCTTACGATCCGGCCAACCGCGCAATCATCCTCTACAAGCTCAACATGGCGCATATCTATTGGGAGTTCGAGCATCACGACGAGCTTCAAATCTCAGCGGAAGATTGGGACGAAGATCGGCGTAGCAGACGGGCAGAGCAACGGAGGAAGGTTTGGCCACATGGTCCGAACTACGGCGACATCCAGATTGGCTATGAATATGGCTGTCAAAAACAGGATTGGCGGGATAGGATGCCATGGTTCGAAGACCTCAGGAAGATCATGTCATCGTGGAAAGGATTTCCCGGCATTCTGAATTTCTCTTTTATCTGTTTGCAGCGTAATGACTACATAGATCGTGAGTTGAGATTGATAACGTTCTATCAAGATTCTTTCATTTCCACGCACGGTATTCTACCTTCCTTGCCCATGCAGAGAGTAGTCGAATGCCCTCCGACATGTGTGCACAAAACTCTGTACCTTTGTTAGAGCTGTTTATCTACATTGTTCGCTTTGTTGCCCCTTTTTGACTCTTTCAACAAAGCTGTTTGACGCGTTCATTGTCATTAGTGCCAAAACGCGTTCCTGACTGCTTTGTCCGAGTTGTCACTGCTCATAGCCCAAGTGATGCCTGCATTCATGCTTCCCTCCTACTGGTCACTCCTTCCATACCTACTTCACCATGGGCAAGAAACGCAAAGTCGTGGAGCCGCTACCTACTCCTACTACTCTCTCGACTGGGATCTTAGTTGGCGGCATCGATGCAAATGGGTCAACAAGAATTCATCGTTTCCATGAAGAGCCGAGCCCTAAGAAGAAACGTGTCCTAGAAGTGCCACCGTCGTTGGCTAATGAACAAGACCAAGACAGTTCGATGGGGATGGTAGAGGACGACTTTATTCCGACGCCGGGGCAGAAGTCTGCAAGTGGCACGGTGCGTATCTTGCTTTGTCTTTCTGGCGACTGGCGCTAACCATTAAACAGAAATCTATGAGTGAGGCGACAGACGAATTCCTCAACGACTGGGCACAAAAGTACCTGGAGATTCTTCACAGTCGATACCACCATGCCAACGCCGGGAAGATATGCTCCAAATGCCTAGGCGAAGACGCGCTCTATCGATGCACGGAGTGTTTTCACGCACATATGTTCTGCTCGAAATGCATTGTTGAAGCCCATCGCCAAGACCCTTTCCACGTTATCGAGCGTTGGTCGGGTTCGTACTTCGAGAAGGCTACGCTCAGTAGTCTCGACTTAGTGATCTACCTGGGTCACAACGGTCATCGATGTAGCTCTTCTAGACGAGCTCTGGTGGAGATCGTGTGTGTTCATACTACTGGCATCCAGAATTGCAAGTTCGAATTCTGTGGCTGCAACCATCTGGACACGTATGAGCCTGTCGAGCGGCCCTGTCAACTTCTACGGGCTGGCCTTTGGCCCGCTTCCTTCAAACATCCTCGCACTGTCTTTACACTCCATCTCCTTCGTCATTTCCACCATCTCTCTGTACGGGCAAAAGTCACTGCGTACGATTTCTCTGCTGTTTTGCAGCGCCTGACGAATAATGCCTTCAAGGGGATGTTCCGGTATGCTGCCTTGCCATTTACTGCGTGCATTACTAACACTGTAACAGGACCGTTATAGGCAACTTTTATGCGCTTCTCGGTATTTTGATTTCCTTCAAACGTTGAAGTGGCATGGTCGCAACGCGACTGAGCCGCTTGAACCCGGCTGTCTAGTGCCGATGTGTCCAAGTTGCCCATTGATAGGCATCAATATGGACCCGGATTGGGAGAAAGCTCCCGCAGATTCCATGTAAGTTCTCATCGTCTGTAGAGCAATCTCGATAATCTACAACACTTCCAGGTATCTACATGCGCTTCGTTATGCAAAGGACGGTAACTTCTCAAGCAGCCTGCATGACAAGCCCATGGACCACAATGACCGCCCTTTAACACATGGTGCCGCCTTTTTTGCCAATGAAACTGATTATCAAAACTGGCTCGAGCAGTGCCCCCAGAATGCGAAGGCTGAGGTACGTCATGATGTCATTGTTTCCGGGAATAGTCGTTAACCTGACGGGAGCCAGACGTCGACGTGTAGTTCCTTCAAAGCCTTGACCAATCAGTATTCGGGCAAGATCGTATCAGGAATCTTGGCGCTTGCATGTGCACGATCTGGTATGATCATGGCAAATGGGGTGGTTGATCTCCCGAAAGGCGAGCGGTGAGTGTCATTCTTGACGCGTGCAAGCAGAGTAGCTTACTATCTGGAACATAAGGTACTGCAGCGTAGACTTTGCGAAAGTCTCCGCAACGCGCCGATTTGTTTTACTCCTCCTTTGGTATGAATACTACGACATTGTGTGTCAGTACATGATCAACTTTGACAAACGCATGATGGATTTCCCTGGTGCTCCAGTATTTCCGAAGACTCATCATCTGATTGGTTCGTATCATCTACCGGGTCACATTAAACCCGAATGCAAGACAAAACACAATGGTCACTTCGTCCCCGGGACGGGCCATACAGATGGCGAGGACCTGGAATGCCTTTGGTCGGTCCAGAATTCGATTGCGAGAAGCACGCGGGAGATGGGAGCTGGGCATCGACATGATTCGTTGAACGGGCATATGTCTGACTATAATATGCAGAAAGTATTCAAAGAAGGCAAGTTCTGACGACACTTTCATTCCACGCAAGGCATTGCTAACTGCTGTTTTACCCTCTCAGCATCCCTACTTGCAAAACGTTTCAAGCGAGTGCATGCAAGGCTTGATACAGACCAAGCAAAGCTAGAGGACATGGAAACCTCACTGACGGAACGTGACGCCCCGTTGCAAGACTGGCATGAGCAGGAGCAAGACTGGTTGCAAAAAGTCAACGATCCATATTGGAAGCGAGAAGATATCACAAACCCGTACGAGCCCGCGGAGGACAAAGGTACTGTCCGTACTGCTTAGCCATGAAGAAAAGTACTCATATCTCCTAGCGCCAACACAAAAGCAAGCCTTGGCAGAGCTCAACAGGGAGAACGAGCGACATCGCGCCGCGAATGGAATTACCATTGAGCCCAGTCACCGTTTAGGGCGGATGGTGAAGTTTGCAATGGATATCGAACAGAAGCAGTGAGTGCGTGCTACATTGTATATTGCCATCTAAAATTGTAACTCCACTCAACAGACGAAGGATTCATACGCAACTTCAAGAGTACGAAGCGAACAAATCAGACGCGATCTATAACGAGCTCGAACTTCTACGCCAACGATTAGCTGAAGACGTAGAAGAGTGGGAGGCTCTATATACAGACTCTCTAGGTCTCATTGTCGAGGAGCTGGAAACACTTCGAAGTTTTGCTTCCATCGCGTGGCCTCCAATGCCATCGGTACAGCGCTGTAACCCCGAGGACGTCTCCCTACCAGTTCCGTCACAGCATCCCCCACCCGTTCGTCACTGCGCACAATTTGCTAAGGCGATAAGGACAGAGCTGCTACTCCGTGAAGGTCATGCAAATGATCTTATTCGAGATATAAAGAAAAGTTCCGCTATGCGCAGTTTTCTCTGGCGATCAACTAAAGATACTACAGGCCAAAACAGCAAGACTCGTAATGGTCAAATTTTATCTACCGCCTCATCCAGACTCGAAGCTCTTCGACAAGAATATGAACGCACTCAATCAATACTGATCGTCCTCGGCTCTGACAGTCACAACTATAAGCCACTTCGTCCAGAGGACTGCTACGCGCCGACCGTGTATCACGGTGCTCGTGCGAAGAGTAGGAAAAAGGGAAAGGACCAAGCGAGTGAAGGATCATGGATTTGGCAAATGGGCTCCTATCGTAGTTCCTCAACAGATGCAGCTGCTGACGAGTGGCTGAGAGAATGTGAGTAGCAATTGGAAGTCGTGTTGAATTGATACTAACATAAGCTTTTTGAAGATGAAAGAGTCAATTGGTTCAGACAACGCGCTGCAGTCGCGCGATCAAAAGAGCAGAAGAATCTGCTCGAAGTGGAGATGCGACGAACACAGCGGACGTTCCGTAGTTGGTACCGCCAGTGGAAAGCGAAAGCAGACGTTCTGCTTGCCAGTAGTGATCCGGTCGACAAGGGGCAAGGAAGTTATGCTACAAAGTATGTCTATTAAAGGTAGCAATATCCTGATGCTAACAGAATTTTGACAGGCAAGCGAACATGTGGAAGGGGCTATTCCATGAGGCGCGATTGCTCTTTCCAGAGGAGCAAAGGCGATCGTTTGACGGCGACGATTGACATTTTATGTAGTTGACTATGTAGCCCTGCGAAACGCGACTTTATAGGTTTCCAGCATGCTATTGATGCACACAGATCCCTTGTCTGCTTTGAACATCCTACGTACACTCCATCCTCGCGTCTGTTCATCACGTTCTTGTGGCCGCTCGTTGCATTCTCGCGGCGGCTTGTCGTGTTCTCGGGGCTGCTCATTGCATTCTTGCGGCTGCTTGTCGCATTCTCGCGTCTGCCCATCGCGTTGTCGTGTCTGCCCATCGCGTCCTACACCTCACTGGCACATCTTCCTATTACAACTTCACCCTACTACCTCATGCCCTCCCTCAACCTCACTCTCCACGCGGTCGTTGCATCCTTAGCAGCCCTGACCCGCAGCATAGCACGTTGCGGCATCCACGACGAAGACAATGAGCGCATCCAACAAGTCGTACAAGACGGAGAGGATGGGATTAGCAGGATTACAATCCCAATGATAGTGTGAGTACAACCATCGTTGTTTTCTGATGGCTCTGACGGCAATCCTGCCTAGTGTTACACCACCAGATGCCGACCCTACCATGTGCTTCGAACGCGCGATGGCACGAGCCAATGCTCCGCCGTCACGAATTCCGATCCCAAGCGGTGGGTTGACATCGGCAAGGAGGGTACGACAAGTCTTACAGGAAGTGTTTGATGGGATGGAACGCGTAGTTGCTGAAGCGGTCGTGCTTGCGGAGGAGTGGGCGGAAGAGGCAGTCGCCGAATTCCACGATACACTGGCAATCATGCAAGAGCAGGAGGTCATTCAGCAGGAAATGATTGTGAGCACAATCGCCGGTATGGTAGAGTCGATGCGTGATAGTCCGGATGGTTCGGAGGAGGGCGAGGACGGGGCTGCTGCGAGTGCATGAAGGCGAAGGGAATGGTGAATGTTCTTGGTATTTTCTTGTTGCTCTATTGCTGTGATGTAGGATAATGGCCGGTCGTGGTGCACAGTTTTGGCATCAGCGCCATATATAAGGACGCCCTGACTTGCCGCTTCCCTGCATCCCCCCCTCTGTGTGTCACGCACCCGTTCACGATCCCATGCACACCTCTGCTCTGTCCGCCAGAGAACCCCGCCATGCTCTACAGCCTGTTGCTGCTCTACGGCCTGTTGCTGCTCTACGGCCTGTTGCTGCCCAATCGCCACCCACCGCCAACATACCGACCCTGAACCCCAAGACGTTCAACAAGCAACCTGCCTACTGTTTCTCACTCGCCTTGCGGTCTATCGTTAAGTCGGCATTCGAGGGAACGAGGCCATCCGCGCTTGCATTATACAGGTTGGCACGCTGGAAGTTGTCGGTTGCATTCTTGAGGCGACCGAGACCGATGGTATGCAAACCACAGACGTCGTCGCACAATTGGAGAGCTGTCGGCATTGTTTCTGATGCCGGTTCTGCAACGGCGAACGCTTCTCTTGAACTTAATTCTGATGCACACATTATCATCAATAGTGATCAAGAGGTTGGTGGGGACGGCGTGGGCATAGAGGATGGCATCGTTGCTCTGGACACCAATGACGATTTCGCGATGGGTGCTCCTCCTGGGGCACCGGGTGCGATCGAGCCTACGCGGACTGTTCGGGACAGTGGAACCATGCAACGTGCTCGCAACACCACTGATGTCACGCCGCGGGCTGTCACTGTTGGCTTGCTCTTCGCAGCCGACACTGGAATGACACCTCGCGGGCAGGATAGTGATGATGCCCAGGAAGCTACCCCCATGCGACCAAACGCGCCCATTCAGCGAAACCTTCCCCTTCCCAACGTTCGTCCTGGTGTTCCTGGTGTTGATGCCAATGCCGCCAACACCGTACGCGCTATTGCTCCTGGCCATGGCCACCATCACCATCGCGACTCGGATACTGGGCCATATCGTGATGAGGACGTCCTTGTCAGCTTACAGCTGCTTGCGTACCTCAGTAAATATCCTCATGTTCGACAGGCTTTTTATAAGCCACGCCCAAGCTTCCATCCAGCAACTGACGCTCTGCATAGTTCTGGGATTCAGCGAAGCAGTGGTGGTACAATCGGATCATCTTCGACTGGTAGTACTGGATCTTCCCGCACACCTGGGAAGGAGGCTTCCGGAGCTGGATTCTTCAAAGCGTTCGGGCGTGGTAAGGAGAAGGAGAAGGAGCGGATACCATTTGTGCCTCCCACACCCACGCCTGCAGCGCCTAATCCACTACGTCAGACCAACGTGTTTTCATTAGTGGAACGGTTCACCTTCCGGCCTAGCTCCTCCGAAAGTGATCTGCCCAATCCTCCACCGACGCTTCCGTCAGACATTCAGTACTGGGCAGGAGTTATCATGCGCAACGCTTGTCGAAAGGATGATAGCAGAGGCGGGATTCAGCAATGTGCCACCAGTGGGTAATGTTCATTCCGTCTTATTGCATGGGTGAGGGGATGGATTGTATTTACAGTGCTTTGTGATCGGTAGGAATCATACCCACGAGGGAGCGTGCCTCGCCGGCATATCTTCAGCAGCCCACCCACATCCTCGCTTTCCAGCGGCGAGACGCACCCCGGGTACGACGTCATTTCGAACAGCGTCAGCGGCAGCTCTGACACAGACTGCGAGGCGTGGATCACGGTGCCCGTGCCGAACGGTTTCTCTGCGGTTTCGCACCCACTGGGCATGGCCACGATGATGCGTGCGAGCTCAGCGACGTGGTCGACGGGAATCTGCGCGTGTACGACACGGCAAACGTGTGCATCGTCGACACGAGCATGTTGCCGATGCAGGTGAGCACGCACCTGCAGAGCACACTATACGGCATCGCGGAGAAGGCCGTGGACATCATCAAGGCCGCGCAGAACTAGTGCGTGACTGCATGCTTGCCAAGACCCCCCGATAATGGACATTCTTGGACTCGTTTCAGATACGGACATTCGCTTGGTTTACAGTATAGCTTATTTTCGCAGCACCACCGCCCTCGCTCCATGCACCCCACCATGGACTCAATCCAGAGTGTCTGCTTTCTGTACTTTGTGTGCGCAACGGACTCTAGCTTATACCTTTGAACAGTTGACACATATGGGCTTACAATACCATATTATCCACCCGACCCATCGATGTGCCGTCCATACTCTGCGATGCTAACTTCTAACGGACAGGTCCTACAGATCTCGTGCCCCAGTCATTCTGTTGTCTCGACTCTGTGGTGCGTACCCCGTCTGCATGCTCCCCATATCTTATCCAGCAGATAAACGCACGCACTCGTCGGAGACAGGTCATACAGATATGGGGATCCTAGTTCTGCATCGTGTTCGTGTCTGATGCTGCCATGCTCACGCAACGTAGTCATGCAATCTAGTTGTTGTTATAGTCGTTTGATCTAGTCATTTGTACAAGTCATTGTACGTAGTCATTTAGTCACTCATATAAGTCGTGGGATGTAGTCATTATGATAGCTCCTAGTATGTAGTCATTGCTTCAAGCATCTAGTCACAAAATCATATAGTCATTAAATGTAGTTGGATTCTCACTCAAGCAGTCAGTGCGGAAAACTAGTCATTGAAAATAGTCACATTGTTATGAAACTTTTGTTGCTAATCTAGTCTACATAGATGAAATGAACAATCATATATTTTAGTCATCAAAAACTAGCCTGCAAATTTGCTTAAGGCAGCTCTGATTAGGGGGTGACTAGCTAGTCATCTTGCTTAAGCCAATTCTGTTGCTACCCCACCTTCGCTGTCAACGAGTGTGTGATCCTGAGTGCATGATCACTAGTCTGCTTTGCAAACATGTCAGTAAGTTTGAGTTGCTTTTTCTCTGCGAGCTCATGCTTTGTTGTCTCCTCAGCTTATTTTGTGCACTTTACGCATGCACGCCTGCCAACATGCATGTTGAAGGCATGCATCGACATTCTCTCCCTGAGTTCAACTACTTTTCTGCAGGTATGGCATGTCTTGCAGTGAATGGAGACCATTTTATTGCTGCTGCGCAGACGAACCTGCCAGAAGACCCTGTCAGCATCAGTATCTTGCTCTCCAAGCAAGATGAGGCCTGATTTGGACTCCGGTACATTGGTGTCCATGCTGTTTGAGGAAAGATCTGCTGGGTGAACAAGATCGTGAGTTTCTCCATCTGTCTCAGCATCTGATGTGCTCATTGGGTCAGCATCACTCATGTTCGATGATTCCTCATCCAGCTCATAATGCCCGGATGCGGTATCTTCGTCCCATCCATTGGCTTCCTCGGACATACCGTATACATAGTCTGACTGTTCGGTATCGACCATATACGAGTTGCATGCTAGGAATGTGTTGCTGTACATTGCACGAGATTTCTGGGTATGCTTGTTCATGCACACTGTTGGTAACAATGACAACTTAATTACTGGGTCAGGCCCCAATACCCGCTCGAAAGGGGATACTTTTGCTATGGTGGCAGTGAAGGCTTAGTCCTCCAACATCGTGTGCTTGCAGCTTGTACCTAGATTGACGAGCAGGCGCAAGCATGAGTGTGAGCATCAGCATCGTGAATTCTCGACCTAACGATGGGGCCAGCTTTGCAGCAGAGCCCGTCACCTGCACACGAGCCCTTGAATCTGCTCAACCTCGAATGTAAATATCTTCCCCATCGGCATGTACAAAGGCATGAAATTTTGTGCACACACAGATTGACATCGAAACTATCTGATTATGAAGTCAGATTCTACTTCTCATTGGGTTCAAGCTGACAGTATCCAATTTGTTGTGAGGACAGGCAATTTCACTCATATTTTTCTCAAATTGACCGGAAATATGTGGAAATTCTGTTGTAAGGCAAAGTTGCACCTTTTTTAACTTGTTATGTACAAAATTCAGGATCTGGCATTATGGGGGGGACCACCCCCCCTCTCCCCAGGCATCATGTTTGATAAATATTAATTTGGAGCCTCTTGGATGTGAGTCATTAAAAATATATCCTTCCATTTTAATGTACTAATCACAAGAGTACCACTCATCGATGAGTGGTACTCTCATTTTTCTTGTTCCCAACCCGCACCCTCCCCCTCCGACATGCTGCCACCCCACTCTCGTGCACTATCCGCACCCATTTCCCTGTCCACCACCCCATCGACAACACCTGCAGCCTGGCTGCAGCCCACATGCAGCCTGTGCATGACCCCGCCCATCCTGTCCATGACATGGGCAGCCAGCCCACAACATCTGCAGTCTGTCAATGAGATGGGCAGCTGTGGATGACACATAACCAGTGAACAACATGGCCAGCCCATGGACAACACCAGCCCATCAACAGCACGGCAGCTCATCAACAGCACGGCAGTCCATCGACGACATGGGGAGCCCGTAGCTGACACACAGCCTGCAATTCATCGACAGGCAGCCCAGCGATGACGTGAGGAGCCTGTTGACAACACGGAGAGCCTGTCAATAACACAGACAGCACATCAACAATGTGAGGAGTCTGTAAATGATGTGGGGAGTCCATAGCCAACACGCAGCCCACGAATCATTGACGGGTAGTCCAGCGATGACAGGGGAGCCCAGCGACGACGGTGGAAGCTCGTTGATGACACAGGAAGCGTGCGGGGGCATGCACCATGCACACACACACACCATTTGCATGTGGTCAATGATTTGTGTGCATGGGCCATACCTCTCATGACCATTGTGCACAGCCCGTGCCCTTCCCACACCCATCATGCATCCGTGCAGCCTCCTTGCCCTTCGCCCCACATCCATGCCCTCAACACCACGTCCCCACCCTCAATGCTGCATCTGCATCCTCAATGCGTGTTTGCACCCTCAATGCGTGTCTGCACCCTCAATGTGTGTCTGCACCCTCAATGTCATGTCTGTGCACTCTGCACTGCATCCGCTGTCTGCACCCTCACCACTGCCTCCATGTTCTCACCGCTTCAGCCATGCTGTCTTGCCTCCGTGCTGTCTGTACCATGCCTATGCCCTTAACGCCGTGTCCGCTCAACACTGTGTCTGCTCTCAATGTCACATCTGTGCCCTCAATGCTGCATCTGCACCCTCAATGCCACATCTGCACCCTCCACACCACATCCACCATGTCTGCGCACTCAATGCTGTATCCGCACTGCTGCCTCTGCACCCTCAACACCATGTCTGCACCCTCAACACCGTGTCCCCCATTGTGCAGGCTGCTGAGTCAGCTCACACCTGTCTGCAATACCCCACACATGAGTATATCCTGTGCCTGTGCCCTGTAGCTAGTACATCTTGTAGCTACATTGACAATATAAATAAATTTACCTTGATAATCATGCTTGTTGTCCTCTAATCTGAATTGTAGAAGATTTGACCTTGATGTCTCAAATGTCTAGCTGAGTAGCCATAGGACATATAGCTTTCATAGCATACCTATAAGATTATGTAGTAACTATAGCTATCCCTCATGACTACATAGAGCTATATACTTTGTACTTACTGCTATGGAGACTATGATAGTCATTATAGCTCTATGTAGGTGAAGAAAGGGCTACATAGACTATATAGCCCTATCATAGACCACATAAACTGTTACTGAGCTATGTAGGATTCCCATTTTCCTGATGCTATCTCAATGATCAAAGGGCTATGGTGTTGCAAATTATACTATTAGATAGCAGAAGATAATATGGTTCCAGCAAGCCTTTATATATCATGATTGGTACAGTATTGACAGAGCTATAAATAAATTAGTCTGTTATATTATAAAGAACATACTGTAGTCTGAAGTTTTGAGTTCTCTACAGACTCAGGAGTCAGACCTATGTACAATAACTGGAAAGCATTCAATCAGTAGATTTTGGTGCATTTTAGAACAAGTAAATCAGTTAAGAACTGAGGGACTTACCTTAAGGTCAGGATCTTGGGGAAGGAGATCTCAATTTTAAGTTTTGAATTTTGAGTTCTTGATGGCCTAAGGCCTACTATGTAGCATGGCTGAAAAGAGATTAGTTAGTACATTCTCATACAATTTATAATGAGTAAACTGGTGAAGGTCTGAGAGACTCACCTCAAGGTCAGAATCTTAAGGGGAAAATCTCAATTTTGAGTTTTGATTTTTGAGTTCTGGATGGCCTGAGGCCTATATAACATACCTGGCAAGTGTTTACTTAGTACATCTCAATGCAATTTAGAACAAGTAAATCAGTGAAGATCTGAGAGACTCACCTTAAGGTCAAGATTCTGAGGAAGTTCTGGATGGCCTGGGGCCTATGTAGAATGCCTGAAAAGTGATTAATTAGTAAATTCCAATGCAATTTAGAATAAGTGAATCGGTAAAGAATTGAGCCACTTACATCAAAATCAAGGTTCTGAGAAAAAGATCTCAATTTTGAGTTTTGATTTTCGAGTTCTGAGCAGAATGGGACCTATGTAGAATGTCTGAAAAGTGATTAATGAGTACATTGCAATGCATTTTAGAACAAGTGAATCAGTGAAGAAATGAGAGACTTACCTTATGATTTATTCTACCACCTTATTAAACACTTGATTATTTTATATCTTGTCAAATAGACAAGCTATTATGGCACATGAAGCACCATTCAAAAGCAGTCATTAGTCTGATTCTAACAAGTCCTTGCTTACTTTTATTCATACAATATTGACAAAGCTACAAGAGAATTAGTCTGCTACATCATCATAGACAGATACATACAAGGAAGTGACTACCACAGCCATCAGGTGAACACCTCATGCTACAACTCACTGCAGATGGAACATGGGTATGTCCAGTACAATCTTGCAATCATATGGTCAGACATTGATTGCAATACCATACTCAAGAAAAGGACTGAAGGCAGAGAGTGCAATTTGAACCAATGCTGAGATGATATAAGCTAAGCACAGCCACCAGATCTTTAATGGCTGTTACAGGTTTGTAGTTAGTCACATGATCAATTCTCAATCTAGAACTAAAATGTATCAGGCTATTTACATGCTTCTCAACCATACTACTACATAGACTTCAGTCTGTCCAAAACTTGAAAATAAGACTCAAATTTAAGATCTTCTCCTCAGAATCTTGACCTTGAGATAAGTCTCTCAATTCTTCACCAATTTACTTGTTCTAAAATGTGCTGAGCTGTACTAATTAATTACTTTTCAGCCATGCTATATAGGCTCTAGTCCATTCAGAACTCAAAAATCAAGGCTGAAAATTGAAATCTCTCCTCCTAGATCTTGACCTTGAGGTGAGTTTCTCATTTCTTCACTGATTTACTTGTTCTTAATTGTGTTACAATGTACTAATTACACACTTTCTAGTCATGCTATATATATCTAAATCTGTCTACAATTCAAAGACCAAGACTTAAAATTCAGATCTTTCCCTAGCATCTTACAAGACCTTGAGATAAGTCTATCAGTTCTTTACTGACTTACTTGTTTTTAAATTTGTTGAACTCTACTTATTGGACAATTTGTATCTAGTGTCATTATAGACTATTTGCTATAGATTTTATAGACATTTATAATTAATCTGATTGGTGAGACTTAACTTATTTATGCACTATTATTACAGCCATTTGCATATATGATGGCACTTCCATGATAGGGAAGTTCTGAGAGCACATTCAAGAATTTCTTAATTTAACACCATAAGCTTTCATCATGTCTGCTGCTAGCTAGTAGTACATCCCTTGTACATCTCTGTTGTCTTTGCTATATCATACCCTTGTACACACCTGTATTGAACATGCCTTTCAGACAGATCAGCTCCAATGTTAAGATGGCTGCAATAGAGCTTTATTATCATGATCTCCTTCTGCTCAACACAATCCTCGAATGTGTCAGCTTCTCTCTGTGCACATTCTGTTGGGTCAAGAAGCTCTATGATGAGACAGGCTTTGTTCCTAAACCTCAATGCCTTACTCATAGATGACCACACTATCTTCAGCACAGTGATCTCAAATACCTTCTGGAGCTTGTCTTGCACTGACCCTCCTAGTTTCTGGATGAGCTCGAGCACTTGCTCTCAACAAACAGGCTGATCTCTGTACACTTCTCAATGATTCATTGTGAACTCAAGTGCCAAGGAATCTCTTCAAAGAAGCTCAAACACATCACTCAGGAACAAAATGATGATGTTCACACTGAATATGTTCACAGAATGGCCCAGTACAGCCCTGAAGAGTTGGGCTTCCTTGATGAAGTCTCCAAGGATGAAAGGACAGTTCAGCATCATTATGACAGGTCAAGGAAAGGCCAGAGAGCTACAATGAAGGGGGTCTTTGTTCGTGGCCTGTGACTCTCTGCTGAAGGTCTGCTCACCATCAATGGTATGAGTGCTTTGCACATTGTTGAAGGATTCATGACACGTGATAAGTACCTTCACTTTCTTGAGCACACAGTTGTAAGTGCCTCACTTCTTTTCATGTTGTACTCCTTTTTTACATACCTTCTCTGCCATCAGATGCCATTATGCTCTCCATACCCTGGTCCTCTCAGTGTGCTTGTGATGGATAATGCTCAGATACACCATGACAAAGAGATCATGGAGTTGGCAGGCCAGTTTGGTATGTTCAATTCTAGTATCCCTGTGAATATGAGCTTATATTATTTTTAGGTGTTCATATTGTCTATCTTTCACCATACTCTTCTGATCTCAATCTGATCGAGGAGGCCTTTTTGAAGGTAAAGCATTTTATCTGATAAAATGAAAACTACTTCACAGGTGCCAGTAATGGCAGTATTATATATGATATGTATGAGGCTATGAATTGTGTTATGGCAAGTGATGCAAAGAGCTACATTTTTCATTCTGGTTACTTGTAGTACACCCAATTGACTGAATAATACATAACAAGAGCATGATACAGGTTCAAGTTGATAATGATAGCTACAAACTGCGAGAAGCAATAGGCTTTAACTTCTAGGCATTACCGGCAGTGGTCCATTTTGAAACAGCCTCTCGCATCTCAGCTATAGCACTAGGCTTGAATCTGATGTCACACAAGTCCTTCAGTGTGATATGGTGGAATATGTGAGCCAGTATAGTCATTCTCTGTAAGAAGGGCTATAATGCTGTGAGGAAGTGCATACTGCTGGCAAAATTCAACGACAGTCATCTGACAACCTGGTATGAAGTTCTCCACAAGAAGCATTGGCTCAACAGAAGGAGGTTGAACTGCCATGCCTTGGCACATACCAGCAAGGCCAAGGATCTCTGGTGGAATGTTGAATTGGATGTTGATGACCGGTGCCACTAATGCAGCTGCAGGTATTGGTCCAGGTGGTGCAAGGTTCTCCTTTGTAGCAGATGCTAGTGCACAATGTCATAGTTCAGTCGACATGCCAAGAACCTCATCTGGAAGAGCATCAAAAAGCTTGTGGTTCAGAGGCTTGTTCATCAATGTGGTATTGTTCTTGAGCTAGTCCATACAAAAGAGGAGTATGTGTTAAGAGATATGTTGTGAGCACTTACAAGGGCTGCAGCCTATACATCAAGGTGAGATTGACCAAGGGCGAGGTGGCTTCTGGCATCTGCAGGATTTACAAAGCAGTGGCCTGGTGTGTGATAGCCATTCTTGTGACACGTCCAGTGATTTTGAAGTGCAATTATCCTCTGACATATCAGCTTGTTCCTAAGATCAAGATTGGTGGCATGAGATATCTGTATTCATGGTAGTTCATTGAGCAAGATAGATATTTTATGGGTACATGACTTACCTTTGACTTTGCCATCTTGGCACCACTCTTTTTCTTCCATACTGGCTCCTTGTTGGTATTGCTATCTGAATCCATACCATGCTTCTTCTTCATGCGAGATCTTGCATCGTCAGCACTCTCGTCAGCTGAGACTTCATCATATACCTTCTTCTGCATCTATAAAACTATTATCCATCAATAAACTGACTATATGCACATATAGCTTACCTTCTTGACTTTGTGCACAACCTGCACAGCTTGAAGGCTAATCGGTGTGTTGCTGCAACTTATAGAGGCATACTCTACCATGTTTTGGTAATCTTCTTCAGTAGCAACTGAAAGCATACAAGCAGAAACACAAGAGATGGTAAATGAGAAGGTGTAGTCATTAAAGCTAG
Organism: Hericium rajendrae; assembly: GCA_033439255.1. NCBI lineage: Eukaryota > Fungi > Basidiomycota > Agaricomycetes > Russulales > Hericiaceae > Hericium > Hericium rajendrae. The sequence continues at coordinate 52,734 of JAVRDV010000017.1, forward strand.
TGTCAGACTTCAAGAATGCAGAGATCTTCTGTAAAAGCTTGGCTTGAAAGTCACCAAACTTGCCGGTATTGAGAAATTTGATGTATGTGCCTTGTCCATTCTGTTTTGGCTTGCCGTTCTTGGCTTCAGATACAGTAATGAAGGCTATGTTGCATGTGAGCTCCTTGGACTCAGTTGAGACTGATTCTTCGAAGCTACGTAGTTGATGTCAGTAGAACAATGGAGCTATGTACTTACTTTTCTTCTTAGCTTGCTTTTCTTGGACACTCAGTAGACGGAAAAGTCAACTGTAGAGGTGCAGGGCTGCCCTCTATATCAGTGCTGATGGTATTTGTTCGGTTGACAGATTTAGCAAGAATAACAGAGGTATTAGAAAATATAGTAGATAACAAGTGGATAAACACCAAGTCCTTGTCATCTGATGGGAGCTCAATGATCTCAGTGGCTATGATGTTGGTGGTGGACAAGATGCATGAAAGAGAACACCACAACTTGTCTACTAACAGAAGGCACATTGTTTCTGATTAGAAAATTCTTGAACACGCTCCCAGAGCTTTCCTGTCATAAGAGTATCATCATATATGCAAATGACTGTAAATATAACTAACAATTAAAACAAAATTGTCTTGCTATGCAAAGCATTGGCTCTCTTCTCCCAAGTGAAAAAGAGCAAAAAGCAAGTTTGCATATTTATGCACCTTTATAAAATATACTAACTAACAATGAAAAAGGAATCATATTGCCATATGATGCATCAGTCCACTTCCCCCAAGTATGAGTTTATGATGTATTTTTATTGAATTATTCATGCTTACCTTCACTAAAACAAGCTTCATCAGTGTTAGATCCTCTTACAGTTTCTTACACTCAGCCTCTATCAAATCTACTGTTTCATCTACCAATTCTCTATTATCATCTTTCTCATCCACCCCTCTATTGCCAAGAACATCAAGCATGGTCTGCAACTCATTCTCATTGATACCATCTGCAAGTTCTGTCAGCTTATGTTCAGCTGCACTCAAGAGTCAAGGCTTCTACAGCCTTGTTCTTTGGTAAGTTGAACTGCTTTAGTAAACTCTTGGCTATCAGATTGATGATATGCACAAAGCAGTGCATATAGTTTCATCTGAGAAATTAAAATTTTATATAGTCTAGTGTTCATTTATATATCTCATTATAGCACTTGGGGGAAGAGGGCCGATGCTCTGCATGGCAATACAATTCTTTTTGAATTGTTATAAGTTTGTAGTGTTATTTTCACAAAATTAATAAGATAGCAGAGAATTGAATATACTAATATTGTAATGTTGCAAAGATCTCAAAGTATATTGTTTTACACTTATCTCTTATTTTTTAGGGACCGACACGAGTCAGAGTCACCTGTGGGTCAACACGGGTATACCCGCGAAATTGACCCGCAGGTATCTGACCCGCAGATCCGGATCACCCGGTGGCTGATACCCGTCCGGATCCAGGTCAAGGCCTTTCGAAATTTCACTGACCCGTGAGTTACCTGCGAGTTACCCGCCACCCACATTGTTTTTCAAGTCTAATGTACATATGTGATATTTACTTAATGTTATCTACTTGTATACCATGTTATCGCCCGCGCCGCTGCACAGAGGCGGCCGAGGAGATGATGTCCTTGTCAAGGACGTCGAGTCCTCGCAGGCTTTGGTGAGCTCGCTCTCAATCTTCTTCTGGTAGGCCTTCGACTGCTCCTTCCGCTCGATCGAAGACACGATCCTCCATGACACGCAGCGGGTGCCGATGACTCAACGGTGAGCTCCTGGTCAGGCGGGGCAGTGTGTGCCGTGTTCTTGAGTATCTGTGGAGATGGCATGGGGCGTCAGACTGCTGCGTATGCAGAGACACATAAGACGCACCTTCGTAGTGCTCATCCTGCTCAGCGAGGTTCCGCGGGACTCGAGCATGCAAAATTGCACGGTGTAGCAGTGAGGCTCGACAATGCATCACTGCTGACGATACGCCGGCATCTGCATGCTTATAAGTTATGGGGCTGTGATTGGGAGATAGACACCTTACGCGCGTGAGCGCAGGTCATAGGAAATGAGTGAGGGCCGGAGTGCAGTTGACGGGCGCTGTATATGTTGTCGAGCACGCGGATGATGAGGAAAAGCACGCAGGGCGCGCGAATGAAGTGTCGAGGGAGAGTGTAGGGAACAATGGGCTTCTGATGAGAGTTGAGACCTAGTCTCGCTGGAGTTGAGTGGAATGTAGAGCAGAGCGGAGTCTCGCTCGATAACGAGCGAGACGTTCCGAGCGAAACTGTATATTAATGCATTATACCAGAATGAAGACTTTTTTTACTCACCTTAGCCCCTCTGACTTCCTCTGACCTTCGAGCTGAACAGAAAAAATGACGCAAGGAAGGGAGATGCGAGTGAAGGATAGAGAGGGAGTGAATGAGAGACTGGAAGTGAGCAGCCAACTCGAACAAGGCACGTTCGTCGTTCGGCTTCAGAGCTTCAGCCACCGCGCGAGTCTACAATTTTCGAGACTCCACAAATCGAATCAAATCGCGGTAAATCCAGAAAAAACGCAGCGTGCATATCTAGTTGTTTGCAATACAACGGATGAGATAATACCAGCAATTACTGCACGGTACGTTTGCGGACAGTCAAGTTAAGCTAGTGAAGTCTAATACCTACCCAGCCCTCTTATGACACGTGTCACCATGTCACTATCCGGGTTAAACCGCCTCTGCACCTCCGCGACCTTCGCCCTCAGCGCGTTACAGCGTGCTTCACGGCTGCAGGCTATTCAGCCGCTGCTCACTTACATCTCCCGTAGTACCGTGCGACCTTGCACGTATGCTCAACGTCTCACTCCCCGCCGCTCACGCTCGTGCCTGCGCACAGCTTCAAAACCCCGCGCCCAACCTGCGCATCTCCACGCGTGCCAGCCACGTCGCCCGCCCTTCCCTGCACCTAGCCACATCACGCATGCCCTTGCGCAGCCCACTGCCCTTCACCATCGTACGAACCCTCTGCACCTCGCTCATGGCCTTGCGTGCACCTTCAACGCATCCTGGCACGCGCGTGCCAGAATTCTCCCCGCGCCCCGCCCGGTCCATCGTCAGGCTCTATTGGTGAGCTTTGACTCATATATATTGCTTTTTTGTACTAATCCCGAGAGTGTCGCTCGTACAACGAATGACACTCCACGTTCCTGCGCTTGTCATCTCCACCGCCAGTACGCTCTGCCCTCGCATCCCCGTCTGCGCTTTGCGTCCACGCCCCTCACTTTCACCGCCACGCTCGCGCCCCATGCATCGATGCCGGCGTGGCCCTGCCATGTATGTGCCCCGCGCTCCACCCGGCGTTGCGCGTCGACACCACACACGTACTTCACACATTGATGTCCGTCTCGTCTCCATCGACATATGCTGCCCGTCCCCACATGCGGTGCGCCCCATGTATTGTGCCCATGCCCGTGCCGGCACACGGTAAGGAGAACATGGAACCACTGCCGAGCCAGGAGCGTGAGCGCGGGCATGACGAGTCTTGAGATAAAGACTGTAGGATCATTATTGTACAACGTAGCACCTTTATTACAGTATGTACTATACTACAAATACTAAAAAGTTATAAATCATAGAACTGCAATACCACGAAGTTACATATTGTTTATTGACCCGCGAGTAACTCGCTATTGCACAGGTACCTGACCCGCGGCTCCGGATCACCCGGTGGCTGAAACCCGCATGGATCCAGGTCAGACCTCATGTTGGGTCAAATACCCGCGGGTTCGGATCCGGATCACCCGCGAGTGCACTCGTGTCGAACCCTATTATTTTTAAACTTTGTTACCAACAAGAGTTGAACTGATGACAAAATAATGGTCATGTGCAACAGCGAGCCTGGTCAGGCTTGCTGTTGCACGTGACTTTTCAAAAATTGTGTTTGAACATTTATGAAGTACATGAGTGTAGCCTTTGAAAGTCTGTCAACTGTTGTATATTGCCTAGATTGATTTTATTTTTGCCTTCTAGGGGTCTCAATCAGTAATTTGGCCATATCTCTATCAATTCTCTAGCCATGAACATAAACTCAACTGTTTTGGAATAGTACTATGAATGACCATATTGTCATGATTTTTACTTATTTTATACACCACTCAGTATGTGCCTATTCTCAGATGATTTGATGATTTGCCCCTAGACTTGAATGATTTTTTCGATTTTTTTCTGCTTATAAATTGCTTATGTAATCCACAGCATGGGCGAAATGACATCTTCATGATGTCATGAGATGGGAAGACATCATTTTGCCTATGCTGCAGATTGTGTAAAATCTCAGAAAACTTCAAAAATGGTCAAATAGGAGATTCTATGATGATTTGCATATATCTCCTTATGTACTGAGGAGATTATCAGTTCCTTGATTGCATCAGAAAGATCTCAATGATAGCTTTCCGACGATACTAGGTACATTACAATTGGATGAGTCAATAAAAAGATATGGCCTTAACAAGTTGGCCCCTACCTCTAACACCAACCCTTCAGTAATTGTCACCATGGTTTCTCAATACATATCTGATCTTCTTGTACAATAAGTAGTATTTTGATCATGTGACTAGCACCACACATTGCTCCGCTATGATGCAATCACTATGGTCTCCTCCTCAAAGATATCTTTGAAGTGATTTCTTATATCTCAGTCATTTCTGGACCTATTCTTATGAAAAAAAAAATATTCTGAGGAGGTAAAATTTATATCATCATACACCATAATAACTTATGTCAAGAAAAAGGTGTAAACTTTACTATAAAATACATTGATCCATTATCTTGTAATAAGTTTGTACTTTTTCATACTGAGAACTTCTAGTCCTAATATAACCAGCATTGACTTACATATTATAGTTTAACAATGATTCAATTAGATTTAAAAAAGACTGAATATCTCTAAGAAATATCCAAAATTATAAGAATGACAATTGGCAGAATCAAACTTATAATGTTACTTTATATAAGAAATTAGTTAGAGTAAATGATTTCAAGGAATCATAATGAGATATAAATGTTATGTATGATGATTATGAACAGTGACAGTGAGATATGTTGATTGTAAGATGAAATAAAAGAATTCAAGGTTGAACTGAAATTGAACCTGCAAACTCGTCAGATTGTTGACTTGTGATTATATAAGCCAACTGTCAAATGGGGATGATTATCACTTTGGTGTCGTTTTCGACAAAAAAAGTCAGTATAAAGTAAATGATTCTAAAGAATCATAATTAGAAAAAACCTTCCCTCTAATTAGATGTTAATTCATGCTAATTGCTCAAGTCAATAATCCTGCTATCTTACTTATTATCTTACCATTATATAGATAAATAGAAGTATAATGATAATTAATGAAGCAGTTTTATAAACACATCAGTCTATACTATTTGATTAATTAGCAGTATTATCAGTCTATTAGACATAATTAGATGATAATCAGATCTGATTAACATTAGTTAATCTTCAAAGATATTGATAACTACTAATGGCTAGACATCAGACAGCTTACATCACATAGTATGGCCCTCTGGGTATCACCTGGTCTCATCTTTGTGTGAGAAAGTTGAAAAAATACAATTAAAGAAATTATCATTTGCATAATATTTTAACTTGGGAAAAGTGGACTGATGCTTCACACAGCAAAACAATTCCTTTTATTTTTTTCTCTATAAAGGTGTATAGATAAATAAACTTGCTTCTTGCTCCTTTGCATAATGTAAATTATTAAATTCTGATAGCATATTGTCAAACTCACACTGCCTATCAATGCATCAGCAAAATGCAAAATTTCTGATTTTGATTTGAAATTCTCTGAATCTGCCTTTCAGACCATTTCAGACCATTAAATTATCAGGCAAGTCTTGTTTTTCTCAGAAATAGTGTATATTCAGATAAAAAAGACATGAATAAGATAACTTCAAATGCTCTCAGAGCAGTCAGAAATTTTACCTTTTGCTGATGTGGTTGCTCTATTATAAGACTTGATAAAAGAGAGCTGATGCTTCTCATAGCAAGATTTTTTTTTCATTGTTAGTTATATTTAATAACAGTATATAGATAAGTAAAGCTATAATAACACTAGATACAAATTGTCCAATAAGTAGAGTTCAACAAATTTGAAAACAAGTAAATCAGTAAAGAACTGATAGACTTACCTCAAGATCTTGCAAAATGCTAGGAGAATATCTGAATTTTAAGTCTTGATCTTTGAATTGTAAACAGATTTGGATATACTGTATCATTTGAAATAGTTTGTCAGTCACAGTCATAGGACCTCTCTGACAAAATAAAATCTGACCTGTATCACAGATCACAACCTGACCTGATGAAACAGTTTTTTGTATGACTAAAATCTGAAAATTTGACTAGGCTAATTTGACTTTGAAAGTAGCTGAAATTATATATTTTTTGCTCATAAAGAGATCATTTTCTCATTTTGGGTGCACACACTGATGAATACAGCTCTTGAGGCCCAAACACACACCTAGCATATCTCCAATGAAAGATCTTTACTAATAAAATTTTGCTTATGTCACAGTAACTGTATTTACCTGACAAATTTGAGATTTTGTTGGGCTCATCACAGTCACAAGCAGGTGACAAATCATTTCAAATAATACAGTATATAGCATGGCTAGAAAGTGTATAATTAGTACATTTGAATGCAATTTTAAACAAAGACTTATCTCAAGATCAAGATTTAGAAGGAGAGATTTCAATTTTCAGTCTTGATTTTTGAGTTATAGATGGACTGGAGCCTATATAACATGGCTGAAAAGTAATTAATTAGTACAGTCCTACACATTTTAGAATAAGTAAATTGGTAAAAAATTGAGAGACTTATCTCAAGGTTAAGATTATAAGGAAAAGATCTTATATTTGAGTCTTATTTTCAAGTTTTGAACAGACTGAAGTCTATGTAGTAGTATGGCTGAAAAGCATGTAAATAGTCTGATGCATTTTAGTTCTAGATTGAGAATTGATCATATAGTGAAGTGCAAAAAGAATGCACATCTCTCTATCATAGTCCGTCTCATATTTCTCAATGTTCTGCTTAGAAATCATGCTTTAAATGATTCTACAATTATCCTCTACATGTCTTCTATCATACTCAATAAGAGTTGAAAACAAACTACAGAAAAATGCATGCTACAAAAGTGTGCAAAGTTGGTCAATTTGGATAACAAATTGTGATTTTTGTTCTTCAATAAGAAAACAATGACTTGCTCTAAAAATATTTGAGAACACTTTTGAAGATCCTAAGAGTACATAATAATCATTTAAAGTTAATGTACTTAACTCAACTATTAGCTCAACTGTCTGCAATTTCTTCTACAAAGTGATTACTTTTTTCCAAACAGTGCTATCTTCTACACAAAATATTATGAATCAATCTTTTACATGTTGTAGATGTCAAGTCAAGCCTAATATTGCATTTTTTTAGCATAAGCATTATATTGTGGCATATCAGTCAATGTTAGTTCTTATACAAAATAACAAAATAACCACTTTGTAGAAGTTACTGCTGAAGATCAACCTTAGTAAAATAACTTCAAACAATTATTCTGTGCTTTTAGGATCTCCAAAAGTGTTCTCAAATATTTTCAGAGCAAGTCATTGTTTTCTCATTGAAGAACAAAAATCACAATTTGTCATCCAAATTGACCAACTTTGCACACTTTTGTAGCATGCATTTTTCTGTAGTTTGTTTTCAACTCTTATTGAGTATGATAGAAAACATGTAGAGGATAATTGTAGAATCATTTAAAGCATGATTTCTAAGCAAAACATTGAGAAATATGAGACAGACTATGATGGAGAAATGTGCATTCTTTTTGCACTTCACTGTATGACTGACTGCAAATCTTTAATGGTCATGAAAGGTCTATTGGCTGTGCTTAGCTTATATCATCTCAGCATTGGTTCAAGTTGTGCTCTCTGCCTTCAGTCCTTTTCTTTAGTATGGTACTGTACTTTTATGACCAACTGTTCAGTCAAATTTAGCATGACACAACCATAGCTAGAGTGTTTATCAGAGTAATAGTTCAAATGCTTATCATGATGCATGACTATTGTTCAGAGTGAAGTAAGGCATGTGGCATGGCATCCACATTTGATCTGTCTACCATGATAATTATTTAGCTCAGTCCATTGCCACTACATCAAAAACCCTACAAACTATCTTATTGTGTCATATAAAATCTGATTGAAATCTGAAGAAACTGGTAGCAACATTCAGATTCATCAGATAGTCAGACATCTAAGACTGGTGTCATCTATCGGAAATAATCAGAAATAACTTATAAGATTTTAGATTTATAAGAACAATCAGATACATCAGATACAGCAGAAAGTTTGTAGGGTTCCTGATGTACCGAGATTATCAAGATCCTTTGAGCTCAGAATCTGTAGAATTTTGCTAAACTTATGCCTCAAGTCTTTGGTCGTTATATTGAACATCTCCTAAATGATGTGCCTTGCTGAAAAGAGAATGTTCTCACATGCATTGAGTGAAAAACAAAGTCAGATGAGCATTTGACATGGAGTGATATCCTGGTAAGACCTTTGATTCAGTGTTGATGCTTATCATCCTTCTGCTTACTATTTGTCTCTGTAGCATTTATACCCAAATATCATTGAAGCAATTGTGAAGCAACTCACCTTGTTTCATCAAGCATAGCAGTGTCGCGAGCAGATAACAGTGCCGATGCCTGTGACTGCAAACTGCTTCTGCGTTGCCACATTGGCATGGTCGATTGTGGAATGGTTTGAGTCACAGTGTTTCAACTGCATGCCCAATCAGAATCGATGCACAAAAACATGTTAATGCAACGTTGCTTACCTCATGCTCTGCTTTGTAGTCAGCTAGATATTGTTGATAATTTTTTCTTCGACAAAATATGCCCAACCTGAGGCCAACTCGGTTTGCTTGTCTTTCTTCTTCTTAAGCTTGAGTTTAAAGTTGGCATCCACAGTGAGCAGCAAGCAGTACATCCATCTATTTCGAGTATTAGTTATGTCCATCCATAAACGAATGAAAAACTGACCCACTTTATCAAATCGGGTGCATTCTCCCATCCTTCGGGAAGATTTCGCCCGGGTTGAGGACAGCGGGGACACTCCACTATGAGTTCACCCGGGCTTGTCCCTTTCATGCCCGTCTCGTCATGTCCTCGACCAGCTCTCTTTGCCATCAGCAGTAGTTGATACATGCACATCGCTCGCAAGAATTCCTTGTAGTGGTTCTGAACAGCTATCAATGGAAAGAAAAGGGGAGGAGATGGAAGAACACTGACCACAGGCATATACAAACCAGTGCCATCATTGATGGCTGCGATCCCATGGTGGAAGTCGTAGGCATTGATCTTGCCCTGCAGTGTAAGTTGTGGAAGAGTCATAAAGCTGATAATGTGATGACCGTCTGGGGCTGATCAACGGTAGTGGGAAACCATCATGCACGGAGAAGCTGCACGATTGGGAGCGACGAGCTGAGGATCTCACAGCTGCAGTAGTTGATTGCGACTTTGTGAAATCCTGTAACATCCATGACCACCAGACCCTGTACATCAGTTGCAACCTATACCAGTAGTAATAGGAGGGAGGGTTCCAATTGTACCAGTCACAGTATAAGCAGTATTTTCAGGTGAAATGGAATGTTTGAAATCACCAATGTTTTGCATAAAATATGTTTTACATAAAAAAACATATGCAGAATACAGCCACAAAAACACATTATATTCCAAAAAAACATATCGGCCGAGATCTTAAGGATCTCAGCCTGTTCCACTACCTACGCACTCGCCGGCACTTTCCTGTGCACCATTCGCCGGCGCTTCCTCTCGTGCTTGCTGGTGCTTCCTCTTGTGCTCGCCGGCACTTTCCCTCACGCTCGCCAGTGCTTCCCCGTGCACCACTCGCTGGCGCTTCCTCTCGTGCTCGCCGGAACTTCCTCTTGCGCTCGTCGGCACTTCCTCTCGCACTCGCCGGTGCCTCCCCTTGTGCTCACCGGTGCCTTCCCTCGCGCTTGCCGGTGCCTCCCCTTGCGCTCGCCGGTGCCTCCCCTCGTGCTTGCTGGTGCCTCCCCTTGCGTCACTGGTGTCTCCCCTCGCATCACCAGCATCTCCCCTCGTGCTCGCGGCACCTTCTCTCGTTTCGCCTGCACCTTCTCTTATGCCAAATTCCTGCCTGCCGTTCCTGCTCCTGCCCCGCGGTCATGTACACGCTGCATGCACGTTGCACATGCTGTGCACCGCACGCCCGCTGCAGAGCGTGCGCGCCGTGGTCCGGTCGGCACAGGCAGTACGCACCCTTGCCATCCACTGTGCTCACTGTGCATCTGCCATGCCCTACCGATGGCTCCCCGCGTGTGGTGTAGGTGGGCAAAATTCACGCGAAGGGGGCCAGGGTGCGGCGCTAGGGAGTGGGTACGGCGCTGGAACGCTCGGGGCTGAAGCGCACGTGCTCAGGCTGAAGCGTGCTGGCTTAGGGCAGAGAGGTGCTGGCGTGGGGTTGGGACATGCGGGCATGGGGCTGGGATGCGCGGGTGTGGGGCCGAAGCGTGTGGGTGTGGGCGCGAGCTTGGGGCTGAGACACCGCTCGGGGCTGGAAACGCACACGCTCGGGACTGAAGCATGCAGGGCTGGGGCGCAGAGGTGCGGTCGTGGGATTGGGGCTGAAACGTGGGGACTGGAGCTGAAGTGCAGGACTGGGGCTGAAAAACACGGGACTGGGGCTGGGACGCACGGGCTGGGGAATGAAGCACGTGGGCACAGGCATGGGTTCGGGGCTGAGACACATGGGACCAGGATTGGGACACGCACGACTGGGATTGGGACACGCAGGGTGAGGATTGAGACACAGGCGCTGGGATGGGATGCGAGCATGGGGCTGGGAGGGACAGTGCATCTGGAAAAAGTGTCCACACTACTTTAGCCTACAGTAGAAAATATGGTCTACAGTAGCTATAATAGATCATATATTTTCTGTAGCATCTGTTGATAGGTGGGTCTCTATTACAACTACAGGTAGCCATCTGTAGCCATCTGTAGTGATCGATAGCAGTCTGTAGATGGTATATCTACTATAGCTTATGTTAGCTACTGTAGCTTATGTTAGCCACTGTAGCTTATGCTAGCTACTGGAGTGCTATATTGCAGTATGTGAGATTCAGTATAATATATAATCCACAATAGTCCCTCATATCACCTCTCCAACAATATATCATGCAAAACATTTTAATTTGGCCAGTTACAACTGTACACTAATAGTACTGATACATAAAATCTCCCCCTCTATATTCTTCTATACCCACAGCACCCAGTGCCTCGTGGGAACTGTTTTGATGTAGCAAAACAGTTCCCACGCACTGCAGGAGGCAGCATGGGCATGCAGGAGTCAGCAGGAGCAGGTGCGAGTCGGCGTGGGTGCATGGGCACCAGCATGGGCACGCTGGAGTCAGCACGGGCATGCAGGCATTGGTGCAGGAGCATGCAAGTTGGCAGAGATGCGGGGCATTGGTGCATGTGCATTCGAGTCGGTGCGTGCATGTAAGAGGCGGCATGCGGGAGTCGGCACAGGTGGGTGGGAGAGGATGGGAGCGTGTGGGAGGCAGCACAGATGCGGGGGAATCGGTGCAGGTGCACGGGCATTGGCATGGGTGCCAGAGGCGGCAGAGGCACGCGGGAGGCAGTACCAGTGTTCAGAAGTCGGTGTCGACGGGGAGAGGCAGTAGGAGCGCGCGGGAGGTGGTGGGAGCACGCAGGAGGTTGCGAGGGCGCACGGGAGGCCTCGAGGGCATGAGGGAGGGCGGCGGTGCACGGGAGGCACCACGAGCATGCGGGACGCGGCGAGGGTGTGCAGCGGCAACGTGCGGGAGGCGGCGGAAGCACGCTAAAGGCAGCGGGGGCGTGCGAGAGGCCCAGGGCATGCACAAGAGGTGCAGGAGGGTGTGGAGGCTGTGCGGGAGGGCGTGGAGGCCACACGGGAGGGCGTGGAGGCCGCGCGGGAGGCCACGGCAATGCGCGAGAGGCTGTGGCGATGTGCAGGAGGCCGCAGCGATGCGCGGGAGGCCGCGGGGGGCACGGGAGGCCGCGGAGGTGTGCAGGAGGGTGCAGTGGTGCGCGGGAGGGCATGGGAGTCGCAGTAGGTGGTGAAGGCGCACTGGAGGCCTTGGCAGCGTGCGGCGGCGTGCTGGAGGCGGCAGGGTGCACGGGAGGTGGCGAGAGGGGCGCGCGGGAGGTGCAGGGGTGCGCTGGAGGCGGTGATCGCACGCTGGTGGCCGCGAGAGCGTGCGACGTGCACGGGAGGCGGCGGCGGTGCGCTCAAGGCAGCGGGGAGGTGCGAGAGGCCGAGGGCACACGCAAGAAGCCGCAGGAGGCTGCGGGCACGCGCTGGAGGCCGTGGAGGCATGCGGAAGGTGGCACGGGCACGCAGGAGCCGTAAGGGTGCACAGGAGGCTGTAGGGGCGCACGGGAGGCTGTAGGGGTGCGCAAGAGGCCGCAGGGGTGTGCTGGAGGTGGCGAGTGCACACTGGAGGTGGCGAGCATGCACTGGAGGCGGCAAGGGCGTGCAGTGGTGTGTGAGAGGCAGCGGCGGTGCACAGGAGGCGGCGAGGACGCATGGGAGGCGGCGAGGGTGCGCTAAAGGCCATGAGGGCATGCTGGAGGCCGTGAAGGTGCATGGAAGGCGGCAGAGGTGCACTGGATGCCGAGAGGGTGTGCGGCAGCGTGTGAGAGGCGGTGGCAGCATGCGGGAGGCAGCGGCAGCATGCAGGAGGTGGTGGTGTGCTTTGGAGGCAGCAAGGACATGCAGGAGGTGGCGAGGGTGCGAGTGAGTTGGTGGGAGCATGCGGGATGTGGCGACGACCTGTGGAGTACAAAATGAGAGTATTGCTCATGGTGTCGAGTGATACTCTCTCAATTAGTATAATAAAGCTACAATAAAACTATAGCCACACACCTGTACTCTCAGCCCAGCAGGGATGAAAAAAAGACACTTAAGAGAAAAGTTCCCGGGTGAGGAACGAGTGGGTAGGTGGAAGAAGATGATGAGGTGGCAAACACGGACAGGGACTTGTGTGCACATGTGTTGCGCACGGAGTCGCACGGCCCGATGCATTTTTGTTGACCATATATGAGCAATAAAACAGCACGGCGCGCACCGGGCCGTGCCTGCAATGTTTCGACTTCGAACAAAAAAAAAAAATGCGGGGCGCGTGGAAAATGTTTGGCTGCAGCCAAACACGTCCCACGCTCCATTTTTTTACTCTAAGTCATTGCTCAGAACAGCGAAAGGTGCATGTCCGTTCACCAAATCACCACTCACACACCTTTTACAGGTACCGTAAATGGTGCTCACTACAGGACAGGCCAAAGAGGGCCGTATGGTGTGTAAATAAAAATCTTACGCCCTTACTTCGCACTAATGCAGAGCGTATCGCCCATTATATGGGCAATACTCTCGTTTTTCACCTCTCGTTCACACCACGGTGCTCATGCACCCACAGCCTCCTCCACAAGTTGCACCGCTACCCCCACTTCTCCACGTCCGTGCCGTCTCGTGCCCGCTGCTCTTGTTTCCTCTGCACCTACTGCCTCCCGCATGCTGCCGCTGCCTCCCATGTGCCCTCAAGGCCTCCAGCACGCTGCCGCTGCCTCCTGCATGTCGCTGCATGCCCTTGCAGCCTCCAGTACACCTGTGTCACCTCCTGCATGCTCTCGTTGCCTCCTGCGCGCCCATGCCATCTCTCGCGTGCCCCCACCGCCTCCTGCACGCTGCTCCACACCCTCGCGGCCTCCAGCGCATGCTTACTGCCCCCAGTGCGCCCCAGCGGCCTCCCGCGCACCCCCACAGTCTCCAGCGTGCCCTCATGGCCTCCCGCGGCCTCCCACATGCCCCTGCGGCCTCCCAAGCACCCCACTGCCTCCCGTAGGCCCCCACGGCCTCCTGTATGCCCTCGCCACCTCCCACACGCCGCCGCATGCCCTCGCTGCCTCCAGCGCACCCCTGCAGCCTCTCGTGCACCCCTATAGCCTCTCGCGCGCCCCTACAGCCTCCTGCGCGCCCCTACAGCCTCCCTTGCGCCCGTGCTATCTCCTGTGCACCTGCGTCGGCTCGTGCACGCCTGCGTCACCTTCCACACGTTTGCGCCAGTTCGCGCATGTCCCCGTTGCCCCGTGCATGCCCGTGCCATCTCCTGCGCGCCTCCATTGCCTTGTGCATGCCCCCATTGCCTCCCACGCACCTGCGCCATCTCCCGCATGCCTGTACCGTCTCATGCGCGTCCACGCCGTCTTCCCCACACCAGTGCCGCCTCCCCCGTGCTGCTGCCACCTCCCTCCATGTGCTGCGCGTTGCCTCATGCATGCCGGTGCCATCTTTGCACCGGCTCACGCACGCTGGCGCTGTCTCGCCCCTGCTACCTCCCGCATGCTGGCGCCGTCTCCTGTGCATCTACACCATCTCCCCCACACCGGTGCCATCTCCCCCACACCAGTGCCATCTCCCCCACACCGGTGCCATCTCCCGCGTGCCTGCATTGCCTCCTGCACACCCGCGTTGCCTCCTGCATGCCCACACCACCTTGCCCGCACACCTGCTGCCTTGCTTGCATCAATGCCCAGCTGCGCATGCCTGTGCCCAGTCCCTCCAGCCCATGCCAAGTTGTGCATGCTCCCACTGACTCCCCATGGATGCAAAATGTGGGAATTGTTTTGCTGCAGCAAAACAGTTCCCACGCTCCACTCAGATATTTTGAAGGAGACACATTAGAATTTTGTACATTAGATCATATTTGTAACTACTGTAAGTCCAATAAGAATTATTGTGAACATTCATCATGAAATCAAAGGGTGATTTGGGCATTTAAGCATGCTTTTGAGAGTGTAAAATAGCTCAGAGCGAACATTTTATTTTTGTGATCTACCAGTGCTACAGGATGTACGGTAGCTGCAGTTCTGGCTTTGTAAGATTGCCAGGCCTCCGGATATCAAACCGGCAGCTTATGGTAGCCAAAGCTTGGTTACTATAGCCAAGGCTTGGCTACTGTAGCCATACCTCGGCTATCACCCAAGAAACCGTTTTTCCTGATGTGGGCTGGAGGCAGGGGCTCTGGCGTGAGCGTGCAGTTGCGAGGGCACGTGCGGGGTTGTCGGGCAGGTGGTGTGTCACACTGCGTGAGTGCGCAAATGTGCAGGCGATGCCCGATGCACCTTTGCGAGCGCGCGGGAGGGGAATGTGCGGACGGGCGTGGGTGTCGTTCTAGCTGCGTGCGGTGCCACGTCAGCACATTGGTGGGCTGATATAAGAATATTTCGTTAGTATACCATGTAGATATGAGGAAAGAACAAAAAAACTTATGAATTTGTGGGCTATTGAGCCCTACAGTGTCCTCACTTGATGGGAGGAGAAACAGGACAGAACAGGCTACAAGCCTTGTGGCACGGTTCGGCAATTGCCGAATTAGGCTACATGGCTCGTCCCCGAGTCGTCGAAGGGTACTTTTACGAGCGAATAAATTCAATTAAATGATAACAATAATACAGCAGATGTATATAGTTTTAATACAATAGAATACGAACTTTGGAAGGAATGCAATTTAATGCAAGAGAGAAACTGCTAGAATACTGATAAGAAAGTCTAAAACGCAGAGAAGACTAAATGCGTCGAGCTCGAATCCTAGCCTCGGGCATGCCGGGCACCAGATTCAAGTCACAATTCTGTGGCGCTCTCCCTTCTCTTCCTCTATCAGTCAATACACTTACATTGGACGGTACTCTAGCAGTATATGACGATTTTACTGTATTTGTTTAGGCTTCCAATAATTAGGATCTGACGAGATACTGTTGGTTTCGGTGAATAAAGAGTATTTCTCATTGTATTTCTTGTCTCACTGTCCCGAATCACATTAAAAAAAATTATAACGTCTCCTATAGACCTATAGTATCATGATACATGGTTAAGCTTAATTAGTTTTGTGAATCTCGATGTACTAAAGCCTAACTACGTAGATTGTACTCTAGGGTTACCCTAAGGTTACAATGATTTCATTATTTTAGCTCTTATAGAGCTCTAAATATTTCGCTGCTTGGGATATGACTTAGATACTATTCTATGTACATATTTACATTCTAAGGAATAGTCAATATATTAGTGACCACATCCCAGAGCCATCCTGTCCTCGAACGTCAGCCATCTCGGCCTTCAGCCACTGACGCTCGGCGGTTGCCGAGCTGCTCCACAATTGGTCGTGGCTTGTCCCCCTATGTACGCCCCACAGCCTCGCCTGCCCACCCTCCTTCCTCTGCATGCCCACGCTCTTGCCGCACCTCGTCACCCTTCCCACTCACCCTCTTCTGCTCGCACCCCACCCGCACATCGTCCGCCTTCAACGCTACGCGACCACATCCTCCACGGCTCCCAGCAGTCATCCGCCCCCTTCTATGCAGCCCGGACATGCACAGAAGTGTGCGCAAGATGCTTCGGATGCGCAGGAACCCGCCTGCAACGGTGTAGATGTGCCCAACACCCGCGCTTGTGCGCGTGCGGCACCAGCATTCACGCGCACGACAACACCCGGCACGTGTGCTCGCAACCCCTACGCATTGCGCGTTGTGCGCCCCGCCCTTGTGACACTTGCGCCGGCTCGCCAATGCCTGCACATGATGTGCAGTACCCTGGCAGCGGTATGCAGAACGCAGCCATGGTGTACACCCCCCAGCACGTGCGCTCGAGCCCCATCGCCCGTGCGCTATGTCTAGCGCCCATGTGGAATACCCCGACAATGGCATGCAGCAACAACGCAGAGTCCGGGCAGTGGCACATGGTGCGTAGCACTGTGTTAGTGGTCGCCAGCGACGACGACAGCAGCAGCGACAACGATGGCAGCGACGACGATGGCAGCAGCGATGACAATGGCAGCAGCGATGACAATGGCAGCGATGATGACGGCAGCGACGATGATGGCAGCAGTGCTGTTGACGTGCCTCACGGCAATGGTGCCGGAGAGCGAGTGGCGGTGGGGATAGGCAGGCGCAGGCACGGCCGAGAGTGGGACGTGCGAGCGAGCCAGTGCGTAGCCAAGTGCTCGCATAGCCAAGGTGGGAGGCGGGAGGCGGCATGCACATAGCCAAGACGGGAAGCGCTCAAGGTGGGCATGGTGCCGAGGGGAGCCGTTCGAGTAGGTGCACTAAGTGCGTAGCAGCGAGTAGTGTACAGCCCAGATTTTATTATATTTATAATGATTTTTTCGGATTTATAATGAGTGATTTGAATGGCCCAGATTGGGTCCTGAACCCTCCCTAATTACTGGTACAGATCACAACCCTCCCTCCTATTGTTACTGGTACAGGTTGTAAATGGGTTACAAGGATGCCTCCCATGACGGTTAACATCCCCTCGCATGGACGCGGATGTGGGCAATGTCGTCCGTCGTGACCCAACTGGATGCGTAGACTGGCCTCCTGTAGTGTATATCTGCTAAAGAGGCCGTCACGCCAGATCTACCACCCACATCGTCAGTCAAATGCCATATTGATGATGTAAAGCGTGGCACTTACCTGAATGCGATGAAGTGAAAGTGTACGGTGCACCAAGGTCATGCAACCAGCATAGAGGAGTTGTCCTTGGGTGCAATTAGTGCACCGAAGAGCGCCAATCACTTCCTCACAGCCGGAGCACAATGGAGGGGTTTCGAAACTACCTAGGCCCTCGAGTCGCAGCAGTTCGTCAAGGTATGTGTCCTGATACTTGATCCACATTTGGACAGGATCAATCTAATTGCACATTTAGCCTGGAAGTCCCCAGATGTAAACAATAATAAAAGACACTTACTCTTGCCTGAGATGAATTTGCATCACAGACAATGATATCATTGTCATTGCCTTGGTCCATGTCGTATGCGTCGTCGTGTGGTATATGTTCGGCACCTGAATTTTCTGTTGGCCCTACCGAAGGTGTTTCGATTTCTGCATGGAATTGCGTGCGCTGAGTCGGTCTCTGTTGTTTCTGCTGCGGCACATTGAGGGTGACATGTCGATGAGAGGTCGAAGCACAGGGAACAGTGCTCAGTGTACCATGAGTAAGCAGGTGTTCGGTAGGACACTCCATTGCCCAGACACCACCCATAGGCACCATGACTGGAACATCGTTGTGCTTGCGCTTGCGACCCATGTGTGTGTCGATGGAGGATAGGTCGAGAGGTCGGAAGGAGTCTGCGCAAGCATCCTGGGTAGTACTTCGTTGACCGACTTGTGCCCCATGGAGTGATGAGGCGCATGACCATGATTTGTGATGACTAAAACATATTATGCATCTGATGTCAACCGCTGCATCAAGACTTATTATCTGGGTGTATCTTGCTTTGAACAAGTCAATAAAATGTAGTTATTGAACTAAGCAGATGAGATAATTTCAAAGACTTCATAATGACAGCTCAGACTAGCATAAAAGACGTGACACAGTACACAACGAAGTTGGTAAGTTGGTAAGGCGCATTGCCAAATGAAATCATCTCGCACACTATGGATCGTACGAGCCCAAAATCAAAAATGATAATGGCACCGAAAGAACAACCTGTGAACACTGAAGGAAGATTAGCATGGCCACGAATGCAATGAATGAGCACGTACCAAGCACCAACCCAGATAAGATGCCATGCCTCAGCCCTCCACCTATACATGAACTCCGCTTGGTCAACACGTTTGAGCTCTTGATGATATGCAGCGATGAGACGGCGTAGACCGTGGACCGCACTTAAATCAGTGGGACATCCTTCATGACACTTAATAAGCTCAGCTTGCTTCTCATGTAGAAAGGCTTTGAAAGGTTGCTTCCAGGCATCCTTGTATTTCTCTTTGAGTGACTTGCGAAGTGTCAGCAACTCGTCCCATCGGCGCTCTTCGTCCTGTGCCATCTCTTGGGTACGAGACGGGTCATGGCTGCCCAACCACGATATGATCGAATTGCTGCCAAAAGGAAGGACATGTCAGTGACAAGAAGGATTCTATGTAGCGAGTACTTACACACCAGGCCCTGTAAAAAGGGAAGACGGTCCATCCTCTTCTGGGCGGGCTGCATCTCTAAGCTTCGCCACTTGTCCGATCTTGCGATGACCACTTGTACTGCAGCGACGATACTTGCGCTGATACTCTACACATTCTTGATGATGCCTAGAAGAGAAAACCTTGAGCTGGAGGACAGATAATTAGGTGAATTAAAAGATACCACATGTAATAGGTCATGGTGAGAGAGGGAAGAGACGACAAGCATTAGTGCATGGTGCGGCACAGCTTCTGGCATCTCTGACTCATCTTGCTTAGTATCCTGCATGAGGTGATGCTGAAGCAGATTATGCAGACAAACACATTCTAAAAATTTGCTGAAAGGTTGGGGCAAAACAGAAGATACATCACCATTATTTTCAAGATTTGTCGTTCACCCAGTCATCTACAATATACAAACAAATGGCATTTTGGCCTGTGGTCATGTGGCATGACTTCAAAGTCAAAAGGCCATTCAAATTGAAGGTTCACTCGTTTATACTTCATGTTCGGACACATTGGGGGCAGAGCACAGTTATATTGGCAACGGGGTGACACAGGAAGAGGCTACAATGGCCACGAACATGTACGAACCACAATACAAGCAACAACATATAGATAAGCTGCAGGTAAACAGGGCCGTGGGGAGACGAGCAGTAGACAAAAGAGATATCCAGTGTTGAAACCAGGGTGTAAGCATCAGAAGTGTCCAGGCACAGAAGCGTTGATGGAGTCGAGGTCATATGTATGTATGTATGTATATTGAAAGAAAGGCCCTGCCCTGGGTGCAAACACTTACAATGGATGGTCATCAAGCCAAGCCATGACCTCCTCGCGCGTGCAGAACTTCTTATACATGGACCTAAAGTACCCAAACATGAGCAGAGCAGTTTCCTGCCACGTGTCGAAGACACCGTGGTGGTAGCCATGAGCCATGGCATAGTAACGGCAAGGGGGATCCTGCACTGCAATGGTGGGCATTGGATCCACATTGGACCTGGAGGCTTGCCCCGAGGGATCGCTGTAATGCTAGATGGACATCAACATCCACACGCAGGTAGGTAGGATACAACGGATACTTACAATGGACACATGATGATTCTGCGCAGGGCTCAGCCCCGGGATATTGACATTGATGTTGATGGAGATCCCTGGAAGTGCACTTGGGGAGGCAGATGAGCTAGATGTCGTCTGGCTGGATTGAGTGGAAGGAGTGAATGTCCCACCATGTGGTGGAACAGGGACAGAGGTGGTGGTGCGAGGGGTAGCAGCATGCTTAGTAGCAGCGGGGGACGCTCTGCCAGGCCCCGACTGGTTGCCAAGCCCAAGGCCTTGCATATATTCAGCAAGTCGAGCACCCTCTACCGCACGGAGGTGAGCTTCCTCAGCAGCACGGCGGCACACTTCCTCAGCATGGTGGCATGCTTCCTCAGCAGCACAGTGGCAAGCCTTGGCAGCATCCAAGCGAGCTCAGATGTGAGCTTCCTCTTGAAGCCTGAGATGGAGAGCCCAAGCGCTGTCCACTGACTCGCAGGTAGGGTACCGCTGGAACATGGCATTTGAAAAGCCATTGACCAAAGGCGTGACCCGGTGCCTTGAAAGCATGGTGAGTATGCCTTTTTGGTCTAAGGGAGATACATCGAGCTTACCATCCACAAAATATCCCGGTCTGGCGACCATGGGTGATGATAAATCCTCGCATCCTGTCCATCGTCACTCTGGGGCTGCGACATGGGAGGGGACAGCGGCTGGGGCTGGGGTGTGGGAGGTGGGGGCACTCACTCAAACTCCGCAGCATCGATGTTGCCGATGTTGACCTCAGAATCCCCATCATCAAATGCTGGGGGGGCATCGTACAATTCATCCTCATCGGCATCAGCTTAGAGACATGTCAGACGTGGCATGCGATGAATGATTATGACTAGTACACTTACTAACAGTCTCAACTGTCAGGGGCAGGGGACGATCGCTTCATGTGCCCTGGCTGGCGGAAGTCTGGCCAGAACCCCTCTGCCCGCCAACATCCATGGCAGGATGACCTGCCCTGGCGAGACAGGCAGAGGAGCTAGGAACAGACTTGGAGGCAGGGGTCTCAGGCATGAAGGACAGAAGGAAGGAAGGGATAAGGGAGGTAAGCTCACTGGGCAGGCCTATATGTGAGGACGGAGTATGATAAAAATGGTAACATACTTTCCCATACTCAGACCTTCGACACGATTGTTCGACAACGTTCATGTGGCGAGCCCTCCTTTGCATCATATCGGATTCGCCCTCGACAGCTGTCCCACGGCCTACGAATGGGAGGGAGCCGGATGCCCATTGGACAAGAGGAGTGTATCCCTTCGCAAGCAACCTCTATGCTATGCCACGCAAAAAAAAAAAAAAAAAAAAAAAAAAAAAACACTACAAACTCGGGACAGAACAGCGACCACTCCAAGCGTGCTTGGGCCACCGAGCCGAAACTTAAAGTGCTCCGCAAATTAATTCTGGCACATCTGGAGGCCAAGGCAGCGAACAAACTCAGCGAGTTTTGGCCCGTGGCCAATAGTCGCTGGTTCAATGACTTCTCCCACACCGACAAGCCACCCGAAGGCAATGAACCACCTATTCGAGAGGTGAGGATATTCCAAAAATTAATATGCAGGGGTAGGCGTCAAAACAGGTGGTGGTAGTGGGGCCCGAAGGGTATCAAGGCGGGTAGCTTGTTGCTGAGCGAGATTCTCTATAACTGCTTGAGATAGTGCAAGTTCTGCAGTGGTTAAGAAGAGGGTACTGGCCTGCCAAAACCACAGGTCACTTTCTTCTATGAGGCTGGGTCTCCAACTGACTACAAGCCGATTGGTGTCGGAGCGGTATGTGTAGTAGTTGTTGGTTACTGGGTTGAAGGTAATACCTGGGGGAACAACAAGTGGTGTGGTGCGAGCAGGGGGAGAATCTGCACTAGGAAGGGTGACGGTGGGAAGCGGTGGGGTAGCGGGTGGTTGGTGGCGGTGTTCTGTGGCTGCAACGTCGAAGTCGTTAAGCTCAAGGTCTGCCTGGTCGTCACGATCAGCGAAGTACCACTGTGCGGGACCGTCCTTGTCCTCATCTGGAGTGACAAAGTCTATTCGAACGATGCCAGAAAGGGTGTAGATGAAGTATTCATCGAGCAAGGCAAAGACACCAAGTGGGTATGGTTCTGTGGTCTGGAAACGGGGGTCGGTGGGATCAATGGTGAGGTCTAGAGGAAGTCAGCCGCGACTGGGCAACGACCAAGAGCACAAGGGTACAGGGGGTCTGAGTACGGGGTTCTGAGGAATCGGTGGCCGAGGTGTTCTCTGGCCCACACAGGCTCAGGCGAGGGTTCGGGTGTGAAGAGACCTAGTGTGCAAAAGGGGAATGAGGTCGATGGTAGGATACTTGCAGGGGATTTTCGGTTGGGTTGGTGACAGTGGTAAGCAATGTCCGAGGCACCGAACATGAATTCTTGCAAGTCAATGTCAAAGGAAACTCGAATTCGAACGTATAAGGCAATGGAGATAGCACCTGCACGTGGTTTCCACGACCTCAATCGAAACCAAACTCCTTCGGCTTCCCAACGCTTCACAGCACAATAGCGGAGGAGGGGGATGAGTGCACTGCCCTCGATGGTGTTGGCGATGAGAAAGGGGAGATGAGGTTGATGGAATGGATGTCGAGATTCGGTGAAGATGTCGGCAGTGAAGGGTTCAAAGAAGAAAGGTATGATGGGCAATAGTAGGGAGGTGAGGTGGGTGTATGAGAGATTGTGCAGGTGTCGGGACTCGGTCGTAGACAGCAGAGAACCACCCAAGTCACCAGCGATGATGGGAGCGAGAGAGCAGAGAGCGACTAGCAGCGCAGTGACCTGTATTGGAGGTACAGTACAGTACAGACGAAATGGACAATCTAGGGAAATAGGCGAGCGACAGGGAGCCTATAAGTACTGGGACGACAATGGGAAAAGAACAATGGACACCATAACGGGTCGAACAATAGAGTGAGAACAATGGTGGCCAAAAGGAGAACAATAGGATGTCCCAAAGGGGAACAAGGGCATGGGTGAAGGATAGCCCCAGGTCATGTGAGGAAGTGAACATGTGATGGGGCTGCTGGAGCACATGACCGACGTGATGCCTTGATGGCAGAGAAGAAGGCGGAGAGAAATGGAGTGATCTGTGACACTGCATGCAGTTGAGGAATGAGGAGCACACATCTGAGAAATCTGTTTTTTATATAGCAGCAAGTCATATTATGGGCTCTATCAGTGAGCTATGAGGGCTATGAACTTGGACTATTCAGCTATGTGGAGCTATGGGGCCTATGATAGCCTCTATAGCATGAAGTGTTAAATACATAGGTGGCCATAGCCTCTATAGCTAGGGGTGCCATATACATAGGACTATGATACTTACCAAGGGAAACTATGACTACTATGGCTACTATAGTCCTTATGATGGGTCATCTAGGTAGTCAAGACATTTAAGTCAAAAATTTCTTATATTCAAGGTGTAGACTACTGTAGACAAATCTAACACCATCTAACTAGTAAACGAAGGTTCTGAATAGACCTCGCACCCTCGCACCTCTTGCACATCACCATCTGTGTATGCACGGATAGGTGCACTCTTACCCGTCCGATGCATGCTGTCGGGCAGATGGTGATGTGGATGGGCAGGGCGATGAAGCAGGATGCACGAGCCGTGCGCGAGCTGGCATGGCCGTACGTGGCTGTATGCGCACGCATGGGGCGAGGCGACCATGTGCGGCATGAGGCATCAGCGCACGGGCCATGCATGGGACGAGATGAGGTGCGCGGATCGTGCGTGGCCGCATGCGAGCTGACGCAGCCGTGCCTGGCTGTATGCATGTGCATAGGGTGAGGGGGCCATGTGCGGGGCATGGCGCCGATGTACAGGTCACGCGTCGGGCGGGGCAGGGTGTCGCAGATCGTGCATGGCTGCACGCGAGTCAGCACGGTCACGCAGCCTATGCGCAGGGTGAGGTGATCATGTGGGAGTCATATGCGGGGCAGGGTGTCAGTGCACAGGCCATGCCAGGCCAAGTGGGGTGCACGAGTCGTGCTGGCTGTGGGCACGCTTGTGTGGACCCGCCTGGTCGCGCGCTTGCATGTTGAAGCTGGAGCGGATGTATGCGGGGCATAGCATCGGCGCACAGGCATGCGCAGGGCGGGGCGAGGTGTGGCAGATCATGCGTGGCCACGTCGCGAGTCGGCACGGTCTTGCTTGGCCTTGCTCGTGCAGGTCAGACCACGCAGGCTTGTCACCGTGCATGGCCGTGTGTGCCCAGCCAAGTGTTTCAGCTGTGAGCACATTGTCGATGGTGAGATGGACCCGCACGAACCTGTTGAGGACGTGTGGGGGGGTTGTTGAGGGGATCTGAGGGCGCTGGAGCCGGGCGAATGACGTGTCATGCCCGTTGCTACGGCAACGAGGCAGCACGATGCGGATGCAGATGCCATCGTCGGCGGATGGGGCAACTGGAGGTTCGCGGGTGTGAGCGAGGGCGTGGGGGCCGAAGCGCGAGTTGTTGAGCTTGCGGGCATGCAGTTGGTTTCGTGCACGGCTGTTGGTGATGCGCAGGGGATCGAGGCTGCCGGCGCCGTGTTCAAGAAGTGGGCAGGACACAGGCGATGTGGCAGAGAGAAGGCGACAGGGGAGGGGAGTGAGGTGTTGCGGGTGTCGAAGAACAAGAGTATTGCTCGAAAACGAGCGATACTCTCTTTATTAGTACGAACAATACGAATAAAAAGTTTGGTTATACTTGCCTTTACCCCTCTATACCCTATCGAGATCCTTCTGCATTCGATCCGACAAGTTGATGGAAAGAGGAACGGCAGAGGAACAACGAGAGAGGAGTGTGGTGGTAAGGATAGTATGAGACGACGTCGAACTTGATGTGCCTTCGGTGCTTCAGCTACCGAACGCGTGCGAGTTCGAGTGTTTCAAGCGTAGTAAATCAAATAAAATGGTTTAAATTCTGAAAAAAAGGGAACAGCTATAAATCATCTATTACATCGACCCATATGAGGTGAGTATCTAACTCAGCTGCTATAAGCTACTGGCCAATGAACAGAACTTAGGAAAATCTGGCACTTAGCCTCTGATGCAAGTGCTCGGCACTGCCCAGCCCAGTCTCGGCAGCCGCATTTGGCTTCCGCTTGCCACGTCTATATAAGGCATGTGCGACGTGCTATCTCTCTCTCTCTTCCTCACCACTACCATCCCTCGTCTTTCGGCACTCTCCCTTCTCCTGCTTCAAGTCTCTGATGTTCGGTAAGCTGTTATGTTGTTGTTATATTGTTTTGTTGTTCACTAACCCTACTATTCTTTGTAGACTTTTACACTTTCGCTTTTATTATGTCAAGTAAGTCTTATATTTTTCTATATCTGTATCTTGTATACTGACTTTGTCCTTAGATTATTTTCGCTTTTTCTGATCTATGAAGTAAGTCTTTATTTATCTTTTATCTTTAAGTTTATCTTATCTTATCTTTGTATATTTTGTTATCTTATCTTGGGGTGTTGGTTTGAGTAGTGTATCATAGATCTGTAGTGATGCTTGTAGCTTTGTTTTAAATGTATTGTAATTTAACATTGTTTTAAATATAATGCTTTTAATTTTCGATGTTTTAAATGTTTGAGATGCAACAAGACTGAAATTTATACTATATTTGAATATTTGAATAATATTTTAGCACTTTTAAGCAGTATATAAGACAGAGGCAATATAGAGTGGATAGCAGTCATACTAACTAGGCATAATATGATAACATAGATATATTACATAGCTGACATAGCTGTGATAGTCATTATATGCTATAGCAGCTATGATAGCTATGATAGCTTATACTCTATGCTATCATAACTCTATGTAGATTACCTCACTGCTATGGAGTAGCTATGTAGAAAAGAGGACTCCTATGGTCCTATCAGAGCTATGTAAGCTACATAGTATCATATACCAGTGGTCCTTTTCTCAGATGCATGAGCGAGAGTGCAAAAGTCTGTGCATGTGAGTAATCAATGAATGTTAGTCAAGCCATATTGCTACAGCAATGAGGCTCAACACTTTGTTGTTGCTGGCCTCCTACATGCAATGTGTGCTCTCGAGAATGTGTGCGGGAGGTAAAGAATGGAAGCCGAGGCATGGGATTGACATATTGACAAGGAGAATGTGAGCACGACATAAATATCGAAAGCGAGGGTGATAGTGAGGAGTGTTAAAAACTGTACATTTCATTTCTTAACTTGACATCACTCCCTTCGACATCCCCACCATGGTCAATGTCTCGTTGTTCTATTCCATTTATTTAACCATATCTATATGCATGCATGGACTCTGTTGCACTGCCTTGATCCACTATTCGTTTCCATCATGATCGTTGCAGTGCTCTCCTATTTACTCTCTCATCATGTTTCATCCCTATCATGCACAGTATGATGCTGTGCAATGCACAGTTACTACCATTACCTTAGATATGACTTACGGCTGTGCATCCTCCTGTATTTAATCGGTTGAGCTGAGTCCCTTAGACCTCAGCTTAACCACTTTGCAACTCTATAGGATTTACCTCCTGTCAGTTGCCAGTGCCCTTTAAGTCCCTCTGCTTTACACTTCCCTCTCTCAATTGCTCTCGACTCTCTTCATTGTCAATCACCTCTTAAGCAGATCAGCCTTTGTTGTTTGTGTGTAGCCTGAGCCCCTACTCGGTCACTATAGGACGTCAGTCCTTAGCACTTGGTTAAGCTCTCCTACTGCTCACCCTGGTCTACAGTCTCGACAACAGACTGCCACCATTCCATCCACCATCAAGAGTCTTCCATGAAGATTTTTAGGGTCCACCATCTGAGAAAAGAGATTTTTATATAGCAACAAGTCCTGTTATAGGCCCTATCAGTGAGCTATGGGGACTATGAAGTTGGACTGTTCAGCTATGTAGACCTATGGGGCCTATAATAGCCTCCATAGCATGAAGTGTTAAATACATAGAGGATCATAGCCTCCATAGCTAGGTGTGTCATATACATAGGATTATGATACTTGTTAAGGGAAACTATGACTACTATAACTACTATATTCACTGTTGTCAGCTGACTAAGCACTCAAGACATTAAAGCAAATTTTTTCTTATATTTGGAATACACTACCACAGACAAGGGTACAACCATTAACTACACTCGAGTGGATAAGCGCACGCTGTCGGGCATGCATGAGCAGGCACGCTTGGCGCAAGCATGTGCACCAGCGTGGACATGCGCAGCTGCGCGCTCGCATGAGAGTGCATACGCGCATGTCCCGGGGGAATACACGCGCAGTCGGCGCCTCGGTCTTCGCGCGCTCACTGGGCCGAGCGTGGTCGCACACTCCGGAGAGGCTGTCGAGGCGTGTGCGCACATCGAGACCTCGCGCAGGTTTACGCACCGTGCGCGGTTGTGCCCGGGCCTGCATAGACATGCGTGGCTGCGCGCCTGCATGCAGGAGTGCGTCCGTGCACTGGCGAGGCCGTTCGCACGCGCACAGCCACATGTCATGTCCGCGAGCACATTGCTGACGGCGTGGGACGTGTTGGTGCATCCATACCATGTGGGGGGTTGCATGCGAGCCTGTTGAGGGCACACGGCATTGTCGTGGGCATGCGAGGTGCGCAGTGGGCACGGCAGGCCGGGCAAGGGACCTAAAGTCGCACCTCGTTGCTGTAGCAACGAGGTGCGACGGTGGTGACAGTGGCGCGGGTGTCGAGGAGATGGGTGATGGGCTCGGGATGTAGGCGCGGGTTGTCGGGGCCTCATGCGGGCTTGCATGCCATGCATCGCCATGCGCAGGAGTGCGTGGGAGTGCGTGCACGCACTGGCTGGCCTGTTCGCAGAAGTGCGTGGCCGGGTGCGCTTAGCCACGTGTCATGGCCACAGGCATGTTGTCGATGGCAGGGAGGTGGTGATGTGCGGGGTGGGTAAGTCCGATGAACCTGCACGGACCTGTTGAGGACGTGCGGGGGTTGTTGAGGAGACGCGAGGGCACGGGCGAACGACATCATGCTCTGTTGCCACGACAACAAGGCATGACGACATGGACACGAATGCTGTCATTGATGCACAGAGCGCGGGAGGCAGGAGGTGAGAGGCGGGAGGCTCGTGGATGTGGGCGTGGGCATAGGCGTGAGGTAGGTGATGCGCAGTGGGTCGGGGCTGCCAGCAATGTGGTTGAGAAGCGGGCATTGTGCTGACAGGGCGGCGGAAAGAAGGCAACATGGCAGAAAGATGGCGACGGGGGAGGAGAAGTCGAGCAAGGCATCACGGAAGTGGAAGAATGAGAGAGTATTGCTCGTTCTCGAACAGGCGATACTCTCTTTATTAGTACGAAGAATGCTAATAAAGAGTTGAATTTTACTTACCTTGACCCCTCTTTGCCCTATCGAGACCCTCCTGCATTTGATGCAACGAGTCAATGAGTAGACAAACGGCGGAGGGACAAGAGAAGAGGAGGGTGGTGGTATGAGAGTCGAACTTCGATGCGCTACCGAATGCACGCGAGTTCAAACATTTTGAGTCTAGTAAATCAAATAAAACACTTTAAATTCTGAAAAAAAGATTACATCCACGATTCATCACAACATCGAATCGTATGAGGTGAGTATCTAACTAATCTACTATTAGCTACTGGGCAACGAAGTGAACTTAGCAAAATCTAGCACTTAGCCTCTGACGCAAATGTTCGGCACCGCCCGGCCTGGTCTCCGCAGCCACATTTGGCGCTCTGCTCGCCATGTCTATATAAGGCCTGCGCGATGCACTGTCTCTCTCTCTTTCCTACCACTACCATCTCCCGTCTTTCGTCATTCGCTCTTCTTCTGCTCTAACCTTCTTATGTTTGATAGGTTGTTATGTTGTGTTCTTGTCCACTAACCCTAATGTTCTTTGTAAACTTTATATTTTTGCTTTTTCTTTTCTTTGGTATGTCTTATGTTCTTATGTATCTCTTTTGTCTTGTACTAATCTATTAACCTATGTTTAGATCATGTTTTCGCTTTTTCTTATCTTATCTTATCTTATCTAGCTTGACTTGATTATAAGTTGCTATCTATTATAGTTTTATAGGAATTTGTAGTCTTGTATAAATGTATTGCAATGAGATATTGTTTATAATATAATGCTTTTAAATTTTCAATCTTTTGAAAACTTTAAATATAATAAGTCAGGTTTATATTGGATTTATATCTTTTGATATTTTGATAGTACTTCTGAGTGACATATTTAACAGAGATGACATAGGGTAGATAGAAGTCTGAATAACTAGATATAATATGATAGTAAGGATATATCACATAGCTAACATAGCTCTTATAGCTATCTTATACTATGATAGCTATAATAGCTACCATAGCTACTGCCTTATTCTATGGTAGCTATATAGCCCTATGTAGATTACCTTGCTACTATGAGATGGCTATGAAGAAAAGGAGACTGCTATAGCCCTATTAGATTTATGTAGACTATATAGTGCAATATACCTCTGGTGTTTTTCTCAGATGACTTCATATACCGGAGTCACCCCCCATCAAACATCACCATTGCTCTCCTTGTTCCCCTATACCTTCCTCTCAAGGCATCAGATAACAAATTAACAGACGAACAAAGGGCATATTGTCACTACCTGGAGGAGGATCAAGCAACCCCTTACCGAATCTGTAGAATCAAGGCGTGGCCAAAACTCTACACCTACAATGAAGCAGCAGACCTCCTTGACTACAACAAGGAATTGATATACCATGATGAAGGCAGCAAACTCATAAGGATTTGGAAAAAGGAAAAGAAAGTCACTACTATCCAGGATCATATCCCAGCAGAGGCTTACAGAAAGAACTATCTACTTGAAGGAGAATGACACAAGAAGATAGTCCAACAATCTGGACATGTAATTCTCTCTACTCTGACATTTCCTAGGACTGAATCATCTATCTACCTCTATGACAATATCCTCAAAATCCACTACTGGTTTAACCACAGAACACACCAAATCTATATTCTATATGGAACAACTTGGGATGCCTCAATCCAGAAAGAACAGGTCACCCTTACCAGACCTGTCACCTATTATGACTCCTACCCCACCTTTTCCTATCTGGCCGGTGAACTTGAGGAACTCCAGAGTTCTAGAGCAGTATCTCCCATTGAACCCTCCATCTCCCTACCTTCCATCCCAGGTCCCATCTCTGAAACATTGATTCCTCTACCCAGAACAAGACAGCAATTTGGAACCCTCTGATAGCTCTCTCCTCACAGTGAGAACCATTAGAAGATCCATCCTTGAGCCCTTCAATCTAACACCAGACCCTGCACTCTGCCCATTACCCTTTACCACAGACCCAACCCACGACCTCTTGGGACTCGGAGATCTCCAGAGAACTATTGACTCAGCAAACAGTGACAGTGACAAAGAAGATGCAATGGCAAAGGGTCCAGATGTCAATAAGCTGACATTTTTCATGGGTGTTTGTACCAAGCTCAAGGAGTTCATCAGCCAATGCAAACTCCATTTCAAACTTAAAGCCAATTGATTCTCTGATGCAGCCATACAGATCTACTTTGCCCTCTCCTACATTCAGGGAGGCACTGCAGGACCCTGGGCAGCCAAGTACTTTGACCAACTTGATGAACTCAAAGAAGAGGGAAAAGAAGCCATTATCTGGGCCAAGTTCGAAGGAGACCTCTGCAAGCAGTTTGGAGAGATTCATGCAGCAGAATCTACACTCTTTGACTTGGGGAAAATGGGCCGATGCTTCACGTGACAAGATGATCTCTTTTTTATTATTAGTTACATTCAACTTGGAGGAAGAGGGATGATGCTTCACATAACAAGATGATTTTTTTTTCAATTGTTAGTTATATTTAGAACAGTGCATAAATGAGTAAAGTCTCACTGGTCAGATTGATTATAAATTGTGGCCCAACTACATAGCAGTTATAGCACTATGAAACTAGGCATAGCATTGGCTGGCAGCTATGTAGATTTTACATTTTTGAGATGGCTGCACATCTATGCTTACATATGTTGCTATACTGTTAAGTTATATATACTACATAACACTATTATCAGAGTCATAGCATCATTGGTTGAAAGTTTAGTACAAAGAAAACTCATTTTTTGGACATACAAAATTGATTTTTTTTAACATTTAATCAATGTTTTTGAGTGTAAAAGTTGATTCTACATGTAATATATCAATACACATAAGTTTTACCTGTCAAGCATTAAACACATTTATTATAAATTAAAACACAAGAAAAAACAAAATGGCCAGAGGTGGAATTGAACCTGAGCAAACACCTTAACAGCCGTTAAGGCATTGCTTACATAAGCAAAACTCGGTTTTTGAAGTGCAACATCTCCCTGCTAGCCTTTTCTTCAGACAGTTGTTGAAGTCAGTGGTCCCTCTACCAGTAGCTGTAACACTTTCAGACTACTTCTTCCCTCAATGTGGGTGGATGGAGAGGATGTCTACCCGATGGCTGTAGTGGTTGTCCTGTATGTATCTCACTTGCTGATGTGACAGACTAATTTCATTTTAGCTCTATCAATACTGCACCAACGAAGGTGGATGAGGGCTCATTGAAAGTAGATTTGTAGCTGCTTTTAGATGATATCTTGTGAGTTATAATAGCATCACTGGTAACCAAGATATAGAGGTATGACTGATTGATGATGTGGCAGATATATGCTAAGGACCAACGTCCTGTAGTGACCGAGTAGGGGCTTAGGCTACACACAAACAATAAAGGCTGACCTGCTCAAGAGGCGATCGATGATGAAGAGAGTCGAGAGCAATTGAGAGAGGGAAGCGCAAGGCAGAGGGACTTAAAGGGTACTGGTGACTGACAGGAGGTAAATCCTATAGAGTTGCAAAGTGGTTAAGCTGAGGTCTAAGGGACTCAGCTCAACCGGTTAAATACAGGAGGATGCACAGCTATGAGTCGTATCTAAGATGATGGTAGTAACTGTGCATTGCACAGCATCGTACTGCGCATGATGGGGATGAAACATGATGGAGGAGTAGATAGGGTAGCACTGCAACGATCATGATGGAAATGGATAGTGGATCGAGGCAGTGTGATAGCATCCATGTGTGCATGTAGATATGGTTAAATAAAGGGAATAGAGCAATGGGACATCGATCATGGTGGGGATGTCGAAGGGAGTGATGTCAAGTTAAGAAATGAAACATACGGTTCTTAACAATATATTGGATCATATCTTCACTTTTGGTGATCTGATCTTGCATTCTAAACTGCTTTGCAATGCTGCTATATAGTATGTTCCAACTCAGATTACTGCTTGTTGATTGATTCATTTGTTGCAGAGCTATAAGACAGTCATTGTTTACAGTAGGCTAACTCTTGGATGCATGTTTTGCTTATGTAAGCAGGTGCTAATACTTCATTCAGCTGCATAAGTCCTGTGGGATCACATCACTGAGAGTCTTAGAACCCAGCGCCACCAATAAATTGCATTTTTGGCTCATTTAAGTAATAAACAGTATCTAACTTTGTTTGCTGTATATCGTTTTACTGGCTCTGTCTTTCCGTAAGCAGTAAATTGTGTTGGAGACTGGTCTTCTGATAGGTCCAGACAAACTTGAGAACAAGTGAATCGGCAGAGAACTGACCAGTTTAGCTAGAATTCAAACATTTTAGGGGGGAAAACAAAGAAATGCTTCGCATTCTGTGAGTTTTGGACCACTCTAGACACATGAGGTATAGCTAGAAAGCTCTAAATAAGTAGATTTAGATGCACTTGAGAACAAGTAAATCAGTGGAGAATTGGCCAAGTTAGCTTAAGTTCAAGTATTGTAGGGGGAAATGAAGTTAAGATCATTTGGATAATGATGATTGGTTGATTTCTAACCAGACAGGAAGCCTAGCATAGCTTAGAAAGCATCATCTGAAAGCAGCTGTCAATGTGGTTTTGACAAGCTCTAATACACCCTGATTGGTGTCAGATTTAGAGACCTATAAATAAATTAGGTCAAGTACCTCCTGGTTCCAAACCATCAACCACTCAGCAGATGACTTAGAGATACCCACCGAGCCTTGCAGCCAACATGACAAGCATGCAGAATGTAAAGCTCATGAGGAAGCAAGACTTTACTGCTCTCACACTTCAGCATCGAGTTTTGATTATGTAATCAGTCTTCAAAACCATAGATTTATAGGCATTTTTGTACTTATAGTATACTATAAGAGTAAACATTGTACTAATACTAATTGCTCATTGATTATATCATTTTTAGTATTAGCAATAATAAATAAAATCAAAAATCAAAAAAATCTGACATGAACTGGAATTGAACTTGCAAACTCAGGTGCACTTTCACCATCGAGTTTTGATTATGTAATCAATTCTCACGACCTCTCAACGGCCGTTGAGAGGTAAGATCACATGACTGAACTGAGACTTCAAGCCAACCCTATCAATTATTGTGTTGTCTTGTTGTCTCCTTCTGATATAACAAGTCTGTTCAGTATATCTTATATCAAAGAATGCTATAAATTAGTAAATTCCAATACACTTGAGAACAAGTAAATCTGTCAAGAACTGACTGAGATAGCTAGAGATCAAGCATACTAGAGTCAATACAGGAGTGCTTCGCATTCTGCGAGTTTGGCACCAATCAAGATGTATAAAATATGACTCAAAAGCTATGATTGATTAGATTCTGATTCACTTGAGAACGAGTGAATTGGCTAAGAACTGATTGAGACAGCTACAGATCAAGCAAACTAGGAGAAAAATACAGAAATGATTCGCATTCTGTGAGTTCTACAGGGATCATAACACATAGACTATAGCTAGAAAGCAATGAATAAGTAGCATCCAATCCACTTGAAAACGAGTGAATCGGTGAAGAATTGACTAAGATAGCTAAGGATCAAGCATACTAGGAGGAAAAATACAAAAGTGCTTTGTGTTCTACAAGTTCTGCACAGATCAAAATGCATAAAATATGAATAGAAAGCTATAAATGAGTAGATTCAGATGCACTTGAAAACAAGTAAATCAGCCAAGAACTGACTGGGCTAGCTAGGGATGAAGCATACAAGAGGGAAAATACAGGAGTGCTTTGTGTTCTACAAGTTCTGCACAGATCAAGATGCATAAAATATGGCTAGAACATGAGGAATGAGTAGATTCTGATGCATTTTAGAATGAGTGAATCAGTCAAGGACTGATCAAGTTACAGTCAAAGAAAAATCAGGCCAGAGCAGAAATTGAACCTGCAAACTCGTCAGATTGATAATCTTGCAATTATATAAGCCAACTGCCAAATGGGGGTAGTTACTGTTGAGCATGTTGTTTTCGATAGGAAAACCCGGTATAGAGTAAACGATTCTAAGGAATCGTAAACAGGTGCTGATAGGTTTGCGCCTGAGTGCACTTGCACTTGCTGCCAAATTTCATAGTTTTCTTGCAGCCTGTCTGACCCTGGACACTTCACAATGAATGGTTTCGGAACCATTGTTCGGAGCTCGAAATGTGGCTGTCGAGTGTTGCCGGTTGCCATGCCAGAGGCTAGTGATTTAGATTCTACTAAGTTGGCTTGCTGGTGCAGCAATGTACATTACAGTAAGTACAAATGTAGCTCATATATTGTGTAGAGATAGATGATATACAACTTGACTTTTAAGTACTGGCCAACTCAACTCCAGCCCCAACTCCAACCCAACCACCAATCCAACCACCAATCCATTTCATCCCAACCTCAACCGATGTGATGGCAAAAAGCTATTTTGTGGTAAGTAGTCCAATTACTGTAATCACTATATACTACAATTTACTATACAATCTGACAATTGATTTAGCTTTATGGTTGTCTATACTATGCTGTTATTTAAGACTGACTGTAAGAAAAGCATGGCAGGCCGTAAGGATAGGGCTCGCAGGTCACATACAGAAAAGAAAGTATGTGATGAGTATGTCTCAGATGTCACATCCCACTGTCAGTCACACTGTCTGGGTTTTGGCAGTCCGAATGTATGGTTCGGGCTCATTAGTAAGTACCACTTTTGTACAGTGGCCAAATTGGCCAGGCAAAAAACTCGGCGCCTAAATTTTGACGAACATGGTGAAGCTCGGTGGTTTGAGAGCAAGAGGAGTGCAGTGAGGTTGGCTCAGCAGTCTTAATTGGGAAAGAAAGCTTGTATGGTGTGGTTTAGCCCAGTGTTGAGCAGGTAGCTGGTGATTGTAGAATGTTGAAACATCTCCCATCTGAAGAAACATGACTTAGAGAGATGTTAGTCTATACTCAGTCTGTGATGTGAAAGACTATATTGCAGTACCTTAGAGAGACATTAGTCTATAGTACAAGTAGAGTCAGTAAAGATGAAACTCATAAGTAATGCAAGATATGCTCACCTCAGTCTGTGATGTGAAAGACTGAGGTATCTGAGCGAACGAGGGAGCCCTTATATAGTACTGAGGGCTCTGCATATCTACCAATCAGAAATTGTACAGTAATCATACAGCATGGCATAATGGATTGCTCATCGCATGGGAACAGCATCAGTCAGCTCACTAAGGTATCAGTAAGCGTATGTCAGAGTGTATTACTAACCTGTACAGTAAGGCTATGTAAATGTTCCATGTGATTCTGCAATCACCAAAGTCCAGATCGTTCCAGATCTTTCCATAATTGTTGTCATCGAGACTAGTGTCATCAACCGATTTCAACACCATCTATCGAAGGACAAAGCTAGACTCCAATTGAATAGTTTGGGCCAGAAGCCTAAGGAATACTGCCCACATTTTGACACATTTGGGTGGCTATTGCTAACATATATTGCCATATATGACTATTTATTACCATATATGGCAATAATTACATAGCTGAGTATGAACATTTTCTCATAATTTAATTTCTTGATCCTGAGGAGGAGAAAGCATCGGAATGTCAGTGTTTGCTCTATCATTGGAGGATGAAATAGTAGGTCATGGACACTGTACATGTACATGCAATAGTCTATAGGAGGAACAATGGAGAGGTTTGACCATGTATTGAACAGGGAATCTTGAAAACATGTAGAGTAGTCAGTATTTTCTCACTTGAAAGCATCTCCTGACTAAAAACAATTTTTGCAGGTCTTGTGAAAATTATGAGAGATGTTATGAAGCATATTCTCACTGATGAATGGAATTTAGATACACATCATTGAAGCATGGGTTCAAATCAAGGCAATTTTTGAGTCGAGCTCAGCCTCAACAGTTGCACTTTCTCGACAAAAAACTTACAGGCATTTTCACAGCATAATACACTCTCAGGTGTTTTTTTTTACATGCAGATAACCTGTGAGAAATACCTTACAGAGGCAAGTTTGTTTGAGTGAGCCTCGTGGAGGCACAATGCGACAAGATGGACAATCTCATAAACTTATTGAGGAGCTTGCTCCCCTACAATATGGACTAGCAGGGCCCAGGACTTAGGTGACTAAGCACACTGGTGCGCACCTAACCAACTAAGTGGGAACCCCATGAGAACCTGTATGCAGCTGCACCAGCATGCATCAGCATTCACCAGCATTCACCAGCATGCGCCAGTGCAAGTGCGCACTGATGTGTCGCCTGGCCCGGGATCTTCCAGCGCCTCGTGACTTCTGTATGACTGCAACCAGGTTCAAAGCAAGTTCAAAGAGCAGCTTTGCACTCGAGCCTCTCTTTTCTCCCTCCCTTCCTCCCTCTGCTCTTGCTCATCTCAGGTGTGTTTTAACTATTTATTGTGATAAATCAGTACTAAAATCTTGCTAGACTCAATGCCAACAACAGATCCTACTTTGCTAGCTGACAAAGCTGCACATCATAATGAGAAGAGATGAATGCAGCCTGATGAGCTCATTCAATTATATGGATATCAAGGATCTGCTCCTATCCCTGCTATGTCCTCTCAACCAGACCCTTCTCCTGATCCATCTCTAACATCACTGCCTCAATTTCCTATTGTACCTAGAGCAGGTCTATTGCAGACTGGAGGTGCTGGCCCTTCATGAATTCCTATGACCCCACCACATTATCATCAGAGACTTACACAAATAATCAGACCAACTCATAGTATGTAATTGTATCACATTCTATTTATATTGAAGATGATCATGCTATAAAATTAGATTATAGACAGGCTGAAAATCATTTGGCTGGTAATTCAATTACTCCTCCATCGCCAAATGAAAATGATGGTGAGTAAAATAAATTCAAGCTATGATGATATTTACTTTTTAAAATAGAGTCCAATACATCTGCTCCTGAAAGCAGACTTCTTCATTCTCAGAGAACACCTGGTATGCCAGCAACTTGTGAAGCATCTGAAAAATGAGTTCGCAGATATTGTGGTCTTTTTCCATCTCCTGAGGATGCTCTGAATCATTCTAATCTTGGCAACATTGATGATGCTCTGGATGCTTCTAATCTTGACATTTTGGATGCTATGATAATGATGATGATGATGATGATGATGATGATGATGATGATGATGATGATGATGATGATGATGATGATGATGATGATGATGATGATGATGATGATGATTACGATTCCTTAGAATCGTTTACTCTAACCCACTTTTCAACTCAAAAAAGATGACACCCAGCCAATGTAATGCCTTTTATAGTAATAATTTCTCACATCTTAAAGTAAGGTTGTAGGTTCGATTCTGACAATTGTCATTTTTGTGATTTTAAATGTTTCTTAGAGATATCAGTCTACTAAATCAAATTTAATTAGTGTTCAACTATATGCATATGTAAATCAATGCTAGTCTTATTAGAACTGAAAGATTTTAGTATAAGAAAGTGCAAACTTGTTGAAATAACAGATAAACATATTTAATAGGATATTCTGCACCTTGTTATTGATGTAAGTGAGTGGGATGTATGATAACATGATAAAGGCAGATTTTACCTCTTCAGAACATTTTTTTCCATGAGAATAGGTTCAGAAATGACTGAGATATGAGCAAATCACTTCAAAAGATACCTTTGAGGAGAAGATCATAGTGATTGCATCATAGCGGCGCAACGAGTGGCGCTATTTACACGCTAAAGATACCGTTGGACAGATCTAATTCATACCTTTCCAACGGTATATTGTACAAGACGATCGGGTAAGTATTGAGAAAACGCGGTAGCAATTACTGAAGGGTTGGTATTAGAGGTAGGGGCAAACTTGTTGAGGCCATATCTTTTTATTGACTCATCCAATTGTAGTGTACCTAGCGTCGTTGAAAAGGCATAATAGAGATCTTTCTGATGCAACCAAGGGACCGGTGATATCTCCAGTCTTTAAGGAGGTACACTCAAATTATCACAAAACCTCCTATTTAACTATTTTCAAGGTTTTACATAATCCGCAGCACGGGCAAAATGACATACTCCCGTCCCATGACATCATGAGGGGGACGGGAGTACGTCATTTTGCCCGTGCTGCAGATTACATAAGCAATTTATAAGCAGGAAAAAATCGAAAAAATCATTCAAGTCTAGGGGCAAATCATCAAATCATCTGAGAATAGGCACATACTGAGTAGTGTAAAAAATCAGTAAAAATCGTGTTAATATGGCCATTGATAGTACTACTCAGAAACACTTGAGTTTATGTTTATAGCTAGAGAATTGACAGAGATATAGCCAAATTACTGATTTAGACCCCCCTAGAAGGCAAAAATAAAATCAATCTAGGCAACATACAACAGTTGACAGACTTTCAAAATTTCAAAGGCCACACTTATGTACTTCATAAATGTAAACACAATTTTTGAGAAGTCACATGCAACAGCAAGCCTGACCAGGCTCGCTGTTGCACGTGACCATCATTTTGTCATTAGTTCAACTCTTGCTGGTAACAAAGTTTAAAAATAAGAGATAAGTGTAAAACAATATACTTTGAAGATGGAGATCTTTGCAGCATTATAATACTAGTATATTCAATTCTCTATTATCTTATTAATTCTGTGAGAATAACACTACAAAGTTAGAACAATTCAAAAGGAATCGTATTGCCGTGCAGAGCATCGGCCCTCTTCCCCCAAGTGATGATGATGATGATATTGCACCAATAAGACTTTTTGATAATGCAAATGTAGCTGGTGCTCAGACACAGAATTTAAATGCTGCTGGTGCTCAGATACAGAGTTTAAATGCTGCTGGTGCTCAAACACAAAATCTCAATGCTATTAGAGATATTACAGATGATGTTTTTATTACTGGGGGTCAGCCACAGTTAAATGATGCTCAGAAAATGCATATCAATAATGCTATCTTCTAATATCACTGTATCATCTGGTCATAATAATGAGCTTCACAATTATAGTTCTGCATGTCATGTAGGTGGTGCTTGAACATCTCCACCTGCTCATCATAGAATTCAAGATACATATGCTCATCAGCCACATCCTGCAGATCCTCAGAGACTATGGTGCACAAAGTCTGGCCATTGGGTTCATATATCTGTATCTGGACAAATGAGACAATATGAGAGATGTCATGAAAGAGAGAGTTCAGCTCAAGCTCATCAAAATCAGAGAACTCTCAATGCATAAGCAGAAATTCAGCTTAATCAGTAGATTGATCCACCTGCTGCACCTGAGGCTTCTGTTATACATGATAATTCTAACAATGCTACTCAGCTTGATGCAAATAAGCCTTCTTCAGATCTGGCTATATCTGCTCAAGATCGAGCCTTGTTACAAAAGTGCTGTGAAAAATTAACGAAGATTGAAATGGAAACATGTCTGCACTGTCATGAAAGATGGTTTGACCTTAATGTTCAAAATGGTCACTGTGTTAAATGTCATGCAAAAAATAATTCTACCAAATATCAGAACAGCAACAAGATGTATTCAGGACCAGGTGCACCAAATAATTTGTCTGAATTGACACAAATGGAGAAAATGCTTATTTCTCCTATACATTCAATGATTCAATTATGACAAGTACATGGAGGACAAACCAAATATCAAAGTTGTACTTGCAATTTTCCATGTGATAATGCAATGTTTCATAACAGATTGCCATTATTGCCTGCTGAATGTGATATTATTATTATGTGAAGAACTGGCACTAATGCTAACTCTGAGCACAAATTTCAGGACTTTCGAGTCTGCAGACATTCAGTTCAACAATGGCTTGAGTATTTGAAAGACAATTATTCAACATTTAGAAATAATTGCATAACCATTGATTATAATTGTCTTAATCAATTACCAGAAAATGCTTTGATGCATGAGCAATGTCAAAATGTGCAGCAGCAGGAGATGAATGATGCTTTACAAGAACAAGGACCACCTGAGGAAAATGCAGAAGCTGATGTCAATGTTGATGATAATGAACCACTATTCTCTAGAGGTTTTGTACCAAATACATCTGAACGATCAACAGTCATTCAACAGTTGCATGCTGCTGTAACAAATAGTAATGATTCAATCATTCTGACTATGCCTCATATATGTGGTACACCAATTAATGAGCATGGTGATGAAAGGATTGCTATCAATGCATTTCCTACTCTATTTCTTACAGGAGAGGGAGATTTTAGAGAGCATGGAGATATTAAAGTTGACATGGATGATTGGGCTGCACATTTAATTCGACTTGAAGGAGGTCGATTTGCTCAACATCCAAGATTTCGATATTGGGCACTAAATACAATCATAAGACATAAAGCTAAGAGTTCAGCTTGATGGTATCTAAAAAATCATCAAAATGATGCTCAACTATCAGTTGAAGATATAAGAGAACTTATAAATGAGAATCAGGCTCAAAATTTAGCTCAATGTGTTTCACATGCTGGAGAAACACTGCCTGGATCTAGATCATACTGGCCAAAAGGTCGATATGATCTTATTGCTCAAATAAATAAGAGCGCCATCATATAAATCACCCTTAGTATTCTTTACAGTGTCAGCTGCTGATATTCAACGATCTGATTTACATTCTCACATGCCTAATCATATACTAGATGTTGAAGATGCAACATCATATAAATGTCGAATGGCAGATTTAAATAAAAACTCTGCTATAGTAGAATTTTACTTTCAAAAAAGATGAAAGATCTTTTTTCATGAGTTTCTACAGTCCAAATTTAAAATTGTAGATTATTGGTGGCAATATGAGTAGCAGCATCAAGGAAATAGCCATGTTCATGGATTTTTATGGATACCTGATGCACCATCAATTGATACTATGGATTCAAAGAATCTTGATTATTTAAAACAGTTTATTGACTACTGGGATCAACATGTATCATCATGGCATCCAGATCCTAATTGTCCACCTGCTGCTATTCATCCATGTGCACAAGAGTTTGCAACTTTACAAGATACTAAAAAAGAATTGGCTGAAATGTTAAATCATGTTCAAAGATAGAACCCAGTCTTGACAATACAAGATGCACACCAGGATATTGTGAACGTCAAAAAAAGGCACTGGTGAAAATTTCTGCAGATTTGGATATCCAAAAACATGTAGAGATGAGAGCATTTATGCAAAAGAAGATGGAGATAAATTTGTTGAATTTCACACATGTAGAAATGATAATTTGTTAAATCCATATAATGCTGCATTTATACTAGGATGGAGAGCAAATATTGACTTTTGTCCTGTTATTGATAAAGAGGCTGTAATTGCTTATATTACAAAGTATGCAAGTAAAGCAGAAACTTCATCAGCTTCATATTATGATGTTTTACAATCAGCTATCAGTCATCTAAAGGATAGTGATCCAAGTGGAATTGCTTATCAAAAAATGCTATCAATATTTGTATCTGAGTGAGATATATCTAGTCAAGAGACATGTCATATTTTACTAGTTAAAAGTCTGATTTGTAGCTCTCATCAATATCGCTCATTATGTGTTGCATCTAATCAAACTGATAAAGTAATTGATTTTGAAAGAAATACAATAGAAAAATTAGATCTTATGACTCGTTACAAAAAGTGGAGTAAAGGTGTCATAGAAAATGTAACATTGTTAGATTTTGCACAATACTGGAATACAAAAGGGCAAAGATATAGTAAAAGAGGATCAAGAGGTGTCTTACCTTTTATTGTAGATGTATGGCCTTGATTTAAACCTGATCAGGACAATGCTGATATGTATGAGAAATACTGCTATGCACAACTAATTTTAAATCATCCATTTACTGGAGATCCTGAAATTACATTGAAGGCAAATTTTCCTGATTGGAGTACAGCTTATAAGAGCTTATGTGTTGATCATAATCATATACATGATGATACTCTTCCAGCTGCTGAAGAAATTGAAGAAATTGAAGAGGATGATGATGATGAAACTGTTGTTAATGAAGAAGAAGATGCAGATAATGTGATTGCTGATTGGATGTGTGACGCTGCTCGATGTCCAAATCAACAGGTTGAAGCTGAGCTTGACCATTTGGGTTCATGTGATATAGATCTTGCATATGATTGGATTGAGAACTCTCCTTCAAATCAGGATTTAATTAAAAACAGTATAGAATGGCTAAATGCACAAACTAAAGAATCTCCAAATGATTATATGCAAGAACTACCAGAAGTTGACTGGCATAATCTTAAGGGTGAACAATGTGCTATATTTCTGAAAGTCATGGCCTACTTTAAAAACCTTAAAACATTAAATGAGGATGATCCAAAGCCAGAACCTTTTTTAATCAATGTTGATGGAACAGCAGGTACAGGCAAGTCTTTTCTAATCTGGCCGATTTCAAATGCTATGAGAGAATTGTACCATGATGAGATCCAGGACAATAGAGATCCTGTTGTATGTCTAGTACCAACTGGTGTATCAGCATTTGGTATTCAAGAATGGACTTTAAACTTTGAAGCTTCAATTCCTGCACAAGATGGATCATCATTTGAGCAATTAGGTCAGACAGCTTTAGCCAGACATCAAACTAGATGGAAATATACAAAATTACTTATCATAGATGAAAAATCTATGGTTGGAACTTTTATGTTTGGCAAGTTAGACAGAAGATTATGTCAGGCATTTCCAGCTCAAAGCCATCATATAATGGGTGGTCTTCCCACTTTGTTGTTTGGAGGTTTTGCTCAGCTTCCTCCTATTGGTAATAGTACATTGTTTTCAAAAAATCAGGCAAATGTTGGACATTTAGCATTAAGTACAAAAGGTCGAAAACCCTATAAATCATTTAATCAATCTGTTACATTGCAAACAATTTTTAGACAAGCAGGAACAGATCCACAGCAGGTTGCTTTTAGAGATGCCTTACTTCGATTAAGAACCTACACAAATACAGATGAGGACTACACTCTATTTTCATCACGATTCTGAGATATATTATCTGCAGAAGAAAGGTCATCATTTGATGATGTTATATATATACTGCCAAAAAAAGCAGCAGTACTTCATCTGAATAAAGTTCGTCTGTTAAATTTAGGAAAGCCAATCTTACGATGAAAAGCAAAGCATAACTCAAGAGAGGCCAAACATGGAAGTAAAGATGATGCTGAAGGTCTTCCTACTGAGATACTATTAGCTGAAGGTGCTAAAGTTATGTTAACTAGAAATCTCTGGACATCAAAAGGTGTGTTATTTTCTTGATCGACTTCAATCAGAGACTAACTCTATTATAGGATTGATCAATGGATCACAAGGTGTCATTGAGAAAATCTGGTTCTCTAGTGGATCTGATGTCCAGTCACATCTACCTGCAGTAGTATGGGTAAAATTTGATGGATATTCAGGTTTGCTTCATGATTTTATTAATACATAAAATAACTGATATATGTTCTAACAGGACCTGATCATAACATACTTGGGATTCATCCTAGATGTGTTCCTATCATTTCTGTAACATCAAAGTGGGAAAAAGGTGGTAGAACTCTTTCTAGAAGCCAGATGCCTCTCACATTAGCATGGGCTATCACCATTCACAAAAGTCAAGGATTGACTTTGGATAAGGCAGCCATTGATCTTGGAGATAAGGATTTTTCTTCTGGTCTTTCATTTGTTGCCATCTCTTGTGTTCGAACTCTAAAAGGTTTAGCATTTAGATCTAGATTTGATCATACTCGACTTCAAAAACCTCAAAGTTCAGCTATCTTAGATGCTCTTACTGAGGATACTTTATGCAGAAATAACCTTCCTTTAGACAATGACTGGTATGGTATTGACATGAATGAGTACTGAGAACAGTTTTATGATTATGAACACTAGCTACAAATG
Source organism: Hericium rajendrae (assembly GCA_033439255.1). Lineage (NCBI taxonomy): Eukaryota > Fungi > Basidiomycota > Agaricomycetes > Russulales > Hericiaceae > Hericium > Hericium rajendrae. The sequence goes on from JAVRDV010000017.1 coordinate 97,044, forward strand.
ATGTATTTATCAAAAATTCTTCAAGTCAAATATTGTAATAAACATTGTATTTTTAAATTCGAATTTAGCAAGCTCCCCATTCTCAGGTGGACATTTCCACCTGCCATCGAACCTAGTATTCATTACTGAGCCGTGCGCAGCGCGGCCGCTCCAGCGATTTTGTGCATGCTGGGTGATCCAAAGATGTATCTATTGGTATTTTTCTTGCGGGGTAGTCACTTGAACGAACTGACGACCAGAAGGCCGTGCTTTGCGCGGCAGAAATTCGAATATTTTATTCGAATAAAAATATTCGAATATCTTTTGGCTTGCACACCTATGGGCATACTGCCAAAAAAACGGGTTTCTTCCCGGACGTCCGGGTTTTGTCACGCGGCTGTCCGGGTTTTTTCCCCGGACATCCGGGGATGGCCGGCAATTCCCGAAAACCCGGACCGGACCGTCCGGATCCGGGAAAAAACGGCAGTCCGATAGTGGGTGTGGGCGACCTAGGACCTAGCTGAGTTCGAAACCTAACGGAGTTCGAAACTCGGCGGCACCTCGCGAGACTCTTGTACAGTCGATGATATCTCGCTCGAATGTCAATCATTTCAGTCCAGCTAAGCTCAAAAATTATCTGGACAGACAGAGTTTTATATTTGCTCAATATCGTGTGATATGCAGCTATCTCAGCGACAAACGGCAAGACGAAGGTTTGCCTTCGGAGGCGAAGACCTAGCGGAGTCCAAAAGGGTTCCCACGATTTAATTGCAGGACTTCGTACGAGAAGATGTGCGGGTGCCGTCGAAAAGGTGTATCTCGAGCTGCCCCAGGTACTTCAATAAAAGAAGCTTGAGAGTATATTACTGTATGGCATATTATGATTGCTTTAAAATTGGAGGTCAGGCTATGCTTCAGCGAGAATGTAGCACGAAAAGTTGAGCATACTAAGTACACATGGTACGTGCATTGAAATTGGCCCCGAAGGGGCCCGAAAAAAAATCAGTGGTCTTTGGGAGTGAGCGGGCTTCAGAATATATCAGACCATCTCCTAGCATTATAGCTTCTTAGTTGCTGGACAGCTAGTGTACCCTGTATGATGCATTCGTGAACAAATCCTGCTGTAGAACATTTATTACATTGCCGCGCGAAGCGCGGCGCATTCTACGCCTCGAGCAACCTTTCGACAGTCTTTCTCATGTTCTCAAGTTGCGTGAAACTCGATGCGTCAATGTACGTCGACGCGACGAGTCCAAGACGCGACTGGCACTGCCGCGCTTCGCGCGGCGGAAATTCGAATATTATATTCGAATAAATATATTCGAATATTTCTCCTGGCCGTCCACACCTATAAATGGACTGCCGCAAACGACATGACCCGGACTTCCATAAGTGACTACTGTACTGTAAGTCGAACAATCTGCGTCATTTATTGTTGTCGATCTGGATAACACGTGACCAAAATGTTGAATAGCTCGGCGCTTCGGCTGGGATGCGGTCTTCAACCTACAGTAACTCGCCATTTCCACGACCCCAGTGCTGCGAAGGGCCCTTCGTTGTTCTGGCTCGTTGGATTGGAAAGGCTGCTCCGCGTTGCTGTGTGTGCTTGGGAATGCATGCGGCGATGCTGGGTCACCTAGATGGAAGGGGGTGGTGCGCTCCGGTGCAACAGCTCTGGCTCGAGGCGTGCTTGCATGCCCCTGGGTCCAGCTCCTTGCGTTTCCCCAGACGCACGGCAGCTGTCTTCCATTGAGTGAGGGAGGGAGCGCATCTTACGCGCATTCCTTGGGCAGCAGTGCGTCGAGACTGACGTCGCCCCGGCCGCACCCCAATGCGTCGAGACTGACGTTGGCCGCCCATGAGGTGGAAGCACTCCTCGGCGGGGACAGGACCACGGTCCTCCCCTCTGCTGTTCAAGGTCAGTTCCGCGTTTCTGCTTGTTATCCAAGGTCGGTGTCAAGTTTCTGTTTTCCGTTCAGTCGGTTTTTCTTCCATCTGTTGTTCAAGGTAGGTTTTCCATCTCTCTGCTGTTTGAGATCTTCAGGGTTGATAGGGTGGACGGTTGAGGAGAAAGGGGGCATGTTGGTGTTTCGTCGTAAGGCGCTTCTTTGCTGATTATAATGAAGTAAATCATTCCAGCCATGATGTTCGCACATTCGTCTCTGATTCCCACGACTGTTGCAGTTCTAGGCATCTTATTTTCTATTGTGCCGCAAGACTTTATGGCTAGGATTTGGGTAATGCTCTGTTTCTCAAGAATTTGGCCACACTGCAGCACTGGTGGAAAAGGATCAAACCGACAGAAGCTTATGGGTAAGTGGATGGCCCATTGATGATATGCAGAGCTCATGCTGGCAGGTTACAGTTCTCCTTTTCAGGTAGGTAATTGTTTCGATGAAAGAGCGTTTGCCCTTCCAGAGAGCACCTCGTAAAATTGTAGGTCAATTCTTTGTGCTGGAATAAGTACTGCCGGAGCGTTGTGTTGGGGTTTTCTTGCATTTAGATTGGATCAAGCTGTGGACATTCTGTCATCCGCCTAATTAGACCGGTGACCGTCTCTCTAGACATAGAAAGGCGAGCGATCTGTCGTAGACAGACCGGTCGATCTCAGCGCGCCACATCCCTTTTCGGATGAACGCAGCGTTATGCTCCTCAATATACACCATTCAACGCATTGCATCTCAAGTTCTCATCCTCCTGTACTCTATATAACTGACAGCTTACCTGAGCTGTTCGCACTGCATGTCCGTCCCAGCGACTTCAAGGAGCACTGCAGCGTGTTCGCGGGCTACCACTCGTGCTTCCGGGGCTTCAAGCCCGCCGCCCGGCGAGGACCGCAAGCTGAGCTGGCGGAGTACGCGAAGGTGCTCAAGCAATGCTTCCCCGACATCGAACAGATCGTGATGAAGGTCATGGCGGCGCGCAACGCGCCCGCCGGCAAGGGGCTCAATCGCGTTTGCGTGCTGACGAATGGGAAGCGCGAGTGACTCGACAGGCTGCCCGTCGTGCTGAATAGGGCCGCACGCTGCAAGAGCATGGCGACGAGCCGGGGTCACCAGTTGTCTACCACGTAATGTAGCCTCTGCATGATGGTTTTTGGGAACCACAGTATACCATGTAGTTCTTATACTGCGGCGGTGGTACTGCCCCAAATTGGCCCCAAACACATCGAGCCAGCACCGAGTTAGCACCGAGCCAGCACCGAGCCACCAATATGGTCATCCAGGACGGCTGCATTGCGACTGTCCGGTACTTGGTCCGGCAGCAACATACATTGTAATCCTCTATCCTGCATACGCTGCAGCGACTGCACTCACTTTGCATCCCGTTGCTCAGCCGTGCAGACAAGTTAGAGAACATGATAAGTATAAATAATACCGTATCAAACGATTGTCTATGAAAGCTTTGCTATATTTTATCAAATCATATCTTCGACGCAAAATCTACCGTCCAGACGGGGTGGTGCCCGCAGGGCCGTGCTATCAAGTCAAACATGTGACATCTGAAATCTGATTTCCAAATTTGGAAATCCAGTTTTCAGTGGCTCGCGATGTGGCTCGGTGGTGCAGCTGAAGCAATTTTACAATGATGTTCTCAGGTTGTGTCGCGCAGGGCACCGTTCGAAAGCTATGCTTAACGGCTTTCAGGAACGTCTGAAATGTCAGCGTTGCATCCTTGTATTCCTTGTATTGTAACGATATGCCTAAAACAAAATTTGACCCCATTATTTTCAGAGATTTTGCCCCTGGGGCATGAGTTCTGCACCTATCATGATGATGACGGCTTGTCCAAAAGTGATTGATGAGGGCCTTCAGCCGAGCCAAAAACATTTAAGTATCGCAGATTACAGCCATTTGCGATTGGAAATTATGCGAAATCGCCGCGCGTTTGCGGCGGCGGTGGCGTTCGGTCCACACCAGTCCGGAGACTAGTAAGTAAGCATGTCGGCACCAAAGACAATCAATGTATGTTGCTACCGGACAGTCGCGACGCAGCCGTCCTGGATGACCATGTTGCCCTTGATACCACAGTGCAGTGGCTCGGTGCTGGCTCGGTGCTGGCTCGGTGCTGGCTCGATGTGTTTGGGGCAGTACCGCCACCGCAGTATAAGAATTACATGGTATACTGTGGTTCCCAAAAACCATCATGCAGAGGCTACATTACGTGGTAGACAACTGGTGACCCCGGCTCGTCGCCATGCTCTTGCAGCGTGCGGCCCTATTCAGCACGACGGGCAGCCTGTCGAGTCACTCGCGCTTCCCATTCGTCAGCACGCAAACGCGATTGAGCCCCTTGCCGGCGGGCGCGTTGCGCGCCGCCATGACCTTCATCACGATCTGTTCGATGTCGGGGAAGCATTGCTTGAGCACCTTCGCGTACTCCGCCAGCTCAGCTTGCGGTCCTCGCCGGGCGGCGGGCTTGAAGCCCCGGAAGCACGAGTGGTAGCCCGCGAACACGCTGCAGTGCTCCTTGAAGTCGCTGGGACGGACATGCAGTGCGAACAGCTCAGGTAAGCTGTCAGTTATATAGAGTACAGGAGGATGAGAACTTGAGATGCAATAGGACCCCCGACAACCCCCCCCCAAAGGTTCGATCCGCTCCAAGAGGCTCGTTACCGACAGACCTCCAGGGTCGGCCGCAGCGCTCGGTATACGCGCCGCGGATCAGACCTAGCATTTGGGCGAATCGTTACCGCGCCCAGTATCAGAGCTCGAAAAATCAGTTTAAATAAGAAAGAAATTGTATTTTTCTCCCAGCGTATCTAGACATCCCCAAGCAACACCGCAGACAACCCGTCCTGCACCAGCACTGTCATGCCCTTGTCTCACTCGCATCGCACTGTCTACTCAGCTGCGCCAGACGCGTGCGCATGCGCGCGAACCGCGAGCAGCCACGGGTGCTGCCCTTTCACCGCGAGGATATAATGCGAGAAAGGATCTACGCCCTAAAGGACATCTGATAGGACCCAACATGCCTCAACAGGCATACTATCATGTCTTACCTATGGCCTTCGGTGTATACGGCGTGTCTGCCCCCGGTGGACAGATGCTACTTGGCATTATTGCGGCGCTGAGAAACGGCACCGCGGTCCATCTGCATCAGCTCGAAATAGCTTGTGAAGGAAATCCACGACATCGTGCTTGAATTCACTGCTCACTATATACCGGTGCAATATCCTCTGAAGAGGACAAATTTTGAAGAATATTTCATCCCTTCATTTGGCCGAAATGGGTCAGCCGTGTTACCGCGCGGCGGATCAGACCTCGGCCGGTGCTGGCTCGGTATACGCATCAAACTTAGAGATTTGGGCTAAATTTGGGCCCTCGTTACCGCCATTTCCTCAGAGCTCCGGCGCTATGCGCCGTTTGGTGAACGCACCCGGATCGAACCCTTGGGTGGCTTGTCGGGGGTCCTGATGCAATGCGTTGAATGGTGTATATTGAAGAGCATAACGCCGCATTTGAGCATCACGTGAAGTCATCCGAAAGGGATGTGGTGCGCGGGTCTTGCGCTACGACGTGGCACAGATTTGTTATTGTGCACATTAGAATGTCAGCTACAGTACTAATTCTCGATTGACTACATTAGAGAGCATAGAGTGGTCCTCAAGTTCGATAAATAACAGGTTCGTATTATATTCCAACAGGGCAGTGGAGAGTACTTGTACAGTGGTGTGTGTGCGAAGACAGCAGAACGTTAACTCAAAAGTGATGAAAGTTCAGTCCTGTACTGGTGCTCATGAAATTTACAAAATCCATGATGGGGAGAAGTGAGCGGACACGTGCGCTCGGTGGAGAATAGCAGGAGGTGCGTGGTATCAGGCATGGGCGCGGGCAATGCTCTCATTGCATGCCTTATGGTTTGCTGGAAGAAAGGATAAGGCGCCACATGCATGAGATGGACACATCTGATGGATTGCAGGATCTCAAATGAGTTGAGCAGAGATGCAGTTGCCGACGAAGATGAGAATAAAAGCTACGAGGTACTACAAGGTGTGACTGACACCAGCATGGGTGCGGGGTGGCATAGATAGTCATCAATCATCATGTAGTTTACTAATAGTGGAAGTGGACGACACGTCTCAGTGGAAGTCGGAGCTTCAACCGACTTCCACTGGCTCAGACTCACTTCCACTCTTTTAGTATATACTCGTAGGCGCGCGTCCTAGTAATTCATACCCAGATCGACCGGTCTGTCTACGACAGCTCGCCTTTCAACTATGTCTAGACAGACGGTCACCGGTCTATCTGAGTCCTACCAACCTAGCGAGATCCCGTCCTCCACACCGTGTGGGCGCTTGCGCTCATCCCCGACGAGTTGGATGAGCCGACCTCTGCTATCGATGACGATGCGCTTTCGCGTTCAAGGCACCGTTCTCGCGGCTGTTGTACATCAACTCGGAAGGGCACGACATCCACCCTTGTGTCAAAGTCCACCTGGTGTGTATTCCGTCGAGATACCGTGCGGTCGCGCGTATGCTTCACGAAAACCACCTCCTGCACAGCCTTGGCACTCGGCATGAACACAGCATCGACGACGCACCCCGTCTCCGCATTCATGACACACATGTGGTGTATCTGCCGGACGTGCGCACCGCAGTCGACATTACCCACATGATGGTGCGCCGTCTCCTGCTCTGCTCTTTAATTTCCAGATGTGGGTGCAAGCCCCTGGTGTGCGGTGCGTGCTCCTGGAGAGCACAGTGCATCACCGCCGACCGGAGGACGTGCCATTCTGTGCGATGCGGATTGCCACTCCCAACAGGCATGACATTCACAATGAAAACTTACTGTGACATAGCATCTGCATTTTTCGCAGCACTTCATGACTATTTCATGTACATACTGCCCTCCGTAATATTTTCCATCAAATGTCGCTATTCACGAGCTTTGCCTGCAGCTGAGAAAACACAAAATTGATTGATTCCAACTTTTACAAAGGCCAACATTGATTACCGACTTGCACTACAATGCTGCACCCTGACACCCAGGGCACCAATAATAGTCTATATTGTCGTCGGAGTACCTCCCCATAACTTCCTCCACTGCACTCTGCACCTGGCACTTTTTGTCCATCTTCTTCGCCTCTTGGTCTTCCAGGATCAACTCCGACCTTTTCGCCAAAGTCGTCAGCCAATCCTCTCCCAGGTCCCCATCATCATAAAGCTGGGACCGAGTTCTTCTACGTTGGAAAGCCGATGCTGCTCGATTCCATCCAATCTCCTTTGCCCACCCCAGTGCACACACCAAAAGCCGTTCGATGCTCATGGGCGCACCTCCTTCTCGTGGCACCCGTGCAATGGGAAGCCGGAGCAATGCCTGCAAAGTTATTGGGTTTCCGTCGAGCTTCTCCTTCGAATCAAAGTGCTCTTGGCCCCATTGGCCAAATGCTGTTCCACCTTGAACGTCCTCGTACCGTTGGCAGCACACCACATGGTACCATTTTTCACATGTCACACACCAACGAACCTCTTGCTCTGCTGTATCGTAGAGCTGATCTTTCTTGCAGCCTTCATTCTTGCAGATTCTCTTCCACTGCCACCAAATGGCTTGTTACATCATGGCAGATGGAAATAGCATGAAAGAATTTCTCACCTGCATTTGCAGATTTCCATTGTGGATCCCTGACAGCGTCATCCGCTGGTAGTAATCTTCCCGTCTCAGATAGGGCATGCTTGTCGTGTCATCATCAAAGATGGCCACAACGCAATGGCCTTGCAGCCCGACCGTCAGAGACATCACTCCAACTTCACCGGAACAAGCCACTCACCATTGAAAACATCGAGATAGAGGAAGTCTACCCAGTCGGTGAGCACCCGTTCGTGATAGCCCAACTTTTTCCCATTTCTGTCCCCAGCGACCGGTCACCTTCTCCAGCTAAGAACCCGATGAGATGACTTACAACAGATCAAAAGAACGGATGTGTTTTTTCCTCCCCCTTCCCTTTTTTTCCTTCCTTTCCTCCAAAGCCACCTCAAGGTCTGAGGCACTACAGAACCAATGGACCTTTGCAATGATGTCTTGCTTTGTTCACCGCAAACCATTCTGCTGTCAGCTCTCATCTTCTATTTCCCACAGAAACCAAGGCTTACAGTCTCTTTGTTCTTATATAATTTTATTTCATCGATGGCAGCAAGCCAATGCTCTGACCAGCAGTTTGCCTGGGCCCTTTCTGCTGACACGTAGACCCTTGTGGATGAAACCAGTCAGTCCGTCCACCGTTTCCCGCCAAATAAATGACTCACGTGTCTTGTGGATGATACGTTGTCGACTTCAACCGGCCAGAATCATATTTGGACTTCACTAGCAGGACATTATCGATCCGTCACATTTTCCTCTCATCGTTCAGAGAAAAGAGCATCTCACCAGTCATGGACCGGCAACGAGGCAAACTTTCAAACACTTCTTCCGTGATCTGCAAGTTAGCGGACATTTTGCCACAAGAGAAGCTTGTAGAATGACGATTGGGAGGGAGAGAGAAACAAAGTGCAGACCAGGATCCACTGCCAACAAAGCAAGCCAACGACGAGAAATAGAATCGCTACCATATCAGTATACAGATCTCGCTTGCTCGACATGCCGATCAATCTCGGCTGCTTGAGAGACTCAAAAATGTGAATTGAACGCCTTGGCTTGGTTCGAGCTGAGAACTGTAAGTAAGAGAGGCTGTGGAAGCTCATAATATTAGCTCAGTTCAAACCTGCCAGAGGTAATAAACCCGAAGGTCGAAGGCGAACGTCGACTCGAAGGTCCTGCGGCGCAGCACCACATTCGGTAAGCTGTCGTGACTCGTGACCGATCGTTACGAAACCGTTTCGCCTTACGGGATCGCCGGCTCGTCGCCGTCCCCGATGGCGAGCTCAGATTTTTCCACTTGTTACTTGTATCTCTTGAAGAATCTCAAATCATTTGAGAGCTAATGATTTCTGTATCCATGAGGGGAGCATGAGCATTGTTTTTGGCAACTCAGCTGATTACGGGCATGTGTAATATTGTTATTCTTAAGGCAACTTGAATAAGTATCTTTCCCTTGATCTGTCCTCAGCTTGGATGAGGCCAGAACTTGGGAATAATGCAACTGATACACACAAAAATGGAACTGCGACAATGCGCTCAAGAAAGCATGACTCATCGACGAGGGAAGCGATGAGTGCGAGCCTGTCGACACCGCAGAGCGTGGCAACTGCAGGCGCTGGTAGAATGACGGAGTGGCGAGGCTGTCATCGCGCCTTCAGCCACAAGGCCTTCGAGTCGACCTTCGCATTCGACCTTCGCATTCACCTTCCGCAGGTTTGAACTCCACTATTGTCTGATGATGATGACCCCGCGACTTAGACTTCTGAAATGCGATAGCAAGATTGGTTGTTGTTCTTCTGATTTGATACCTGCCAAACTGCAGACATCCTGGGATCAACAATTACGGAATGTTGAGACTTGAAAGCCGATTTCAACTAAACATATTCAAAGTATGTAATGAGCAAGAATCAGACTGTGTGTCCTTGAAATCAAGAGCAACGGTGCACAGGGGGGGGTCTGCTCCTCCTTGTTAAATGTCGAACCAGGCTCCGTCGTTCATGTCCACCACAGCAAGATGTTCTTATGTATCAGGTGCCGTCCCATAGCACGTATGTTTCCCCCATAACGGAGGCTTCCCTTCCAGGCAATTCAGACTGGGCTTTGGTGAGAAAAATACCGTCGATATCCTGCCCGGTGTTATCGTCCCTTCCTCCTCCACACCCGGTGTCCAAGTTGACACCTGGTGGGCCAACATCCCAGCATATCCAAGGAAAACATCGCCAGGACGATAGCTGCCACAAATGTTGATATCAGACCTTCTCTGCCCATCAGCGAGGAGAAAGGGAACTGCTTACTAGAACCTCACTTTCAGGCCAGGGACCTCCATGTACCCACCCTCAAAATTGCCTACCGGAAAGGTTGCAGTGGGGCCTCCGTCGTTCTTATCGTAGTGAAGGTTTGATTGAAGCTTGTACACAATCACCCTTCCCAGCCACGGTCCAGGGTCTGCCTCCTCCCACACCCCTGCCGCAAATGCCGTTTGGAATTTCTTGTACATCTCCGGGTGCAGCACCTCAAACATCGCAGATAACTCCTGGGCAATCTCCCTCGTGTTTCGCATATACCAAGAAATTGCCGTCAAAGATTGTGAATTATAAAACATGTCCTTTGACGGACCGAAAGACTGAAAACGCCCGCCCTCCTCATGTTAGTATGCCAACGTTATGCACTACCTAGGGCTTACCTCCGGCAGGCCTTGGTGACCCTGAGGGTACCAAGCATGAATGAGGGACAAAGTCCCCATCTGCTCCTCTTTTTCTTCACCGGTAGGCGTCTTGTACTTCATCAGGTAGGCATCCTCGTCCTTGGGCTCACCGATCGGATGTCGTTTGCCCGCTTTCGGTGGCTTCGGCTGATTTTTTGATGCTAAAAACTGGACTGCCTGCTGATAGCTGGGCAGCAGCCGTTTCTGGCATGGAAAACATTAGAACACAGATCGCAATAACATGGAGGGACATGGGGGAGGAGGGGAAAGAAGAGGATGCAATAATCTACTTGCAGAGATACCGTCGTGGACAAGCTGTTTCCCTTCCTGCAGTCCTTGCTCCATGTCCTCCAGCGTACGACCTAGGTACTGCCGGTCCAACGGCTGTGGCTGAGATGCCTTAAAGCAACAATAAACACTTATTTTTTTCCTCCAAAACATGCATCTCACCCCGTTTGTCCGCACTTGGTCATCCTTCCACCTCAACGCAAGATAGCTCGCTATCAGCTTGCCGTTTTTGTCTACAAATCGCGCCGAAAATGGGATCACAGGCGTGCATTGCAGCTCGCCGTAGCAGAATGTCCTCTGCGTATCCAGCGACTTCTCTATCCTGCTCTCCGACTCCAACTCCTCCATGCTCCGTTCGATCTGGAACACCGGCGCATGGTTCTGGAAGAGCCTCGCACGGTAATGAGCAGAATTCTTGTCCTTCTCAGCCAGCTTGCTCTCTGAACGTGCCAATTTTGGGAAGAAATGGCGACGGATGCTCAGTGCCTCAATTTGAGGCCCTTCAACCTTGCCCCGCTAAGCCAGACATCATTAACAGCAGCCCAAAACAACACTGTATCCTCAGCACGTACCTTTGTCTTCTTCTTACTCCTGCCATGCCCAGATCCACTGCTTTCCTGGACCTTCTGTCCTTTCTTGCCTTTGTGCGGTGACATCACAATAGAGCAGAAAAGAGGGATGCGTCACATTCCAACATATATCACGTGATTGTTTAGATCACGTGTTGTTCGGCCAGACACCCATTACATAATCGTCGTATCGGCCGCCGGCGAGCATACCCAGGACCCCGGATAATTAGGACTTATCTCATGTCATGGTCCGGACATTTTTGGGGCCTTTTGACCGAAAAAGCCATGTTCAAGTCCGGACAAATCGACCCCCTGCCGGTCGGGAGGCCATGTACGTGGTCCGGACATGGGATAGCAGGTACTTGATAACCCATGTAAGAGTCCGGACGCTGGCCCCGATCCACGCCAAACCCACTAAAACATCAAGTACTCGTGCGGCGTCTGCAGGCGTCAGCACACCAATCATGGCCAAAACCGCGCGAAAGCGGCCTCCAACGCTGTTCGTCGGGGCGGCGCTTCTCCCTCACGCGGTGATTGGCCAGAGTTTGCAATGGCCACACAATACGCCCTATCCGGTTGGCACATCACTCGACAATGCTCATCCCCTGCAAGAGTCGTGTATCGCGTGGGTACGAAGAGGAGAGCTGTTGACACAAGTCCAGCTACAGTGAGCGTTTGTTGTTTGCCGTGCCGCAATAACCAATATAACACCTATTATCATCCTGTTTGGCCGAAAGTACAGCATCAAGCCTCTGAGTGGCTTGGAGTGGCTCGTAACGCTTCTAGGGAGCGGCGCGAGCTCGATTTCTGCATTCTGGGGCGATTTTTGCGAAATTCGACCAGCAATCGTGTACATAGTCCGGACAAATCATGCCGGGCCAGCTGGAAGCCATGTCCAGTCCGGACAAAAATTCGCCCCAACCGACCTCCAGTCCGGACATTTTTAAGGGCCGATTTTGAAAATTCTGACATGGCCTTTGTACTGATTATCCGGGGTCCTGCATACCCTTGCTCACCCTTGTGACATCGTGACATCTTTAGTAAGCCAAGTCAGCCTAGTGATCCGGTATGGTACACCGAGGCTAACTAGGCTTCGGACACCCTTATCGAGTGGTCGATGCAGAACCTCGGAGCCTCGTCGACTTGAGGGCCTCTCACATCGCTGTTGGCACGTCATCGACTGATGGCGGGCCCCGGGCGCCCGCGGATCCCGCCCCACCGTCATACGGAATCCCCATCAAACGCCCTTCCGCCGCGTCGTCCGCGGCGCCAAGGCCCCTCGTCCCTGTCGCCGATGACGACAACGACTATCCCCGGTTTCCCGTACCTTATCTATGACAATATATATATTTTTGGAAAGCGTTTCTCACGCACTTCATGACTATTGAGGTCTCAGAGCGATTAGGTATGGTTTTCATGTTGTCTACCCTGCAATTTCCCTCATATGTCTGGGTCGGCGCCGGACATGAATGGGCACCAAATTGGCCGAGCACTGGGCTAATACGGACATTTTTGGGCCTCTTCAGGCAGGGTTGTGTGGGCCATATCGCGGACATGAACGGGGCTCCCGGAAGAGGTCTGGTCCATGCCGGACATGATGTCTTTTGGCCATAGTTGAAAGGCGAGCTGTCGTAGACAGACCGGTCGATCTGGGTATGAATTACTAGGACGCGCGCCTATTTTGGGCGGTCGGGCCATAGGTGGGCGCTGAGCGAGCTCTAGCTGAGTTTGAATTCTAGCGGACTTCGAATTGTAACGGGCTTCGAAAATTGGTGCCTTTTTCGGCAGGAGCCACGCTTAGTCATTGCTGTTGCACTTTGTAGCTGCTGCGAACAAATGTTCTGTAGCCCGCAGCATATCTCCGCACGCTGTGTAACTTAGCGTTTCGCGTTTTCCATATGAACGCAGATAGTATGAAATTTTTCGAGACGTGCAGAGCTACGCAAAGTGTGTAGATTTAAAATCTTCGATAGTGATATGGCCTGTCACATGCTCTCTGCCTCTCGGGCAAATGCCATGTTCTGTGCAGCTTTGGTGTGTCCAGAAGGCCATCAATATAATAGGAAGACAATACTCTTGAGTTATCTGCTCCCAGTCTGTACACAAACACTGCTATTTGCACAGAAATGATGTATCATTGTTGCATCAAGTGCTCATCTCGGGTGCGAGCTGTTTGGTAAATGGATGACTTTCCGCGGCCTTATTTTTATTCTATGATATGTTTTGGAGGTCATTTAGATTCAAAGTCCGCTGATTTGCACGACCTGATTGGATGAGGAGGTCATTTTGGATGTTAGCGAGGCATTTGAAATGGCCTCAGGAATATCATAACATAGATTTAAGGCCGCGGAAAGTCACCCAATATCGAGCTTCGAGCATGCTGATTCAACATGGATGATAGACATGACATGCTTGCATTTTTTTCCAGTTGCAATCTGACTGACAGAGAGGTTGTGCAATGCACCGAGCTACTGACAGTGTGCCGCCGAAGGCGGCCAGAAAAATATTGATTACATCTGAAACTTGCTGAACTCTCAGGGGAAATATCATGCATTGTCTGCATCGTGAGTATACTAAGCATCCCCGAGCACGCGAACATTGAGTGTAACCGAGAAACCATGTAGAACTTGCGAGGCATGCTGCCTCGAGTTAATTTAATTCTTTTCGAATTAATTAATTCTTTTTCCGTCCAAAGTATGCCCACCTATAACTCGACTGCCCAAAGTAAACTGCATGATGATTGATGACTATCTATGCCACCCCGCACCCATGCTGGTGTCAGTCACACCTTGTAGTACCTCGTAGCTTTTATTCTCATCTTCGTCGGCAACTGCATCTCTGCTCAACTCATTTGAGATCCTGCAATCCATCAGATGTGTCCATCTCATGCATGTGGCGCCTTATCCTTTCTTCCAGCAAACCATAAGGCATGCAATGAGAGCATTGCCCGCGCCCATGCCTGATACCACGCACCTCCTGCTATTCTCCACCGAGCGCACGTGTCCGCTCACTTCTCCCCATCATGGATTTTGTAAATTTCATGAGCACCAGTACAGGACTGAACTTTCATCACTTTTGAGTTAACGTTCTGCTGTCTTCGCACACACACCACTGTACAAGTACTCTCCACTGCCCTGTTGGAATATAATACGAACCTGTTATTTATCGAACTTGAGGACCACTCTATGCTCTCTAATGTAGTCAATCGAGAATTAGTACTGTAGCTGACATTCTAATGTGCACAATAACAAATCTGTGCCACGTCGTAGCGCAAGACCCGCGCACCACATCCCTTTCGGATGACTTCACGTGATGCTCAAATGCGGCGTTATGCTCTTCAATATACACCATTCAACGCATTGCATCAGGACCCCCGACAAGCCACCCAAGGGTTCGATCCGGGTGCGTTCACCAAACGGCGCATAGCGCCGGAGCTCTGAGGAAATGGCGGTAACGAGGGCCCAAATTTAGCCCAAATCTCTAAGTTTGATGCGTATACCGAGCCAGCACCGGCCGAGGTCTGATCCGCCGCGCGGTAACACGGCTGACCCATTTCGGCCAAATGAAGGGATGAAATATTCTTCAAAATTTGTCCTCTTCAGAGGATATTGCACCGGTATATAGTGAGCAGTGAATTCAAGCACGATGTCGTGGATTTCCTTCACAAGCTATTTCGAGCTGATGCAGATGGACCGCGGTGCCGTTTCTCAGCGCCGCAATAATGCCAAGTAGCATCTGTCCACCGGGGGCAGACACGCCGTATACACCGAAGGCCATAGGTAAGACATGATAGTATGCCTGTTGAGGCATGTTGGGTCCTATCAGATGTCCTTTAGGGCGTAGATCCTTTCTCGCATTATATCCTCGCGGTGAAAGGGCAGCACCCGTGGCTGCTCGCGGTTCGCGCGCATGCGCACGCGTCTGGCGCAGCTGAGTAGACAGTGCGATGCGAGTGAGACAAGGGCATGACAGTGCTGGTGCAGGACGGGTTGTCTGCGGTGTTGCTTGGGGATGTCTAGATACGCTGGGAGAAAAATACAATTTCTTTCTTATTTAAACTGATTTTTCGAGCTCTGATACTGGGCGCGGTAACGATTCGCCCAAATGCTAGGTCTGATCCGCGGCGCGTATACCGAGCGCTGCGGCCGACCCTGGAGGTCTGTCGGTAACGAGCCTCTTGGAGCGGATCGAACCTTTGGGGGGGGGTTGTCGGGGGTCCTATTGCATCTCAAGTTCTCATCCTCCTGTACTCTATATAACTGACAGCTTACCTGAGCTGTTCGCACTGCATGTCCGTCCCAGCGACTTCAAGGAGCACTGCAGCGTGTTCGCGGGCTACCACTCGTGCTTCCGGGGCTTCAAGCCCGCCGCCCGGCGAGGACCGCAAGCTGAGCTGGCGGAGTACGCGAAGGTGCTCAAGCAATGCTTCCCCGACATCGAACAGATCGTGATGAAGGTCATGGCGGCGCGCAACGCGCCCGCCGGCAAGGGGCTCAATCGCGTTTGCGTGCTGACGAATGGGAAGCGCGAGTGACTCGACAGGCTGCCCGTCGTGCTGAATAGGGCCGCACGCTGCAAGAGCATGGCGACGAGCCGGGGTCACCAGTTGTCTACCACGTAATGTAGCCTCTGCATGATGGTTTTTGGGAACCACAGTATACCATGTAATTCTTATACTGCGGTGGCGGTACTGCCCCAAACACATCGAGCCAGCACCGAGCCAGCACCGAGCCAGCACCGAGCCACTGCACTGTGGTATCAAGGGCAACATGGTCATCCAGGACGGCTGCGTCGCGACTGTCCGGTAGCAACATACATTGATTGTCTTTGGTGCCGACATGCTTACTTACTAGTCTCCGGACTGGTGTGGACCGAACGCCACCGCCGCCGCAAACGCGCGGCGATTTCGCATAATTTCCAATCGCAAATGGCTGTAATCTGCGATACTTAAATGTTTTTGGCTCGGCTGAAGGCCCTCATCAATCACTTTTGGACAAGCCGTCATCATCATGATAGGTGCAGAACTCATGCCCCAGGGGCAAAATCTCTGAAAATAATGGGGTCAAATTTTGTTTTAGGCATATCGTTACAATACAAGGAATACAAGGATGCAACGCTGACATTTCAGACGTTCCTGAAAGCCGTTAAGCATAGCTTTCGAACGGTGCCCTGCGCGACACAACCTGAGAACATCATTGTAAAATTGCTTCAGCTGCACCACCGAGCCACATCGCGAGCCACTGAAAACTGGATTTCCAAATTTGGAAATCAGATTTCAGATGTCACATGTTTGACTTGATAGCACGGCCCTGCGGGCACCACCCCGTCTGGACGGTAGATTTTGCGTCGAAGATATGATTTGATAAAATATAGCAAAGCTTTCATAGACAATCGTTTGATACGGTATTATTTATACTTATCATGTTCTCTAACTTGTCTGCACGGCTGAGCAACGGGATGCAAAGTGAGTGCAGTCGCTGCAGCGTATGCAGGATAGAGGATTACAATGTATGTTGCTGCCGGACCAAGTACCGGACAGTCGCAATGCAGCCGTCCTGGATGACCATATTGGTGGCTCGGTGCTGGCTCGGTGCTAACTCGGTGCTGGCTCGATGTGTTTGGGGCCAATTTGGGGCAGTACCACCGCCGCAGTATAAGAACTACATGGTATACTGTGGTTCCCAAAAACCATCATGCAGAGGCTACATTACGTGGTAGACAACTGGTGACCCCGGCTCGTCGCCATGCTCTTGCAGCGTGCGGCCCTATTCAGCACGACGGGCAGCCTGTCGAGTCACTCGCGCTTCCCATTCGTCAGCACGCAAACGCGATTGAGCCCCTTGCCGGCGGGCGCGTTGCGCGCCGCCATGACCTTCATCACGATCTGTTCGATGTCGGGGAAGCATTGCTTGAGCACCTTCGCGTACTCCGCCAGCTCAGCTTGCGGTCCTCGCCGGGCGGCGGGCTTGAAGCCCCGGAAGCACGAGTGGTAGCCCGCGAACACGCTGCAGTGCTCCTTGAAGTCGCTGGGACGGACATGCAGTGCGAACAGCTCAGGTAAGCTGTCAGTTATATAGAGTACAGGAGGATGAGAACTTGAGATGCAATGCGTTGAATGGTGTATATTGAGGAGCATAACGCTGCGTTCATCCGAAAAGGGATGTGGCGCGCTGAGATCGACCGGTCTGTCTACGACAGATCGCTCGCCTTTCTATGTCTAGAGAGACGGTCACCGGTCTAATTAGGCGGATGACAGAATGTCCACAGCTTGATCCAATCTAAATGCAAGAAAACCCCAACACAACGCTCCGGCAGTACTTATTCCAGCACAAAGAATTGACCTACAATTTTACGAGGTGCTCTCTGGAAGGGCAAACGCTCTTTCATCGAAACAATTACCTACCTGAAAAGGAGAACTGTAACCTGCCAGCATGAGCTCTGCATATCATCAATGGGCCATCCACTTACCCATAAGCTTCTGTCGGTTTGATCCTTTTCCACCAGTGCTGCAGTGTGGCCAAATTCTTGAGAAACAGAGCATTACCCAAATCCTAGCCATAAAGTCTTGCGGCACAATAGAAAATAAGATGCCTAGAACTGCAACAGTCGTGGGAATCAGAGACGAATGTGCGAACATCATGGCTGGAATGATTTACTTCATTATAATCAGCAAAGAAGCGCCTTACGACGAAACACCAACATGCCCCCTTTCTCCTCAACCGTCCACCCTATCAACCCTGAAGATCTCAAACAGCAGAGAGATGGAAAACCTACCTTGAACAACAGATGGAAGAAAAACCGACCTTGAACGGAAAACAGAAACTTGACACCGACCTTGGATAACAAGCAGAAACGCGGAACTGACCTTGAACAGCAGAGGGGAGGACCGTGGTCCTGTCCCCGCCGAGGAGTGCTTCCACCTCATGGGCGGCCAACGTCAGTCTCGACGCATTGGGGTGCGGCCGGGGCGACGTCAGTCTCGACGCACTGCTGCCCAAGGAATGCGCGTAAGATGCGCTCCCTCCCTCACTCAATGGAAGACAGCTGCCGTGCGTCTGGGGAAACGCAAGGAGCTGGACCCAGGGGCATGCAAGCACGCCTCGAGCCAGAGCTGTTGCACCGGAGCGCACCACCCCCTTCCATCTAGGTGACCCAGCATCGCCGCATGCATTCCCAAGCACACACAGCAACGCGGAGCAGCCTTTCCAATCCAACGAGCCAGAACAACGAAGGGCCCTTCGCAGCACTGGGGTCGTGGAAATGGCGAGTTACTGTAGGTTGAAGACCGCATCCCAGCCGAAGCGCCGAGCTATTCAACATTTTGGTCACGTGTTATCCAGATCGACAACAATAAATGACGCAGATTGTTCGACTTACAGTACAGTAGTCACTTATGGAAGTCCGGGTCATGTCGTTTGCGGCAGTCCATTTATAGGTGTGGACGGCCAGGAGAAATATTCGAATATATTTATTCGAATATAATATTCGAATTTCCGCCGCGCGAAGCGCGGCAGTGCCAGTCGCGTCTTGGACTCGTCGCGTCGACGTACATTGACGCATCGAGTTTCACGCAACTTGAGAACATGAGAAAGACTGTCGAAAGGTTGCTCGAGGCGTAGAATGCGCGCGCTTCGCGCGGCAATGTAATAAATGTTCTACAGCAGGATTTGTTCACGAATGCATCATACAGGGTACACTAGCTGTCCAGCAACTAAGAAGCTATAATGCTAGGAGATGGTCTGATATATTCTGAAGCCCGCTCACTCCCAAAGACCACTGATTTTTTTCGGGCCCCTTCGGGGCCAATTTCAATGCACGTACCATGTGTACTTAGTATGCTCAACTTTTCGTGCTACATTCTCGCTGAAGCATAGCCTGACCTCCAATTTTAAAGCAATCATAATATGCCATACAGTAATATACTCTCAAGCTTCTTTTATTGAAGTACCTGGGGCAGCTCGAGATACACCTTTTCGACGGCACCCGCACATCTTCTCGTACGAAGTCCTGCAATTAAATCGTGGGAACCCTTTTGGACTCCGCTAGGTCTTCGCCTCCGAAGGCAAACCTTCGTCTTGCCGTTTGTCGCTGAGATAGCTGCATATCACACGATATTGAGCAAATATAAAACTCTGTCTGTCCAGATAATTTTTGAGCTTAGCTGGACTGAAATGATTGACATTCGAGCGAGATATCATCGACTGTACAAGAGTCTCGCGAGGTGCCGCCGAGTTTCGAACTCCGTTAGGTTTCGAACTCAGCTAGGTCCTAGGTCGCCCACACCCACTATCGGACTGCCGTTTTTTTCCCGGATCCGGACGGTCCGGTCCGGGTTTTCGGGAATTGCCGGCCATCCCCGGATGTCCGGGGAAAAAACCCGGACAGCCGCGTGACAAAACCCGGACGTCCGGGAAGAAACCCGTTTTTTTGGCAGTATGCCCATAGGTGTGCAAGCCAAAAGATATTCGAATATTTTTATTCGAATAAAATATTCGAATTTCTGCCGCGCAAAGCACGGCCTTCTGGTCGTCAGTTCGTTCAAGTGACTACCCCGCAAGAAAAATACCAATAGATACATCTTTGGATCACCCAGCATGCACAAAATCGCTGGAGCGGCGCGCTGCGCACGGCTCAGTAATGAATACTAGGTTCGATGGCAGGTGGAAATGTCCACCTGAGAATGGGGAGCTTGCTAAATTCGAATTTAAAAATACAATGTTTATTACAATATTTGACTTGAAGAATTTTTGATAAATACATCATTTGTAGCTAGTGTTCATAATCATAAAACTGTTCTCAGTACTCATTCATGTCAATACCATACCAGTCATTGTCTAAAGGAAGGTTATTTCTGCATAAAGTATCCTCAGTAAGAGCATCTAAGATAGCTGAACTTTGAGGTTTTTGAAGTCGAGTATGATCAAATCTAGATCTAAATGCTAAACCTTTTAGAGTTCGAACACAAGAGATGGCAACAAATGAAAGACCAGAAGAAAAATCCTTATCTCCAAGATCAATGGCTGCCTTATCCAAAGTCAATCCTTGACTTTTGTGAATGGTGATAGCCCATGCTAATGTGAGAGGCATCTAGCTTCTAGAAAGAGTTCTACCACCTTTTTCCCACTTTGATGTTACAGAAATGATAGGAACACATCTAGGATGAATCCCAAGTATGTTATGATCAGGTCCTGTTAGAACATATATCAGTTATTTTATGTATTAATAAAATCATGAAGCAAACCTGAATATCCATCAAATTTTACCCATACTACTGCAGGTAGATGTGACTGGACATCAGATCCACTAGAGAACCAGATTTTCTCAATGACACCTTGTGATCCATTGATCAATCCTATAATAGAGTTAGTCTCTGATTGAAGTCGATCAAGAAAATAACACACCTTTTGATGTCCAGAGATTTCTAGTTAACATAACTTTAGCACCTTCAGCTAATAGTATCTCAGTAGGAAGACCTTCAGCATCATCTTTACTTCCATGTTTGGCCTCTCTTGAGTTATGCTTTGCTTTTCATCGTAAGATTGGCTTTCCTAAATTTAACAGACGAACTTTATTCAGATGAAGTACTGCTGCTTTTTTTGGCAGTATATATATAACATCATCAAATGATGACCTTTCTTCTGCAGATAATATATCTCAGAATCGTGATGAAAATAGAGTGTAGTCCTCATCTGTATTTGTGTAGGTTCTTAATCGAAGTAAGGCATCTCTAAAAGCAACCTGCTGTGGATCTGTTCCTGCTTGTCTAAAAATTGTTTGCAATGTAACAGATTGATTAAATGATTTATAGGGTTTTCGACCTTTTGTACTTAATGCTAAATGTCCAACATTTGCCTGATTTTTTGAAAACAATGTACTATTACCAATAGGAGGAAGCTGAGCAAAACCTCCAAACAACAAAGTGGGAAGACCACCCATTATACTTGGTGGAAGAGGGCCAATGCTGTGCATGGCAAAACGATTCCTTTTTTTTTATCATCAATGAAGCTATATAAATTACCATCATGTATGGCCATGTACAGGTATACTGACATCTTGCATGCAGGCCTGTACCTCATGTCTTATACTTGGCATGTAGCATTGTGCTGGGGCCAGTGCCTCATGCATGCCTGCTACACCTCATGCCAGCTCACTATGCCTCATGTTCACTGGTCACACCCTATGCTGATCTACCACATCTCGATGTACCTTGTGGATGGGCCAGTGACAGCTTAGAGATGACTACAGCTGAATGTGAGCATGTCAGCCAGCATAACTATATACATGCATTGTGTGTTGCTATGTGCAGGTGTGTCACCTGCCTGTACCTTGTGCCTCATGCCTCATACACAGACATACCAAGCCATGCATAGGCTTAGTGCCTTATGCATGCTCATCATGCTACACTACATCTTGCATACAAGCCACCATCCTATAGATGCTTACTGTACTTCATGTACAGGCCCACAGCATCTTGACACTCTGCACATGCTTGCAGCATCCTGTGCATGGCCACCACACCCTGTTGATCTCCTGTACAAGCTAGTAGCAGCCTTACATATGGGCCTGTATGCCTTATGCTCACCCTCTATGCCTCATGCATGGCTCTCAATATCTCACACATCCTCACTGCACATTGCATCTTATATATAGGCCCACTACAGCTTAACATTGGTGAGCATGGCCACTGGACCTCCTGCACAGCTATGACACTTATCATGCCTTGTGCATGAACCTAGTGCCTTATGCACATATGTACTTTTGTTGTGCCTTACCAGTGCACACATGCCTGCACATAGCTCTACCTGTACATGATGTGTACCATTGTGCATGTGTGCACTGTTTGAACTTGTAATATACTTGATTGTACTAGTAGCTATATGAAATATAATTGATTTTGGCTTTATATCTCTTGTACCTGATTGATCTGAGACAGTACTAATAGCAGAGATCATAGTAGGGACCATATAGATCAGAGCAAGCCTTTGAATTTATATGATTTGTACAACAACTATAGCTATCCTTCAAAAACATGTAGCACTATATAGTGTCCAACTACTGTTATGATAGCTATGATAGGCCTCATAGTCTTACATAGTTGAGAACTGTGGTGGCATAAATAGTGATAGACCTTATAGTGCTATGATAAAACATATAGATCAATACTGGGCTATATGAAATTTCAATTTTTCAGATGATACACACTACACCAACTCATATATGCACTCTTGGCTCACATTTTTTGACCTATGCATACTTTTGTTGATTAGCTTACACATGTATCAACCTATGAGCATCACAACAAACTTATGTATGCTTCTACTACCTCATACATTTTCTGTTAGCCTGTGTACCTTCTATTGATTTGTATGCATTGCTGCTAGCACCAAAGGCAGAATTTAATTTCTATATTTGGATTTTTTTTTCTGACTTTTACAAAAAATAACATAAATCATATCAGTTTTTTTTTTAATAGAGCTTATATCTCTTCAATGTATAATCTAGTCAGTATTTTTCTATTTTACATGCATAAAATACTATAAAAATTGAATTCTTACCTTCAAATCATATTTTGTATACTGGCAGAAATTAGTGACCAAATATGGCAACTACTTTCTGGTAAAATTGCCTGTCGATTAGCATGAAGGTTTAGAGTAACAAAAAACTTATACAAATACCTGAGAGCATCAATTGTGCAAACATCACTTTAAGTATATTAGGGTTCAACACAAGTGCACTCGTGGGTGACTTAGATCTGAACTTGCAGGTATTCAATCTGTCCAAGGTGCTGACCTGGATCCATGCAGATTTGCACCACTGGGTGATCTGGAGCTGCAGGTCAGGTATCTGTGACATCACAGATCACTTGCAAGTCAGTTGGTCTTAAAGTTGTATCTCACTTTTACGATGCCCTCCTCTTTGTTTTTTCATCTTAATCCTTCCCTTTTCACCATATCTCCTCAATTCAATGGCAGGATGGGTGTTATGGAGATTCGAGAGGCTTCTAGGTGAGTCCAAAAGCCTTTTATTTCATTGTACTGTGCTGATCTCAGGAGTCTCACTCGATAACAGGCAAGGCTCTCATTTTTCACTGTTCTTCGACAGGTTTCATGATGTTTGATGAGTTTCATGACATTCCACCATTTTTTGACATCATCCACCATATTTCGTGTACCATCTGTGCTTCTCCCATCGTCCTCATCAACAGGTCAACCAGCCAACCGGCCCTCACCCATCTTCAACAACCAGCACTCATGTGCACCAGAAATTTAATTCCCACTCACAACAGTAAGAGCATGCACAGTGCCAGTCTAGCGCTGCAACTGCAAGGCCCACAATGCCTGTCAGGTCTTGTTGCTACAGCATTGTTGCTACAACAGCAAGGCTTGACATCTTTTTGCTGATCATCTGAGCAGTGTCTAGCATGCCTCAACAATACGCAGTTGTCTACAAACAGCTTTGCATATCCTTGCATGTCTGAGACAGTGTGCATCTACCAATACATGCCCTGCCAGCATACACATTTTTGACTGCATGCCCCCACCATCCCATAGTCCATTGCTCAAACTACATGTGTGCATTCATGCCCATGGACATCACACATGCCACTATGCATGCTGTCATATCATTCGTCTGACAGAAGCCCAATGTGAGGCAAGTTTTATATGCCATTAGTGCTATTCAACAATCAAAATGCACCCTCCCGGTCTCATTCCCAATTTTCATCCAAGCTGGTGATTATCATTTGTGTGTGCATGCCCACAGCTATGCCAGTACACCAGCACCCACATATGCTCCCCTTGCACATGTGCCAGCTCATGTGCACACACATACTCAAAGCTGCCCCACCGGCATGCACATGCCCATGTCGATGCCACAAGTATGTCGCATGCAGCCTTTTGAATCCATGCCTTGCTTGTAGACTTTATACACTTCATGGGTATGACAAGATATAGTGATAATGGGCATATGTGATTGAAGCTGTAAGTTAGTGTTGGCAGATGACATATAGTATGTAGTTAGTTAGGGATCATGACATATAGATTTGAACTTTGCAATATAATATGTTAACCAAAATAAAGTTTGGATAGCAGGTTACCCACAGGTCACTCACAGGTCAATGAGTTTGAGCACAACCTTGATCTGGATTTGTATAGGTCTCAGCCACCAGGTGATCTGGATCTACAAGTTAGATACCTGCAGGTCAATTTTGTGGGTATACCCATGTTGATCTACAGGTGACTCTGACTCGTGTCGAACCCTAAAGCATATAAAAAAACACTATTTAATCTAATCTAATCATGAGTAGTTCAGCTCCTACCTCTGATAACTCTACATTTTCTGCTATGTTATATATCTTAGTACCTGATTATATATATAATCTGGTATGTAATACAGTACACACTTGTCATATCTTATTATAATCAGCTCGATATATGATATACACTATTATATATGCTTATATTATAAATACTTGTAATATCTACAAATCAAACAAGATTCAAGATTGAATATATGATCAATGTCAAACATTGTATTGTTGAACAAAGCTAATGACCAATCACGTGATCAATAGCAGACCTTGTTCGGCCGCACAAGGTCTGGTGGCTGTGCTTAGCTTATGTCAGCAGTAGTTGATGTTGCGCTCTCTGCTTTCTCTTCTTTTCTTCAGATAGCTTTGAAGTCAGTGTGATACTACCAGTAGTGCACACTAACTACAAGGCTTGGACACGCCCAGTTCCCATCTACAGTGAGTTGCGGCTGAGGTGTCCAATGATGGTGTAGGGCCATCACCAACTTTTTGGATCTCTTCTGATGATGTGGCATAGAGATTGCACCATGGCCCTCTCAATACCACATGAATCAGAATGAGTGAAAGCTTGTTGGAATCAGATTTAGAATAGCTTTAGAATAGTGCCATAAACAGCAAGATAGCATGGCAAAATGCTGATCTATTGAACTATATGTCCGTGATGATGTGGCAGACTAATTGCTTTATAGCTCTGCTGATACTGCATCAATCATAATGTATGAGGGCTTATTGAAATTGGATTTACAGTAGCTTTCTAACAGTATAGTTTACAACATTATAGCACCACTTGTTGTTGAGATAGGAGACAATACTCTTTTGCTGATGTGGCACATAAATCGAGAAATATCTCTGCTTGGAGTGATCCGATTTTCATATTCTAAATTGGGTTGGAAAGATGTGATCAAACGTATTTGAACACAATTTACCGTTTGTCGATTGATTGCTTCGTTGCAGAGCTATAAAGCAATCACTGTATACAGTGTATTGGCTCTGTAGGCAACTTATGCTTATGTAAGCGGGCGCTAAGACCTTGTTCGGCCGCACAAGGTCTTGTAGGATCACATGACCGACTCTCAGGACCCACTGCTACCGATAAATTGCATTTTTTGCTCATTTTATCAATAAGCAGTATGTACATTTGTTTCCTGTGTATCATTTTAGTGGCTGTATCTTTCTATAAGCAGTAAATTGTGTTAGAGACCAGCTTTCTGGTATATTTGGATGCATTTGAGAACAAGTGAATCAGTTGAGTACTGATTAAGTTAGCTGGAGTTCAAGCATTCTAGGGGGAAAATGTAGAAACAATTTGCATTCTGCGAGTTTTGCACCGATCCTAACGCCTAAGGTACCGTCAGAAAGCTATCAATAAGTAGATTCTGATGCATTTTAGAACGAGTAAATTGGTTGAGAATTGGCCTAGTTAGCTAGGGTTCAAGCATTTTAGAAGAGGAAAAAAGAAACACTTTGCATTCTGTGAGTTCTTAACCGATTTGGATGCATGAAGTATGGTAGCAAAGCTATAAGTGAGATTTAGACGCATTTGAGAACGAGTAAATCGGTGAAGAATGGACTGAGTTAGCTCAAGTTCAAGTGTCATAGAGGGAAAATGTAGAAATTCATTGCATTCTATGAGTTCTGCACAGATCAGGGTGCAAAAAATACTATCAGAAAGCAATAAATGAGCAGATCCAGATGCATTTGAGAACAGGTGAATTGGTTGAGAACTGATCAAGTTACATTAAATCAAGAAAGTTTGGCCAGAGCTGGAGTTGAACCTGCAAACTCGTTAGATTGAAGATATGTGATTATATAAGCCAACTGCCTAATGGGCATAGTCATCGTTTTGGTGTCGTTTTCACTATGAAAAGGCGGTATAGAGTAAACGATTCTAAGGAATCGTAATGATGGCTTTGAGCTGGAAATGCCTGACATAATCTTCTGTCTAACTTGCCAAACATAAAAGTTCCAACCATAGATTTTTCATCTATGATAAGTAATTTTGTATATTTCCATCTAGTTTGATGTCTGGCTAAAGCTGTCTGACCTAATTGCTCAAATGATGATCCATCTTGTGCAGGAATTGAAGCTTCAAAGTTTAAAGTCCATTCTTGAATACCAAATGCTGATACACCAGTTGGTACTAGACATACAACAGGATCTCTATTGTCCTGGATCTCATCATGGTACAATTCTCTCATAGCATTTGAAATCGGCCAGATTAGAAAAGACTTGCCTGTACCTGCTGTTCCATCAACATTGATTAAAAAAGGTTCTGGCTTTGGATCATCCTCATTTAATGTTTTAAGGTTTTTAAAGTAGGCCATGACTTTCAGAAATATAGCACATTGTTCACCCTTAAGATTATGCCAGTCAACTTCTGGTAGTTCTTGCATATAATCATTTGGAGATTCTTTAGTTTGTGCATTTAGCCATTCTATACTGTTTTTAATTAAATCCTGATTTGAAGGAGAGTTCTCAATCCAATCATATGCAAGATCTATATCACATGAACCCAAATGGTCAAGCTCAGCTTCAACCTGTTGATTTGGACATCGAGCAGCGTCACACATCCAATCAGCAATCACATTATCTGCATCTTCTTCTTCATTAACAACAGTTTCATCATCATCATCCTCTTCAATTTCTTCAATTTCTTCAGCAGCTGGAAGAGTATCATCATGTATATGATTATGATCAACACATAAGCTCTTATAAGCTGTACTCCAATCAGGAAAATTTGCCTTCAATGTAATTTCAGGATCTCCAGTAAATGGATGATTTAAAATTAGTTGTGCATAGCAGTATTTCTCATACATATCAGCATTGTCCTGATCAGGTTTAAATCAAGGCCATACATCTACAATAAAAGGTAAGACACCTCTTGATCCTCTTTTACTATATCTTTGCCCTTTTGTATTCCAGTATTGTGCAAAATCTAACAATGTTACATTTTCTATGACACCTTTACTCCACTTTTTGTAACGAGTCATAAGATCTAATTTTTCTATTGTATTTCTTTCAAAATCAATTACTTTATCAGTTTGATTAGATGCAACACATAATGAGCGATATTGATGAGAGCTACAAATCAGACTTTTAACTAGTAAAATATGACATGTCTCTTGACTAGATATATCTCACTCAGATACAAATATTGATAGCATTTTTTGATAAGCAATTCCACTTGGATCACTATCCTTTAGATGACTGATAGCTGATTGTAAAACATCATAATATGAAGCTGATGAAGTTTCTGCTTTACTTGCATACTTTGTAATATAAGCAATTACAGCCTCTTTATCAATAACAGGACAAAAGTCAATATTTGCTCTCCATCCTAGTATAAATGCAGCATTATATGGATTTAACAAATTATCATTTCTACATGTGTGAAATTCAACAAATTTATCTCCATCTTCTTTTGCATAAATGCTCTCATCTCTACATGTTTTTGGATATCCAAATCTGCAGAAATTTTCACCAGTGCCTTTTTTTGACGTTCACAATATCCTGGTGTGCATCTTGTATTGTCAAGACTGGGTTCTATCTTTGAACATGATTTAACATTTCAGCCAATTCTTTTTTAGTATCTTGTAAAGTTGCAAACTCTTGTGCACATGGATGAATAGCAGCAGGTGGACAATTAGGATCTGGATGCCATGATGATACATGTTGATCCCAGTAGTCAATAAACTGTTTTAAATAATCAAGATTCTTTGAATCCATAGTATCAATTGATGGTGCATCAGGTATCCATAAAAATCCATGAACATGGCTATTTCCTTGATGCTGCTACTCATATTGCCACCAATAATCTACAATTTTAAATTTGGACTGTAGAAACTCATGAAAAAAGATCTTTCATCTTTTTTGAAAGTAAAATTCTACTATAGCAGAGTTTTTATTTAAATCTGCCATTCGACATTTATATGATGTTGCATCTTCAACATCTAGTATATGATTAGGCATGTGAGAATGTAAATCAGATCGTTGAATATCAGCAGCTGACACTGTAAAGAATACTAGGGTGATTTATATGATGGCGCTCTTATTTATTTGAGCAATAAGATCATATCGACCTTTTGGCCAGTATGATCTAGATCCAGGCAGTGTTTCTCCAGCATGTGAAACACATTGAGCTAAATTTTGAGCCTGATTCTCATTTATAAGTTCTCTTATATCTTCAACTGATAGTTGAGCATCATTTTGATGATTTTTTAGATACCATCAAGCTGAACTCTTAGCTTTATGTCTTATGATTGTATTTAGTGCCCAATATCGAAATCTTGGATGTTGAGCAAATCGACCTCCTTCAAGTCGAATTAAATGTGCAGCCCAATCATCCATGTCAACTTTAATATCTCCATGCTCTCTAAAATCTCCCTCTCCTGTAAGAAATAGAGTAGGAAATGCATTGATAGCAATCCTTTCATCACCATGCTCATTAATTGGTGTACCACATATATGAGGCATAGTCAGAATGATTGAATCATTACTATTTGTTACAGCAGCATGCAACTGTTGAATGACTGTTGATCGTTCAGATGTATTTGGTACAAAACCTCTAGAGAATAGTGGTTCATTATCATCAACATTGACATCAGCTTCTGCATTTTCCTCAGGTGGTCCTTGTTCTTGTAAAGCATCATTCATCTCCTGCTGCTGCACATTTTGACATTGCTCATGCATCAAAGCATTTTCTGGTAATTGATTAAGACAATTATAATCAATGGTTATGCAATTATTTCTAAATGTTGAATAATTGTCTTTCAAATACTCAAGCCATTGTTGAACTGAATGTCTGCAGACTCGAAAGTCCTGAAATTTGTGCTCAGAGTTAGCATTAGTGCCAGTTCTTCACATAATAATAATATCACATTCAGCAGGCAATAATGGCAATCTGTTATGAAACATTGCATTATCACATGGAAAATTGCAAGTACAACTTTGATATTTGGTTTGTCCTCCATGTACTTGTCATAATTGAATCATTGAATGTATAGGAGAAATAAGCATTTTCTCCATTTGTGTCAATTCAGACAAATTATTTGGTGCACCTGGTCCTGAATACATCTTGTTGCTGTTCTGATATTTGGTAGAATTATTTTTTGCATGACATTTAACACAGTGACCATTTTGAACATTAAGGTCAAACCATCTTTCATGACAGTGCAGACATGTTTCCATTTCAATCTTCGTTAATTTTTCACAGCACTTTTGTAACAAGGCTCGATCTTGAGCAGATATAGCCAGATCTGAAGAAGGCTTATTTGCATCAAGCTGAGTAGCATTGTTAGAATTATCATGTATAACAGAAGCCTCAGGTGCAGCAGGTGGATCAATCTACTGATTAAGCTGAATTTCTGCTTATGCATTGAGAGTTCTCTGATTTTGATGAGCTTGAGCTGAACTCTCTCTTTCATGACATCTCTCATATTGTCTCATTTGTCCAGATACAGATATATGAACCCAATGGCCAGACTTTGTGCACCATAGTCTCTGAGGATCTGCAGGATGTGGCTGATGAGCATATGTATCTTGAATTCTATGATGAGCAGGTGGAGATGTTCAAGCACCACCTACATGACATGCAGAACTATAATTGTGAAGCTCATTATTATGACCAGATGATACAGTGATATTAGAAGATAGCATTATTGATATGCATTTTCTGAGCATCATTTAACTGTGGCTGACCCCCAGTAATAAAAACATCATCTGTAATATCTCTAATAGCATTGAGATTTTGTGTTTGAGCACCAGCAGCATTTAAACTCTGTATCTGAGCACCAGCAGCATTTAAATTCTGTGTCTGAGCACCAGCTACATTTGCATTATCAAAAAGTCTTATTGGTGCAATATCATCATCATCATCACTTGGGGGAAGAGGGCCGATGCTCTGCACGGCAATACGATTCCTTTTGAATTGTTCTAACTTTGTAGTGTTATTCTCACAGAATTAATAAGATAATAGAGAATTGAATATACTAGTATTATAATGCTGCAAAGATCTCCATCTTCAAAGTATATTGTTTTACACTTATCTCTTATTTTTAAACTTTGTTACCAGCAAGAGTTGAACTAATGACAAAATGATGGTCACGTGCAACAGCAAGCCTGGTCAGGCTTGCTGTTGCATGTGACTTCTCAAAAATTGTGTTTACATTTATGAAGTACATAAGTGTGGCCTTTGAAATTTTGAAAGTCTGTCAACTGTTGTATGTTGCCTAGATTGATTTTATTTTTGCCTTCTAGGGGGGTCTAAATCAGTAATTTGGCTATATCTCTGTCAATTCTCTAGCTATAAACATAAACTCAAGTGTTTCTGAGTAGTACTATCAATGGCCATATTAACACGATTTTTACTGATTTTTTACACTACTCAGTATGTGCCTATTCTCAGATGATTTGATGATTTGCCCCTAGACTTGAATGATTTTTTCGATTTTTTCCTGCTTATAAATTGCTTATGTAATCTGCAGCACGGGCAAAATGACGTACTCCCGTCCCCCTCATGATGTCATGGGACGGGAGTATGTCATTTTGCCCGTGCTGCGGATTATGTAAAACCTTGAAAATAGTTAAATAGGAGGTTTTGTGATAATTTGAGTGTACCTCCTTAAAGACTGGAGATATCACCGGTCCCTTGGTTGCATCAGAAAGATCTCTATTATGCCTTTTCAACGACGCTAGGTACACTACAATTGGATGAGTCAATAAAAAGATATGGCCTCAACAAGTTTGCCCCTACCTCTAATACCAACCCTTCAGTAATTGCTACCGCGTTTTCTCAATACTTACCCGATCGTCTTGTACAATATACCGTTGGAAAGGTATGAATTAGATCTGTCCAACGGTATCTTTAGCGTGTAAATAGCGCCACTCGTTGCGCCGCTATGATGCAATCACTATGATCTTCTCCTCAAAGGTATCTTTTGAAGTGATTTGCTCATATCTCAGTCATTTCTGAACCTATTCTCATGGAAAAAAATGTTCTGAAGAGGTAAAATCTGCCTTTATCATGTTATCATACATCCCACTCACTTACATCAATAACAAGGTGCAGAATATCCTATTAAATATGTTTATCTGTTATTTCAACAAGTTTGCACTTTCTTATACTAAAATCTTTCAGTTCTAATAAGACTAGCATTGATTTACATATGCATATAGTTGAACACTAATTAAATTTGATTTAGTAGACTGATATCTCTAAGAAACATTTAAAATCACAAAAATGACAATTGTCAGAATCGAACCTACAACCTTACTTTAAGATGTGAGAAATTATTACTATAAAAGGCATTACATTGGCTGGGTGTCATCTTTTTTGAGTTGAAAAGTGGGTTAGAGTAAACGATTCTAAGGAATCGTAATCATCATCATCATCATCATCATCATCATCATCATCATCATCATCATCATCATCATCATCATCATCATCATCATCATCATCATCATCATCATCATCATCATCATCATTATCATAGCATCCAAAATGTCAAGATTAGAAGCATCCAGAGCATCATCAATGTTGCCAAGATTAGAATGATTCAGAGCATCCTCAGGAGATGGAAAAAGACCACAATATCTGCGAACTCATTTTTCAGATGCTTCACAAGTTGCTGGCATACCAGGTGTTCTCTGAGAATGAAGAAGTCTGCTTTCAGGAGCAGATGTATTGGACTCTATTTTAAAAAGTAAATATCATCATAGCTTGAATTTATTTTACTCACCATCATTTTCATTTGGCGATGGAGGAGTAATTGAATTACCAGCCAAATGATTTTCAGCCTGTCTATAATCTAATTTTATAGTATGATCATCTTCAATATAAATAGAATGTGATACAATTACATACTATGAGTTGGTCTGATTATTTGTGTAAGTCTCTGATGATAATGTGGTGGGGTCATAGGAATTCATGAAGGGCCAGCACCTCCAGTCTGCAATAGACCTGCTCTAGGTACAATAGGAAATTGAGGCAGTGATGTTAGAGATGGATCAGGAGAAGGGTCTGGTTGAGAGGACATAGCAGGGATAGGAGCAGATCCTTGATATCCATATAATTGAATGAGCTCATCAGGCTGCATTCATCTCTTCTCATTATGATGTGCAGCTTTGTCAGCTAGCAAAGTAGGATCTGTTGTTGGCATTGAGTCTAGCAAGATTTTAGTACTGATTTATCACAATAAATAGTTAAAACACACCTGAGATGAGCAAGAGCAGAGGGAGAAAGGGAGGGAGAAAAGAGAGGCTCGAGTGCAAAGCTGCTCTTTGAACTTGCTTTGAACCTGGTTGCAGTCATACAGAAGTCACGAGGCGCTGGAAGATCCCGGGCCAGGCGACACATCAGTGCGCACTTGCACTGGCGCATGCTGGTGAATGCTGGTGAATGCTGATGCATGCTGGTGCAGCTGCATACAGGTTCTCATGGGGTTCCCACTTAGTTGGTTAGGTGCGCACCAGTGTGCTTAGTCACCTAAGTCCTGGGCCCTGCTAGTCCATATTGTAGGGGAGCAAGCTCCTCAATAAGTTTATGAGATTGTCCATCTTGTCGCATTGTGCCTCCACGAGGCTCACTCAAACAAACTTGCCTCTGTAAGGTATTTCTCACAGGTTATCTGCATGTAAAAAAAAACACCTGAGAGTGTATTATGCTGTGAAAATGCCTGTAAGTTTTTTGTCGAGAAAGTGCAACTGTTGAGGCTGAGCTCGACTCAAAAATTGCCTTGATTTGAACCCATGCTTCAATGATGTGTATCTAAATTCCATTCATCAGTGAGAATATGCTTCATAACATCTCTCATAATTTTCACAAGACCTGCAAAAATTGTTTTTAGTCAGGAGATGCTTTCAAGTGAGAAAATACTGACTACTCTACATGTTTTCAAGATTCCCTGTTCAATACATGGTCAAACCTCTCCATTGTTCCTCCTATAGACTATTGCATGTACATGTACAGTGTCCATGACCTACTATTTCATCCTCCAATGATAGAGCAAACACTGACATTCCGATGCTTTCTCCTCCTCAGGATCAAGAAATTAAATTATGAGAAAATGTTCATACTCAGCTATGTAATTATTGCCATATATGGTAATAAATAGTCATATATGGCAATATATGTTAGCAATAGCCACCCAAATGTGTCAAAATGTGGGCAGTATTCCTTAGGCTTCTGGCCCAAACTATTCAATTGGAGTCTAGCTTTGTCCTTCGATAGATGGTGTTGAAATCGGTTGATGACACTAGTCTCGATGACAACAATTATGGAAAGATCTGGAACGATCTGGACTTTGGTGATTGCAGAATCACATGGAACATTTACATAGCCTTACTGTACAGGTTAGTAATACACTCTGACATACGCTTACTGATACCTTAGTGAGCTGACTGATGCTGTTCCCATGCGATGAGCAATCCATTATGCCATGCTGTATGATTACTGTACAATTTCTGATTGGTAGATATGCAGAGCCCTCAGTACTATATAAGGGCTCCCTCGTTCGCTCAGATACCTCAGTCTTTCACATCACAGACTGAGGTGAGCATATCTTGCATTACTTATGAGTTTCATCTTTACTGACTCTACTTGTACTATAGACTAATGTCTCTCTAAGGTACTGCAATATAGTCTTTCACATCACAGACTGAGTATAGACTAACATCTCTCTAAGTCATGTTTCTTCAGATGGGAGATGTTTCAACATTCTACAATCACCAGCTACCTGCTCAACACTGGGCTAAACCACACCATACAAGCTTTCTTTCCCAATTAAGACTGCTGAGCCAACCTCACTGCACTCCTCTTGCTCTCAAACCACCGAGCTTCACCATGTTCATCAAAATTTAGGCGCCGAGTTTTTTGCCTGGCCAATTTGGCCACTGTACAAAAGTGGTACTTACTAATGAGCCCGAACCATACATTCGGACTGCCAAAACCCAGACAGTGTGACTGACAGTGGGATGTGACATCTGAGACATACTCATCACATACTTTCTTTTCTGTATGTGACCTGCGAGCCCTATCCTTACGGCCTGCCATGCTTTTCTTACAGTCAGTCTTAAATAACAGCATAGTATAGACAACCATAAAGCTAAATCAATTGTCAGATTGTATAGTAAATTGTAGTATATAGTGATTACAGTAATTGGACTACTTACCACAAAATAGCTTTTTGCCATCACATCGGTTGAGGTTGGGATGAAATGGATTGGTGGTTGGATTGGTGGTTGGGTTGGAGTTGGGGCTGGAGTTGAGTTGGCCAGTACTTAAAAGTCAAGTTGTATATCATCTATCTCTACACAATATATGAGCTACATTTGTACTTACTGTAATGTACATTGCTGCACCAGCAAGCCAACTTAGTGGAATCTAAATCACTAGCCTCTGGCATGGCAACCGGCAACACTCGACAGCCACATTTCGAGCTCCGAACAATGGTTCCGAAACCATTCATTGTGAAGTGTCCAGGGTCAGACAGGCTGCAAGAAAACTATGAAATTTGGCAGCAAGTGCAAGTGCACTCAGGCGCAAACCTATCAGCACCTGTTTACGATTCCTTAGAATCGTTTACTCTATACCGGGTTTTCCTATCGAAAACAACATGCTCAACAGTAACTACCCCCATTTGGCAGTTGGCTTATATAATTGCAAGATTATCAATCTGACGAGTTTGCAGGTTCAATTTCTGCTCTGGCCTGATTTTTCTTTGACTGTAACTTGATCAGTCCTTGACTGATTCACTCATTCTAAAATGCATCAGAATCTACTCATTCCTCATGTTCTAGCCATATTTTATGCATCTTGATCTGTGCAGAACTTGTAGAACACAAAGCACTCCTGTATTTTCCCTCTTGTATGCTTCATCCCTAGCTAGCCCAGTCAGTTCTTGGCTGATTTACTTGTTTTCAAGTGCATCTGAATCTACTCATTTATAGCTTTCTATTCATATTTTATGCATTTTGATCTGTGCAGAACTTGTAGAACACAAAGCACTTTTGTATTTTTCCTCCTAGTATGCTTGATCCTTAGCTATCTTAGTCAATTCTTCACCGATTCACTCGTTTTCAAGTGGATTGGATGCTACTTATTCATTGCTTTCTAGCTATAGTCTATGTGTTATGATCCCTGTAGAACTCACAGAATGCGAATCATTTCTGTATTTTTCTCCTAGTTTGCTTGATCTGTAGCTGTCTCAATCAGTTCTTAGCCAATTCACTCGTTCTCAAGTGAATCAGAATCTAATCAATCATAGCTTTTGAGTCATATTTTATACATCTTGATTGGTGCCAAACTCGCAGAATGCGAAGCACTCCTGTATTGACTCTAGTATGCTTGATCTCTAGCTATCTCAGTCAGTTCTTGACAGATTTACTTGTTCTCAAGTGTATTGGAATTTACTAATTTATAGCATTCTTTGATATAAGATATACTGAACAGACTTGTTATATCAGAAGGAGACAACAAGACAACACAATAATTGATAGGGTTGGCTTGAAGTCTCAGTTCAGTCATGTGATCTTACCTCTCAACGGCCGTTGAGAGGTCGTGAGAATTGATTACATAATCAAAACTCGATGGTGAAAGTGCACCTGAGTTTGCAAGTTCAATTCCAGTTCATGTCAGATTTTTTTGATTTTTGATTTTATTTATTATTGCTAATACTAAAAATGATATAATCAATGAGCAATTAGTATTAGTACAATGTTTACTCTTATAGTATACTATAAGTACAAAAATGCCTATAAATCTATGGTTTTGAAGACTGATTACATAATCAAAACTCGATGCTGAAGTGTGAGAGCAGTAAAGTCTTGCTTCCTCATGAGCTTTACATTCTGCATGCTTGTCATGTTGGCTGCAAGGCTCGGTGGGTATCTCTAAGTCATCTGCTGAGTGGTTGATGGTTTGGAACCAGGAGGTACTTGACCTAATTTATTTATAGGTCTCTAAATTACGATTCCTTAGAATCGTTTACTCTATACCGCCTTTTCATAGTGAAAACGACACCAAAACGATGACTATGCCCATTAGGCAGTTGGCTTATATAATCACATATCTTCAATCTAACGAGTTTGCAGGTTCAACTCCAGCTCTGGCCAAACTTTCTTGATTTAATGTAACTTGATCAGTTCTCAACCAATTCACCTGTTCTCAAATGCATCTGGATCTGCTCATTTATTGCTTTCTGATAGTATTTTTTGCACCCTGATCTGTGCAGAACTCATAGAATGCAATGAATTTCTACATTTTCCCTCTATGACACTTGAACTTGAGCTAACTCAGTCCATTCTTCACCGATTTACTCGTTCTCAAATGCGTCTAAATCTACTCACTTATAGCTTTGCTACCATACTTCATGCATCCAAATCGGTTAAGAACTCACAGAATGCAAAGTGTTTCTTTTTTCCTCTTCTAAAATGCTTGAACCCTAGCTAACTAGGCCAATTCTCAACCAATTTACTCGTTCTAAAATGCATCAGAATCTACTTATTGATAGCTTTCTGACGGTACCTTAGGCGTTAGGATCGGTGCAAAACTCGCAGAATGCAAATTGTTTCTACATTTTCCCCCTAGAATGCTTGAACTCCAGCTAACTTAATCAGTACTCAACTGATTCACTTGTTCTCAAATGCATCCAAATATACCAGAAAGCTGGTCTCTAACACAATTTACTGCTTATAGAAAGATACAGCCACTAAAATGATACACAGGAAACAAATGTACATACTGCTTATTGATAAAATGAGCAAAAAATGCAATTTATCGGTAGCAGTGGGTCCTGAGAGTCGGTCATGTGATCCTACAAGACCTTGTGCGGCCGAACAAGGTCTTAGCGCCCGCTTACATAAGCATAAGTTGCCTACAGAGCCAATACACTGTATACAGTGATTGCTTTATAGCTCTGCAACGAAGCAATCAATCGACAAACGGTAAATTGTGTTCAAATACGTTTGATCACATCTTTCCAACCCAATTTAGAATATGAAAATCGGATCACTCCAAGCAGAGATATTTCTCGATTTATGTGCCACATCAGCAAAAGAGTATTGTCTCCTATCTCAACAACAAGTGGTGCTATAATGTTGTAAACTATACTGTTAGAAAGCTACTGTAAATCCAATTTCAATAAGCCCTCATACATTATGATTGATGCAGTATCAGCAGAGCTATAAAGCAATTAGTCTGCCACATCATCACGGACATATAGTTCAATAGATCAGCATTTTGCCATGCTATCTTGCTGTTTATGGCACTATTCTAAAGCTATTCTAAATCTGATTCCAACAAGCTTTCACTCATTCTGATTCATGTGGTATTGAGAGGGCCATGGTGCAATCTCTATGCCACATCATCAGAAGAGATCCAAAAAGTTGGTGATGGCCCTACACCATCATTGGACACCTCAGCCGCAACTCACTGTAGATGGGAACTGGGCGTGTCCAAGCCTTGTAGTTAGTGTGCACTACTGGTAGTATCACACTGACTTCAAAGCTATCTGAAGAAAAGAAGAGAAAGCAGAGAGCGCAACATCAACTACTGCTGACATAAGCTAAGCACAGCCACCAGACCTTGTGCGGCCGAACAAGGTCTGCTATTGATCACGTGATTGGTCATTAGCTTTGTTCAACAATACAATGTTTGACATTGATCATATATTCAATCTTGAATCTTGTTTGATTTGTAGATATTACAAGTATTTATAATATAAGCATATATAATAGTGTATATCATATATCGAGCTGATTATAATAAGATATGACAAGTGTGTACTGTATTACATACCAGATTATATATATAATCAGGTACTAAGATATATAACATAGCAGAAAATGTAGAGTTATCAGAGGTAGGAGCTGAACTACTCATGATTAGATTAGATTAAATAGTGTTTTTTTATATGCTTTAGGGTTCGACACGAGTCAGAGTCACCTGTAGATCAACATGGGTATACCCACAAAATTGACCTGCAGGTATCTAACTTGTAGATCCAGATCACCTGGTGGCTGAGACCTATACAAATCCAGATCAAGGTTGTGCTCAAACTCATTGACCTGTGAGTGACCTGTGGGTAACCTGCTATCCAAACTTTATTTTGGTTAACATATTATATTGCAAAGTTCAAATCTATATGTCATGATCCCTAACTAACTACATACTATATGTCATCTGCCAACACTAACTTACAGCTTCAATCACATATGCCCATTATCACTATATCTTGTCATACCCATGAAGTGTATAAAGTCTACAAGCAAGGCATGGATTCAAAAGGCTGCATGCGACATACTTGTGGCATCGACATGGGCATGTGCATGCCGGTGGGGCAGCTTTGAGTATGTGTGTGCACATGAGCTGGCACATGTGCAAGGGGAGCATATGTGGGTGCTGGTGTACTGGCATAGCTGTGGGCATGCACACACAAATGATAATCACCAGCTTGGATGAAAATTGGGAATGAGACCGGGGAGGGTGCATTTTGATTGTTGAATAGCACTAATGGCATATAAAACTTGCCTCACATTGGGCTTCTGTCAGACGAATGATATGACAGCATGCATAGTGGCATGTGTGATGTCCATGGGCATGAATGCACACATGTAGTTTGAGCAATGGACTATGGGATGGTGGGGGCATGCAGTCAAAAATGTGTATGCTGGCAGGGCATGTATTGGTAGATGCACACTGTCTCAGACATGCAAGGATATGCAAAGCTGTTTGTAGACAACTGCGTATTGTTGAGGCATGCTAGACACTGCTCAGATGATCAGCAAAAAGATGTCAAGCCTTGCTGTTGTAGCAACAATGCTGTAGCAACAAGACCTGACAGGCATTGTGGGCCTTGCAGTTGCAGCGCTAGACTGGCACTGTGCATGCTCTTACTGTTGTGAGTGGGAATTAAATTTCTGGTGCACATGAGTGCTGGTTGTTGAAGATGGGTGAGGGCCGGTTGGCTGGTTGACCTGTTGATGAGGACGATGGGAGAAGCACAGATGGTACACGAAATATGGTGGATGATGTCAAAAAATGGTGGAATGTCATGAAACTCATCAAACATCATGAAACCTGTCGAAGAACAGTGAAAAATGAGAGCCTTGCCTGTTATCGAGTGAGACTCCTGAGATCAGCACAGTACAATGAAATAAAAGGCTTTTGGACTCACCTAGAAGCCTCTCGAATCTCCATAACACCCATCCTGCCATTGAATTGAGGAGATATGGTGAAAAGGGAAGGATTAAGATGAAAAAACAAAGAGGAGGGCATCGTAAAAGTGAGATACAACTTTAAGACCAACTGACTTGCAAGTGATCTGTGATGTCACAGATACCTGACCTGCAGCTCCAGATCACCCAGTGGTGCAAATCTGCATGGATCCAGGTCAGCACCTTGGACAGATTGAATACCTGCAAGTTCAGATCTAAGTCACCCACGAGTGCACTTGTGTTGAACCCTAATATACTTAAAGTGATGTTTGCACAATTGATGCTCTCAGGTATTTGTATAAGTTTTTTGTTACTCTAAACCTTCATGCTAATCGACAGGCAATTTTACCAGAAAGTAGTTGCCATATTTGGTCACTAATTTCTGCCAGTATACAAAATATGATTTGAAGGTAAGAATTCAATTTTTATAGTATTTTATGCATGTAAAATAGAAAAATACTGACTAGATTATACATTGAAGAGATATAAGCTCTATTAAAAAAAAAACTGATATGATTTATGTTATTTTTTGTAAAAGTCAGAAAAAAAAATCCAAATATAGAAATTAAATTCTGCCTTTGGTGCTAGCAGCAATGCATACAAATCAATAGAAGGTACACAGGCTAACAGAAAATGTATGAGGTAGTAGAAGCATACATAAGTTTGTTGTGATGCTCATAGGTTGATACATGTGTAAGCTAATCAACAAAAGTATGCATAGGTCAAAAAATGTGAGCCAAGAGTGCATATATGAGTTGGTGTAGTGTGTATCATCTGAAAAATTGAAATTTCATATAGCCCAGTATTGATCTATATGTTTTATCATAGCACTATAAGGTCTATCACTATTTATGCCACCACAGTTCTCAACTATGTAAGACTATGAGGCCTATCATAGCTATCATAACAGTAGTTGGACACTATATAGTGCTACATGTTTTTGAAGGATAGCTATAGTTGTTGTACAAATCATATAAATTCAAAGGCTTGCTCTGATCTATATGGTCCCTACTATGATCTCTGCTATTAGTACTGTCTCAGATCAATCAGGTACAAGAGATATAAAGCCAAAATCAATTATATTTCATATAGCTACTAGTACAATCAAGTATATTACAAGTTCAAACAGTGCACACATGCACAATGGTACACATCATGTACAGGTAGAGCTATGTGCAGGCATGTGTGCACTGGTAAGGCACAACAAAAGTACATATGTGCATAAGGCACTAGGTTCATGCACAAGGCATGATAAGTGTCATAGCTGTGCAGGAGGTCCAGTGGCCATGCTCACCAATGTTAAGCTGTAGTGGGCCTATATATAAGATGCAATGTGCAGTGAGGATGTGTGAGATATTGAGAGCCATGCATGAGGCATAGAGGGTGAGCATAAGGCATACAGGCCCATATGTAAGGCTGCTACTAGCTTGTACAGGAGATCAACAGGGTGTGGTGGCCATGCACAGGATGCTGCAAGCATGTGCAGAGTGTCAAGATGCTGTGGGCCTGTACATGAAGTACAGTAAGCATCTATAGGATGGTGGCTTGTATGCAAGATGTAGTGTAGCATGATGAGCATGCATAAGGCACTAAGCCTATGCATGGCTTGGTATGTCTGTGTATGAGGCATGAGGCACAAGGTACAGGCAGGTGACACACCTGCACATAGCAACACACAATGCATGTATATAGTTATGCTGGCTGACATGCTCACATTCAGCTGTAGTCATCTCTAAGCTGTCACTGGCCCATCCACAAGGTACATCGAGATGTGGTAGATCAGCATAGGGTGTGACCAGTGAACATGAGGCATAGTGAGCTGGCATGAGGTGTAGCAGGCATGCATGAGGCACTGGCCCCAGCACAATGCTACATGCCAAGTATAAGACATGAGGTACAGGCCTGCATGCAAGATGTCAGTATACCTGTACATGGCCATACATGATGGTAATTTATATAGCTTCATTGATGATAAAAAAAAAGGAATCATTTTGCCATGCACAGCATTGGCCCTCTTCCACCAAGTCTGACACCAATCAGGGTGTATTAGAGCTTGTCAAAACCACATTGACAGCTGCTTTCAGATGATGCTTTCTAAGCTATGCTAGGCTTCCTGTCTGGTTAGAAATCAACCAATCATCATTATCCAAATGATCTTAACTTCATTTCCCCCTACAATACTTGAACTTAAGCTAACTTGGCCAATTCTCCACTGATTTACTTGTTCTCAAGTGCATCTAAATCTACTTATTTAGAGCTTTCTAGCTATACCTCATGTGTCTAGAGTGGTCCAAAACTCACAGAATGCGAAGCATTTCTTTGTTTTCCCCCCTAAAATGTTTGAATTCTAGCTAAACTGGTCAGTTCTCTGCCGATTCACTTGTTCTCAAGTTTGTCTGGACCTATCAGAAGACCAGTCTCCAACACAATTTACTGCTTACGGAAAGACAGAGCCAGTAAAACGATATACAGCAAACAAAGTTAGATACTGTTTATTACTTAAATGAGCCAAAAATGCAATTTATTGGTGGCGCTGGGTTCTAAGACTCTCAGTGATGTGATCCCACAGGACTTATGCAGCTGAATGAAGTATTAGCACCTGCTTACATAAGCAAAACATGCATCCAAGAGTTAGCCTACTGTAAACAATGACTGTCTTATAGCTCTGCAACAAATGAATCAATCAACAAGCAGTAATCTGAGTTGGAACATACTATATAGCAGCATTGCAAAGCAGTTTAGAATGCAAGATCAGATCACCAAAAGTGAAGATATGATCCAATATATTGTTAAGAACCGTATGTTTCATTTCTTAACTTGACATCACTCCCTTCGACATCCCCACCATGATCGATGTCCCATTGCTCTATTCCCTTTATTTAACCATATCTACATGCACACATGGATGCTATCACACTGTCTCGATCCACTATCCATTTCCATCATGATCGTTGCAGTGCTACCCTATCTACTCCTCCATCATGTTTCATCCCCATCATGCGCAGTACGATGCTGTGCAATGCACAGTTACTACCATCATCTTAGATACGACTCATAGCTGTGCATCCTCCTGTATTTAACCGGTTGAGCTGAGTCCCTTAGACCTCAGCTTAACCACTTTGCAACTCTATAGGATTTACCTCCTGTCAGTCACCAGTACCCTTTAAGTCCCTCTGCCTTGCGCTTCCCTCTCTCAATTGCTCTCGACTCTCTTCATCATCGATCGCCTCTTGAGCAGGTCAGCCTTTATTGTTTGTGTGTAGCCTAAGCCCCTACTCGGTCACTACAGGACGTTGGTCCTTAGCATATATCTGCCACATCATCAATCAGTCATACCTCTATATCTTGGTTACCAGTGATGCTATTATAACTCACAAGATATCATCTAAAAGCAGCTACAAATCTACTTTCAATGAGCCCTCATCCACCTTCGTTGGTGCAGTATTGATAGAGCTAAAATGAAATTAGTCTGTCACATCAGCAAGTGAGATACATACAGGACAACCACTACAGCCATCGGGTAGACATCCTCTCCATCCACCCACATTGAGGGAAGAAGTAGTCTGAAAGTGTTACAGCTACTGGTAGAGGGACCACTGACTTCAACAACTGTCTGAAGAAAAGGCTAGCAGGGAGATGTTGCACTTCAAAAACCGAGTTTTGCTTATGTAAGCAATGCCTTAACGGCTGTTAAGGTGTTTGCTCAGGTTCAATTCCACCTCTGGCCATTTTGTTTTTTCTTGTGTTTTAATTTATAATAAATGTGTTTAATGCTTGACAGGTAAAACTTATGTGTATTGATATATTACATGTAGAATCAACTT
Organism: Hericium rajendrae; assembly: GCA_033439255.1. Lineage (NCBI taxonomy): Eukaryota > Fungi > Basidiomycota > Agaricomycetes > Russulales > Hericiaceae > Hericium > Hericium rajendrae. Next base: position 140,504 of record JAVRDV010000017.1, read on the forward strand.
TTACACTCAAAAACATTGAATTAAATGTTAAAAAAAATCAATTTTGTATGTCCAAAAAATGAGTTTTCTTTGTACTAAACTTTCAACCAATGATGCTATGACTCTGATAATAGTGTTATGTAGTATATATAACTTAACAGTATAGCAACATATGTAAGCATAGATGTGCAGCCATCTCAAAAATGTAAAATCTACATAGCTGCCAGCCAATGCTATGCCTAGTTTCATAGTGCTATAACTGCTATGTAGTTGGGCCACAATTTATAATCAATCTGACCAGTGAGACTTTACTCATTTATGCACTGTTCTAAATATAACTAACAATTGAAAAAAAAAATCATCTTGTTATGTGAAGCATCATCCCTCTTCCTCCAAGTTGAATGTAACTAATAATAAAAAAGAGATCATCTTGTCACGTGAAGCATCGGCCCATTTTCCCCAAGTCAAAGAGTGTAGATTCTGCTGCATGAATCTCTCCAAACTGCTTGCAGAGGTCTCCTTCGAACTTGGCCCAGATAATGGCTTCTTTTCCCTCTTCTTTGAGTTCATCAAGTTGGTCAAAGTACTTGGCTGCCCAGGGTCCTGCAGTGCCTCCCTGAATGTAGGAGAGGGCAAAGTAGATCTGTATGGCTGCATCAGAGAATCAATTGGCTTTAAGTTTGAAATGGAGTTTGCATTGGCTGATGAACTCCTTGAGCTTGGTACAAACACCCATGAAAAATGTCAGCTTATTGACATCTGGACCCTTTGCCATTGCATCTTCTTTGTCACTGTCACTGTTTGCTGAGTCAATAGTTCTCTGGAGATCTCCGAGTCCCAAGAGGTCGTGGGTTGGGTCTGTGGTAAAGGGTAATGGGCAGAGTGCAGGGTCTGGTGTTAGATTGAAGGGCTCAAGGATGGATCTTCTAATGGTTCTCACTGTGAGGAGAGAGCTATCAGAGGGTTCCAAATTGCTGTCTTGTTCTGGGTAGAGGAATCAATGTTTCAGAGATGGGACCTGGGATGGAAGGTAGGGAGATGGAGGGTTCAATGGGAGATACTGCTCTAGAACTCTGGAGTTCCTCAAGTTCACCGGCCAGATAGGAAAAGGTGGGGTAGGAGTCATAATAGGTGACAGGTCTGGTAAGGGTGACCTGTTCTTTCTGGATTGAGGCATCCCAAGTTGTTCCATATAGAATATAGATTTGGTGTGTTCTGTGGTTAAACCAGTAGTGGATTTTGAGGATATTGTCATAGAGGTAGATAGATGATTCAGTCCTAGGAAATGTCAGAGTAGAGAGAATTACATGTCCAGATTGTTGGACTATCTTCTTGTGTCATTCTCCTTCAAGTAGATAGTTCTTTCTGTAAGCCTCTGCTGGGATATGATCCTGGATAGTAGTGACTTTCTTTTCCTTTTTCCAAATCCTTATGAGTTTGCTGCCTTCATCATGGTATATCAATTCCTTGTTGTAGTCAAGGAGGTCTGCTGCTTCATTGTAGGTGTAGAGTTTTGGCCACGCCTTGATTCTACAGATTCGGTAAGGGGTTGCTTGATCCTCCTCCAGGTAGTGACAATATGCCCTTTGTTCGTCTGTTAATTTGTTATCTGATGCCTTGAGAGGAAGGTATAGGGGAACAAGGAGAGCAATGGTGATGTTTGATGGGGGGTGACTCCGGTATATGAAGTCATCTGAGAAAAACACCAGAGGTATATTGCACTATATAGTCTACATAAATCTAATAGGGCTATAGCAGTCTCCTTTTCTTCATAGCCATCTCATAGTAGCAAGGTAATCTACATAGGGCTATATAGCTACCATAGAATAAGGCAGTAGCTATGGTAGCTATTATAGCTATCATAGTATAAGATAGCTATAAGAGCTATGTTAGCTATGTGATATATCCTTACTATCATATTATATCTAGTTATTCAGACTTCTATCTACCCTATGTCATCTCTGTTAAATATGTCACTCAGAAGTACTATCAAAATATCAAAAGATATAAATCCAATATAAACCTGACTTATTATATTTAAAGTTTTCAAAAGATTGAAAATTTAAAAGCATTATATTATAAACAATATCTCATTGCAATACATTTATACAAGACTACAAATTCCTATAAAACTATAATAGATAGCAACTTATAATCAAGTCAAGCTAGATAAGATAAGATAAGATAAGAAAAAGCGAAAACATGATCTAAACATAGGTTAATAGATTAGTACAAGACAAAAGAGATACATAAGAACATAAGACATACCAAAGAAAAGAAAAAGCAAAAATATAAAGTTTACAAAGAACATTAGGGTTAGTGGACAAGAACACAACATAACAACCTATCAAACATAAGAAGGTTAGAGCAGAAGAAGAGCGAATGACGAAAGATGGGAGATGGTAGTGGTAGGAAAGAGAGAGAGACAGTGCATCGCGCAGGCCTTATATAGACATGGCGAGCAGAGCGCCAAATGTGGCTGCGGAGACCAGGCCGGGCAGTGCCGAACATTTGCGTCAGAGGCTAAGTGCTAGATTTTGCTAAGTTCACTTCGTTGCCCAGTAGCTAATAGTAGATTAGTTAGATACTCACCTCATACGATTCGATGTTGTGATGAATCGTGGATGTAATCTTTTTTCAGAATTTAAAGTGTTTTATTTGATTTACTAGACTCAAAATGTTTGAACTCGCGTGCATTCGGTAGCGCATCGAAGTTCGACTCTCATACCACCACCCTCCTCTTCTCTTGTCCCTCCGCCGTTTGTCTACTCATTGACTCGTTGCATCAAATGCAGGAGGGTCTCGATAGGGCAAAGAGGGGTCAAGGTAAGTAAAATTCAACTCTTTATTAGCATTCTTCGTACTAATAAAGAGAGTATCGCCTGTTCGAGAACGAGCAATACTCTCTCATTCTTCCACTTCCGTGATGCCTTGCTCGACTTCTCCTCCCCGTCGCCATCTTTCTGCCATGTTGCCTTCTTTCCGCCGCCCTGTCAGCACAATGCCCGCTTCTCAACCACATTGCTGGCAGCCCCGACCCACTGCGCATCACCTACCTCACGCCTATGCCCACGCCCACATCCACGAGCCTCCCGCCTCTCACCTCCTGCCTCCCGCGCTCTGTGCATCAATGACAGCATTCGTGTCCATGTCGTCATGCCTTGTTGTCGTGGCAACAGAGCATGATGTCGTTCGCCCGTGCCCTCGCGTCTCCTCAACAACCCCGCACGTCCTCAACAGGTCCGTGCAGGTTCATCGGACTTACCCACCCCGCACATCACCACCTCCCTGCCATCGACAACATGCCTGTGGCCATGACACGTGGCTAAGCGCACCCGGCCACGCACTTCTGCGAACAGGCCAGCCAGTGCGTGCACGCACTCCCACGCACTCCTGCGCATGGCGATGCATGGCATGCAAGCCCGCATGAGGCCCCGACAACCCGCGCCTACATCCCGAGCCCATCACCCATCTCCTCGACACCCGCGCCACTGTCACCACCGCCGTACCTCGTTGCCATAGCAACGAGGTGCGACTTTAGGTCCCTTGCCCGGCCTGCCGTGCCCACTGCGCACCTCGCATGCCCACGACAATGCCGTGTGCCCTCAACAGGCTCGCATGCAACCCCCCACATGGTATGGATGCACCAACACGTCCCACGCCGTCAGCAACGTGCTCGCGGACATGACATGTGGCTGTGCGCGTGCGAACGGCCTCGCCAGTGCACGGACGCACTCCTGCATGCAGGCGCGCAGCCACGCATGTCTATGCAGGCCCGGGCACAACCGCGCACGGTGCGTAAACCTGCGCGAGGTCTCGATGTGCGCACACGCCTCGACAGCCTCTCCGGAGTGTGCGACCACGCTCGGCCCAGTGAGCGCGCGAAGACCGAGGCGCCGACTGCACGTGTATTCCCCCGGGACATGCGCGTATGCACTCTCATGCGAGCGCGCAGCTGCGCATGTCCACGCTGGTGCACATGCTTGCGCCAAGCGTGCCTGCTCATGCATGCCCGACAGCGTGCGCTTATCCACTCGAGTGTAGTTAATGGTTGTACCCTTGTCTGTGGTAGTGTATTCCAAATATAAGAAAAAATTTGCTTTAATGTCTTGAGTGCTTAGTCAGCTGACAACAGTGAATATAGTAGTTATAGTAGTCATAGTTTCCCTTAACAAGTATCATAATCCTATGTATATGACACACCTAGCTATGGAGGCTATGATCCTCTATGTATTTAACACTTCATGCTATGGAGGCTATTATAGGCCCCATAGGTCTACATAGCTGAACAGTCCAACTTCATAGTCCCCATAGCTCACTGATAGGGCCTATAACAGGACTTGTTGCTATATAAAAATCTCTTTTCTCAGATGGTGGACCCTAAAAATCTTCATGGAAGACTCTTGATGGTGGATGGAATGGTGGCAGTCTGTTGTCGAGACTGTAGACCAGGGTGAGCAGTAGGAGAGCTTAACCAAGTGCTAAGGACTGACGTCCTATAGTGACCGAGTAGGGGCTCAGGCTACACACAAACAACAAAGGCTGATCTGCTTAAGAGGTGATTGACAATGAAGAGAGTCGAGAGCAATTGAGAGAGGGAAGTGTAAAGCAGAGGGACTTAAAGGGCACTGGCAACTGACAGGAGGTAAATCCTATAGAGTTGCAAAGTGGTTAAGCTGAGGTCTAAGGGACTCAGCTCAACCGATTAAATACAGGAGGATGCACAGCCGTAAGTCATATCTAAGGTAATGGTAGTAACTGTGCATTGCACAGCATCATACTGTGCATGATAGGGATGAAACATGATGAGAGAGTAAATAGGAGAGCACTGCAACGATCATGATGGAAACGAATAGTGGATCAAGGCAGTGCAACAGAGTCCATGCATGCATATAGATATGGTTAAATAAATGGAATAGAACAACGAGACATTGACCATGGTGGGGATGTCGAAGGGAGTGATGTCAAGTTAAGAAATGAAATGTACAGTTTTTAACACTCCTCACTATCACCCTCGCTTTCGATATTTATGTCGTGCTCACATTCTCCTTGTCAATATGTCAATCCCATGCCTCGGCTTCCATTCTTTACCTCCCGCACACATTCTCGAGAGCACACATTGCATGTAGGAGGCCAGCAACAACAAAGTGTTGAGCCTCATTGCTGTAGCAATATGGCTTGACTAACATTCATTGATTACTCACATGCACAGACTTTTGCACTCTCGCTCATGCATCTGAGAAAAGGACCACTGGTATATGATACTATGTAGCTTACATAGCTCTGATAGGACCATAGGAGTCCTCTTTTCTACATAGCTACTCCATAGCAGTGAGGTAATCTACATAGAGTTATGATAGCATAGAGTATAAGCTATCATAGCTATCATAGCTGCTATAGCATATAATGACTATCACAGCTATGTCAGCTATGTAATATATCTATGTTATCATATTATGCCTAGTTAGTATGACTGCTATCCACTCTATATTGCCTCTGTCTTATATACTGCTTAAAAGTGCTAAAATATTATTCAAATATTCAAATATAGTATAAATTTCAGTCTTGTTGCATCTCAAACATTTAAAACATCGAAAATTAAAAGCATTATATTTAAAACAATGTTAAATTACAATACATTTAAAACAAAGCTACAAGCATCACTACAGATCTATGATACACTACTCAAACCAACACCCCAAGATAAGATAACAAAATATACAAAGATAAGATAAGATAAACTTAAAGATAAAAGATAAATAAAGACTTACTTCATAGATCAGAAAAAGCGAAAATAATCTAAGGACAAAGTCAGTATACAAGATACAGATATAGAAAAATATAAGACTTACTTGACATAATAAAAGCGAAAGTGTAAAAGTCTACAAAGAATAGTAGGGTTAGTGAACAACAAAACAATATAACAACAACATAACAGCTTACCGAACATCAGAGACTTGAAGCAGGAGAAGGGAGAGTGCCGAAAGACGAGGGATGGTAGTGGTGAGGAAGAGAGAGAGAGATAGCACGTCGCACATGCCTTATATAGACGTGGCAAGCGGAAGCCAAATGCGGCTGCCGAGACTGGGCTGGGCAGTGCCGAGCACTTGCATCAGAGGCTAAGTGCCAGATTTTCCTAAGTTCTGTTCATTGGCCAGTAGCTTATAGCAGCTGAGTTAGATACTCACCTCATATGGGTCGATGTAATAGATGATTTATAGCTGTTCCCTTTTTTTCAGAATTTAAACCATTTTATTTGATTTACTACGCTTGAAACACTCGAACTCGCATGCGTTCGGTAGCTGAAGCACCGAAGGCACATCAAGTTCGACGTCGTCTCATACTATCCTTACCACCACACTCCTCTCTCGTTGTTCCTCTGCCGTTCCTCTTTCCATCAACTTGTCGGATCGAATGCAGAAGGATCTCGATAGGGTATAGAGGGGTAAAGGCAAGTATAACCAAACTTTTTATTCGTATTGTTCGTACTAATAAAGAGAGTATCGCTCATTTTCGAGCAATACTCTTGTTCTTCGACACCCGCAACACCTCACTCCCCTCCCCTGTCGCCTTCTCTCTGCCACATCGCCTGTGTCCTGCCCGCTTCTTGAACATGGCGCCGGCAGCCTCGATCCCCTGCGCATCACCAACAGCCGTGCACGAAACCAACTGCGTGCCCGCAAGCTCAACAACTCGCGCTTCGGCCCCCCACGCCCTCGCTCACACCCGCGAACCTCCAGTTGCCCCATCTGCCGACGATGGCATCTGCATCCGCATCGTGCTGCCTCGTTGCCGTAGCAACGGGCACGACACGTCATTCGCCCGGCTCCAGCGCCCTCAGATCCCCTCAACAACCCCCCCACACGTCCTCAACAGGTTCGTGCGGGTCCATCTCACCATCGACAATGTGCTCACAGCTGAAACACTTGGCTGGGCACACACGGCCATGCACGGTGACAAGCCTGCGTGGTCTGACCTGCACGAGCAAGGCCAAGCAAGACCGTGCCGACTCGCGACGTGGCCACGCATGATCTGCCACACCTCGCCCCGCCCTGCGCATGCCTGTGCGCCGACGCTATGCCCCGCATACATCCGCTCCAGCTTCAACATGCAAGCGCGCGACCAGGCGGGTCCACACAAGCGCGCCCACAGCCAGCACGACTCGTGCACCCCACTTGGCCTGGCATGGCCTGTGCACTGACACCCTGCCCCGCATATGACTCCCACATGATCACCTCACCCTGCGCATAGGCTGCGTGACCGTGCTGACTCGCGTGCAGCCATGCACGATCTGCGACACCCGCCCCGCCCGACGCGTGACCTGTACATCGGCGCCATGCCCCGCACATGGCCCCCTCACCCTATGCACATGCATACAGCCAGGCACGGCTGCGTCAGCTCGCATGCGGCCACGCACGATCCGCGCACCTCATCTCGTCCCATGCATGGCCCGTGCGCTGATGCCTCATGCCGCACATGGTCGCCTCGCCCCATGCGTGCGCATACAGCCACGTACGGCCATGCCAGCTCGCGCACGGCTCGTGCATCCTGCTTCATCGCCCTGCCCATCCACATCACCATCTGCCCGACAGCATACATCGGACGGGTAAGAGTGCACCTATCTGTGCATACACAGATGGTGATGTGCAAGAGGTGCGAGGGTGCGAGGTCTATTCAGAACCTTCGTTTACTAGTTAGATGGTGTTAGATTTGTCTACAGTAGTCTACACCTTGAATATAAGAAATTTTTGACTTAAATGTCTTGACTACCTAGATGACCCATCATAAGGACTATAGTAGCCATAGTAGTCATAGTTTCCCTTGGTAAGTATCATAGTCCTATGTATATGGCACCCCTAGCTATAGAGGCTATGGCCACCTATGTATTTAACACTTCATGCTATAGAGGCTATCATAGGCCCCATAGCTCCACATAGCTGAATAGTCCAAGTTCATAGCCCTCATAGCTCACTGATAGAGCCCATAATATGACTTGCTGCTATATAAAAAACAGATTTCTCAGATGTGTGCTCCTCATTCCTCAACTGCATGCAGTGTCACAGATCACTCCATTTCTCTCCGCCTTCTTCTCTGCCATCAAGGCATCACGTCGGTCATGTGCTCCAGCAGCCCCATCACATGTTCACTTCCTCACATGACCTGGGGCTATCCTTCACCCATGCCCTTGTTCCCCTTTGGGACATCCTATTGTTCTCCTTTTGGCCACCATTGTTCTCACTCTATTGTTCGACCCGTTATGGTGTCCATTGTTCTTTTCCCATTGTCGTCCCAGTACTTATAGGCTCCCTGTCGCTCGCCTATTTCCCTAGATTGTCCATTTCGTCTGTACTGTACTGTACCTCCAATACAGGTCACTGCGCTGCTAGTTGCTCTCTGCTCTCTCGCTCCCATCATCGCTGGTGACTTGGGTGGTTCTCTGCTGTCTACGACCGAGTCCCGACACCTGCACAATCTCTCATACACCCACCTCACCTCCCTACTATTGCCCATCATACCTTTCTTCTTTGAACCCTTCACTGCCGACATCTTCACCGAATCTCGACATCCATTCCATCAACCTCATCTCCCCTTTCTCATCGCCAACACCATCGAGGGCAGTGCACTCATCCCCCTCCTCCGCTATTGTGCTGTGAAGCGTTGGGAAGCCGAAGGAGTTTGGTTTCGATTGAGGTCGTGGAAACCACGTGCAGGTGCTATCTCCATTGCCTTATACGTTCGAATTCGAGTTTCCTTTGACATTGACTTGCAAGAATTCATGTTCGGTGCCTCGGACATTGCTTACCACTGTCACCAACCCAACCGAAAATCCCCTGCAAGTATCCTACCATCGACCTCATTTCCCTTTTGCACACTAGGTCTCTTCACACCCGAACCCTCGCCTGAGCCTGTGTGGGCCAGAGAACACCTCGGCCACCGATTCCTCAGAACCCCGTACTCAGACCCCCTGTACCCTTGTGCTCTTGGTCGTTGCCCAGTCGCGGCTGACTTCCTCTAGACCTCACCATTGATCCCACCGACCCCCGTTTCCAGACCACAGAACCATACCCACTTGGTGTCTTTGCCTTGCTCGATGAATACTTCATCTACACCCTTTCTGGCATCGTTCGAATAGACTTTGTCACTCCAGATGAGGACAAGGACGGTCCCGCACAGTGGTACTTCGCTGATCGTGACGACCAGGCAGACCTTGAGCTTAACGACTTCGACGTTGCAGCCACAGAACACCGCCACCAACCACCCGCTACCCCACCGCTTCCCACCGTCACCCTTCCTAGTGCAGATTCTCCCCCTGCTCGCACCACACCACTTGTTGTTCCCCCAGGTATTACCTTCAACCCAGTAACCAACAACTACTACACATACCGCTCCGACACCAATCGGCTTGTAGTCAGTTGGAGACCCAGCCTCATAGAAGAAAGTGACCTGTGGTTTTGGCAGGCCAGTACCCTCTTCTTAACCACTGCAGAACTTGCACTATCTCAAGCAGTTATAGAGAATCTCGCTCAGCAACAAGCTACCCGCCTTGATACCCTTCGGGCCCCACTACCACCACCTGTTTTGACGCCTACCCCTGCATATTAATTTTTGGAATATCCTCACCTCTCGAATAGGTGGTTCATTGCCTTCGGGTGGCTTGTCGGTGTGGGAGAAGTCATTGAACCAGCGACTATTGGCCACGGGCCAAAACTCGCTGAGTTTGTTCGCTGCCTTGGCCTCCAGATGTGCCAGAATTAATTTGCGGAGCACTTTAAGTTTCGGCTCGGTGGCCCAAGCACGCTTGGAGTGGTCGCTGTTCTGTCCCGAGTTTGTAGTGTTTTTTTTTTCATGCGTGGCATAGCATAGAGGTTGCTTGCGAAGGGATACACTCCTCTTGTCCAATGGGCATCCGGCTCCCTCCCATTCGTAGGCCGTGGGACAGCTGTCGAGGGCGAATCCGATATGATGCAAAGGAGGGCTCGCCACATGAACGTTGTCGAACAATCGTGTCGAAGGTCTGAGTATGGGAAAGTACTGTTACCATTTTTATCATACTCCGTCCTCACATATAGGCCTGCCCAGTGAGCTTACCTCCCTTATCCCTTCCTTCCTTCTGTCCTTCATGCCTGAGACCCCTGCCTCCAAGTCTGTTCCTAGCTCCTCTGCCTGTCTCGCCAGGGCAGGTCATCCTGCCATGGATGTTGGCGGGCAGAGGGGTTCTGGCCAGACTTCCGCCAGCCAGGGCACATAAAGCGATCGTCCCCTGCCCCTGACAGTTGAGACTGTTAGTAAGTGTACTAGTCATAATCATTCATCGCATGCCACATCTGACATGTCTCTAAGCTGATGCCGATGAGGATGAATTGTACGATGCCCCCCCAGCATTTGATGATGGGGATTCTGAGGTCAACATCGGCAACATCGATGCTGCGGAGTTTGAGTGAGTGCCCCCACCTCCCACACCCCAGCCCCAGCCGCTGTCCCCTCCCATGTCGCAGCCCCAGAGTGACGATGGACAGGATGCGAGGATTTATGTCATCACCCATGGTCGCCAGACCGGGATATTTTGTGGATGGTAAGCTCGATGTATCTCCCTTAGACCAAAAAGGCATACTCACCATGCTTTCAAGGCACCGGGTCACGCCTTTGGTCAATGGCTTTTCAAATGCCATGTTCCAGCGGTACCCTACCTGCGAGTCAGTGGACAGCGCTTGGGCTCTCCATCTCAGGCTTCAAGAGGAAGCTCACATCTGAGCTCGCTTGGATGCTGCCAAGGCTTGCCACTGTGCTGCTGAGGAAGCATGCCACCATGCTGAGGAAGTGTGCCGCCGTGCTGCTGAGGAAGCTCACCTCCGTGCGGTAGAGGGTGCTCGACTTGCTGAATATATGCAAGGCCTTGGGCTTGGCAACCAGTCGGGGCCTGGCAGAGCGTCCCCCGCTGCTACTAAGCATGCTGCTACCCCTCGCACCACCACCTCTGTCCCTGTTCCACCACATGGTGGGACATTCACTCCTTCCACTCAATCCAGCCAGACGACATCTAGCTCATCTGCCTCCCCAAGTGCACTTCCAGGGATCTCCATCAACATCAATGTCAATATCCCGGGGCTGAGCCCTGCGCAGAATCATCATGTGTCCATTGTAAGTATCTGTTGTATCCTACCTACCTGCGTGTGGATGTTGATGTCCATCTAGCATTACAGCGATCCCTCGGGGCAAGCCTCCAGGTCCAATGTGGATCCAATGCCCACCATTGCAGTGCAGGATCCCCCTTGCCGTTACTATGCCATGGCTCATGGCTACCACCACGGTGTCTTCGACACGTGGCAGGAAACTGCTCTGCTCATGTTTGGGTACTTTAGGTCCATGTATAAGAAGTTCTGCACGCGCGAGGAGGTCATGGCTTGGCTTGATGACCATCCATTGTAAGTGTTTGCACCCAGGGCAGGGCCTTTCTTTCAATATACATACATACATACATATGACCTCGACTCCATCAACGCTTCTGTGCCTGGACACTTCTGATGCTTACATCCCCTGGTTTCAACACTGGATATCTCTTTTGTCTACTGCTCGTCTCCCCACGGCCCTGTTTACCTGCAGCTTATCTATATGTTGTTGCTTGTATTGTGGTTCGTACATGTTCGTGGCCATTGTAGCCTCTTCCTGTGTCACCCCGTTGCCAATATAACTGTGCTCTGCCCCCAATGTGTCCGAACATGAAGTATAAACGAGTGAACCTTCAATTTGAATGGCCTTTTGACTTTGAAGTCATGCCACATGACCACAGGCCAAAATGCCATTTGTTTGTATATTGTAGATGACTGGGTGAACGACAAATCTTGAAAATAATGGTGATGTATCTTCTGTTTTGCCCCAACCTTTCAGCAAATTTTTAGAATGTGTTTGTCTGCATAATCTGCTTCAGCATCACCTCATGCAGGATACTAAGCAAGATGAGTCAGAGATGCCAGAAGCTGTGCCGCACCATGCACTAATGCTTGTCGTCTCTTCCCTCTCTCACCATGACCTATTACATGTGGTATCTTTTAATTCACCTAATTATCTGTCCTCCAGCTCAAGGTTTTCTCTTCTAGGCATCATCAAGAATGTGTAGAGTATCAGCGCAAGTATCGTCGCTGCAGTACAAGTGGTCATCGCAAGATCGGACAAGTGGCGAAGCTTAGAGATGCAGCCCGCCCAGAAGAGGATGGACCGTCTTCCTTTTTACAGGGCCTGGTGTGTAAGTACTCGCTACATAGAATCCTTCTTGTCACTGACATGTCCTTCCTTTTGGCAGCAATTCGATCATATCGTGGTTGGGCAGCCATGACCCGTCTCGTACCCAAGAGATGGCACAGGACGAAGAGCGCCGATGGGACGAGTTGCTGACACTTCGCAAGTCACTCAAAGAGAAATACAAGGATGCCTGGAAGCAACCTTTCAAAGCCTTTCTACATGAGAAGCAAGCTGAGCTTATTAAGTGTCATGAAGGATGTCCCACTGATTTAAGTGCGGTCCACGGTCTACGCCGTCTCATCGCTGCATATCATCAAGAGCTCAAACGTGTTGACCAAGCGGAGTTCATGTATAGGTGGAGGGCTGAGGCATGGCATCTTATCTGGGTTGGTGCTTGGTACGTGCTCATTCATTGCATTCGTGGCCATGCTAATCTTCCTTCAGTGTTCACAGGTTGTTCTTTCGGTGCCATTATCATTTTTGATTTTGGGCTCGTACGATCCATAGTGTGCGAGATGATTTCATTTGGCAATGCGCCTTACCAACTTACCAACTTCGTTGTGTACTGTGTCACATCTTTTATGCTAGTCTGAGCTGTCATTATGAAGTCTTTGAAATTATCTCATCTGCTTAGTTCAATAACTACATTTTATTGACTTGTTCAAAGCAAGATACACCCAGATAATAAGTCTTGATGCAGCGGTTGACATCAGATGCATAATATGTTTTAGTCATCACAAATCATGGTCATGCGCCTCATCACTCCATGGGGCACAAGTCGGTCAACGAAGTACTACCCAGGATGCTTGCGCAGACTCCTTCCGACCTCTCGACCTATCCTCCATCGACACACACATGGGTCGCAAGCGCAAGCACAACGATGTTCCAGTCATGGTGCCTATGGGTGGTGTCTGGGCAATGGAGTGTCCTACCGAACACCTGCTTACTCATGGTACACTGAGCACTGTTCCCTGTGCTTCGACCTCTCATCGACATGTCACCCTCAATGTGCCGCAGCAGAAACAACAGAGACCGACTCAGCGCACGCAATTCCATGCAGAAATTGAAACACCTTCGGTAGGGCCAACAGAAAATTCAGGTGCCGAACATATACCACACGACGACGCATACGACATGGACCAAGGCAATGACAATGATATCATTGTCTGTGATGCAAATTCATCTTAGGCAAGAGTAAGTGTCTTTTATTATTGTTTACATCTGGGGACTTCCAGGATAAATGTGCAATTAGATTGATCCTGTCCAAATGTGGATCAAGTATCAGGACACATACCTTGACGAACTGCTGCGACTCGAGGGCCTAGGTAGTTTCGAAACCCCTCTATTGTGCTCCGGCTGTGAGGAAGTGATTGGCGCTCTTCGGTGCACTAATTGCACCCAAGGACAACTCCTCTATGCTGGTTGCATGACCTTGGTGCACCGTACACTTTCACTTCATCGCATTCAGGTAAGTGCCACGCTTTACATCATCAATATGGCATTTGACTGACGATGTGGGTGGTAGATCTGGCGTGGCGGCCTCTTTAGCAGATATACACTACAGGAGGCCAGTCTACGCATCCAGTTGGGTCACGACGGACGACATTGCCCACATCCGCGTCCATGCGAGGGGATGTTAACCGTCATGGGAGGCGTCCTTGTAACCCATTTACAACCTGTACCAGTAACAATAGGAGGGAGGGTTGCGATCTGTACCAGTAATTAGGGAGGGTTCAGGACCCAATCTGGGCCATTCAAATCACTCATTATAAATCCGAAAAAATCATTATAAATATAATAAAATCTGGGCTGTACACTACTCGCTGCTACGCACTTAGTGCACCTACTCGAACGGCTCCCCTCGGCACCATGCCCACCTTGAGCGCTTCCCGTCTTGGCTATGCGCATGCCGCCTCCCGCCTCCCACCTTGGCTATGCGAGCACTTGGCTACGCGCTGGCTCGCTCGCACGTCCCACTCTCGGCCGTGCCTGCGCCTGCCTATCCCCGCCGCCACTCGCTCTCCGGCACCATTGCCGTGAGGCACGTCAACAGCACTGCTGCCATCATCGTCGCTGCCGTCATCATCGCTGCCATTGTCATCGCTGCTGCCATTGTCATCGCTGCTGCCATCGTCGTCGCTGCCATCGTTGTCGCTGCTGCTGTCGTCGTCGCTGGCGACCACTAACACAGTGCTACGCACCATGTGCCACTGCCCGGACTCTGCGTTGTTGCTGCATGCCATTGTCGGGGTATTCCACATGGGCGCTAGACATAGCGCACGGGCGATGGGGCTCGAGCGCACGTGCTGGGGGGTGTACACCATGGCTGCGTTCTGCATACCGCTGCCAGGGTACTGCACATCATGTGCAGGCATTGGCGAGCCGGCGCAAGTGTCACAAGGGGGGGCGCACAACGCGCAATGCGTAGGGGTTGCGAGCACACGTGCCGGGTGTTGTCGTGCGCGTGAATGCTGGTGCCGCACGCGCACAAGCGCGGGTGTTGGGCACATCTACACCGTTGCAGGCGGGTTCCTGCGCATCCGAAGCATCTTGCGCACACTTCTGTGCATGTCCGGGCTGCATAGAAGGGGGCGGATGACTGCTGGGAGCCGTGGAGGATGTGGTCGCGTAGCGTTGAAGGCGGACGATGTGCGGGTGGGGTGCGAGCAGAAGAGGGTGAGTGGGAAGGGTGACGAGGTGCGGCAAGAGCGTGGGCATGCAGAGGAAGGAGGGTGGGCAGGCGAGGCTGTGGGGCGTACATAGGGGGACAAGCCACGACCAATTGTGGAGCGGCTCGGCAACCGCCGAGCGTCAGTGGCTGAAGGCCGAGATGGCTGACGTTCGAGGACAGGATGGCTCTGGGATGTGGTCACTAATATATTGACTATTCCTTAGAATGTAAATATGTACATAGAATAGTATCTAAGTCATATCCCAAGCAGCGAAATATTTAGAGCTCTATAAGAGCTAAAATAATGAAATCATTGTAACCTTAGGGTAACCCTAGAGTACAATCTACGTAGTTAGGCTTTAGTACATCGAGATTCACAAAACTAATTAAGCTTAACCATGTATCATGATACTATAGGTCTATAGGAGACGTTATAATTTTTTTTAATGTGATTCGGGACAGTGAGACAAGAAATACAATGAGAAATACTCTTTATTCACCGAAACCAACAGTATCTCGTCAGATCCTAATTATTGGAAGCCTAAACAAATACAGTAAAATCGTCATATACTGCTAGAGTACCGTCCAATGTAAGTGTATTGACCGATAGAGGAAGAGAAGGGAGAGCGCCACAGAATTGTGACTTGAATCTGGTGCCCGGCATGCCCGAGGCTAGGATTCGAGCTCGACGCATTTAGTCTTCTCTGCGTTTTAGACTTTCTTATCAGTATTCTAGCAGTTTCTCTCTTGCATTAAATTGCATTCCTTCCAAAGTTCGTATTCTATTGTATTAAAACTATATACATCTGCTGTATTATTGTTATCATTTAATTGAATTTATTCGCTCGTAAAAGTACCCTTCGACGACTCGGGGACGAGCCATGTAGCCTAATTCGGCAATTGCCGAACCGTGCCACAAGGCTTGTAGCCTGTTCTGTCCTGTTTCTCCTCCCATCAAGTGAGGACACTGTAGGGCTCAATAGCCCACAAATTCATAAGTTTTTTTGTTCTTTCCTCATATCTACATGGTATACTAACGAAATATTCTTATATCAGCCCACCAATGTGCTGACGTGGCACCGCACGCAGCTAGAACGACACCCACGCCCGTCCGCACATTCCCCTCCCCTCGCGCTCGCAAAGGTGCATCGGGCATCGCCTGCACATTTGCGCACTCACGCAGTGTGACACACCACCTGCCCGACAACCCCGCACGTGCCCTCGCAACTGCACGCTCACGCCAGAGCCCCTGCCTCCAGCCCACATCAGGAAAAACGGTTTCTTGGGTGATAGCCGAGGTATGGCTACAGTAGCCAAGCCTTGGCTATAGTAACCAAGCTTTGGCTACCATAAGCTGCCGGTTTGATATCCGGAGGCCTGGCAATCTTACAAAGCCAGAACTGCAGCTACCGTACATCCTGTAGCACTGGTAGATCACAAAAATAAAATGTTCGCTCTGAGCTATTTTACACTCTCAAAAGCATGCTTAAATGCCCAAATCACCCTTTGATTTCATGATGAATGTTCACAATAATTCTTATTGGACTTACAGTAGTTACAAATATGATCTAATGTACAAAATTCTAATGTGTCTCCTTCAAAATATCTGAGTGGAGCGTGGGAACTGTTTTGCTGCAGCAAAACAATTCCCACATTTTGCATCCATGGGGAGTCAGTGGGAGCATGCACAACTTGGCATGGGCTGGAGGGACTGGGCACAGGCATGCGCAGCTGGGCATTGATGCAAGCAAGGCAGCAGGTGTGCGGGCAAGGTGGTGTGGGCATGCAGGAGGCAACGCGGGTGTGCAGGAGGCAATGCAGGCACGCGGGAGATGGCACCGGTGTGGGGGAGATGGCACTGGTGTGGGGGAGATGGCACCGGTGTGGGGAAGATGGTGTAGATGCACAGGAGACGGCGCCAGCATGCGGGAGGTAGCAGGGGCGAGACAGCGCCAGCGTGCGTGAGCCGGTGCAAAGATGGCACCGGCATGCATGAGGCAACGCGCAGCACATGGAGGGAGGTGGCAGCAGCACGGGGGAGGCGGCACTGGTGTGGGGAAGACGGCGTGGACGCGCATGAGACGGTGCAGGCATGCGGGAGATGGCGCAGGTGCGTGGGAGGCAATGGGGGCATGCACAAGGCAATGGAGACGCGCAGGAGATGGCACGGGCATGCACGGGGCAACGGGGACATGCGCGAACTGGCGCGAACGTGTGGAAGGTGACGCAGGCATGCGCGAGCCGACGCAGGTGCACAGGAGATAGCACGGGCGCAAGGGAGGCTGTAGGGGCGCGCAGGAGGCTGTAGGGGCGCGCGAGAGGCTATAGGGGTGCACGAGAGGCTGCAGGGGTGCGCTGGAGGCAGCGAGGGCATGCGGCGGCGTGTGGGAGGTGGCGAGGGCATACAGGAGGCCGTGGGGGCACACGGGAGGTGGTGGGGTGCTTGGGAGGCCGCAGGGGCATGTGGGAGGCCGCGGGAGGCCATGAGGGCACGCTGGAGACTGTGGGGGTGCGCGGGAGGCTGCTGGGGCGCACTGGGGGCAGTAAGCATGCGCTGGAGGCCGCGAGGGTGTGGAGCAGCGTGCAGGAGGCGGTGGGGGCACGCGAGAGATGGCACGGGCGCGCAGGAGGCAACGAGAGCATGCAGGAGGTGACACAGGTGTACTGGAGGCTGCAAGGGCATGCAGTGACGTGCAGGAGGCAGCGGCAGCGTGCTGGAGGCCTTGAGGGCACGTGGGAGGCAGCGGCAGCATGCGGGAGGCAGTAGGTGCAGAGGAAACAAGAGCAGCGGGCACGAGACGGCACGGACGTGGAGAAGTGGGGGTAGCGGTGCAACTTGTGGAGGAGGCTGTGGGTGCATGAGCACCGTGGTGTGAACGAGAGGTGAAAAACGAGAGTATTGCCCATATAATGGGCGATACGCTCTGCATTAGTGCGAAGTAAGGGCGTAAGATTTTTATTTACACACCATACGGCCCTCTTTGGCCTGTCCTGTAGTGAGCACCATTTACGGTACCTGTAAAAGGTGTGTGAGTGGTGATTTGGTGAACGGACATGCACCTTTCGCTGTTCTGAGCAATGACTTAGAGTAAAAAAATGGAGCGTGGGACGTGTTTGGCTGCAGCCAAACATTTTCCACGCGCCCCGCATTTTTTTTTTTTGTTCGAAGTCGAAACATTGCAGGCACGGCCCGGTGCGCGCCGTGCTGTTTTATTGCTCATATATGGTCAACAAAAATGCATCGGGCCGTGCGACTCCGTGCGCAACACATGTGCACACAAGTCCCTGTCCGTGTTTGCCACCTCATCATCTTCTTCCACCTACCCACTCGTTCCTCACCCGGGAACTTTTCTCTTAAGTGTCTTTTTTTCATCCCTGCTGGGCTGAGAGTACAGGTGTGTGGCTATAGTTTTATTGTAGCTTTATTATACTAATTGAGAGAGTATCACTCGACACCATGAGCAATACTCTCATTTTGTACTCCACAGGTCGTCACCACATCCCGCATGCTCCCACCAACTCACTCGCACCCTCGCCACCTCCTGCATGTCCTTGCTGCCTCCAAAGCACACCACCACCTCCTGCGTGCTGCCGCTGCCTCCCGCATGCTGCCACCGCCTCTCACACGCTGCCGCACACCCTCTCGGCATCCAGTGCACCTCTGCCGCCTTCCATGCACCTTCACGGCCTCCAGCATGCCCTCATGGCCTTTAGCGCACCCTCGCTGCCTCCCATGCGTCCTCGCCGCCTCCTGTGCACCGCCGCTGCCTCTCACACACCACTGCACGCCCTCGCCGCCTCCAGTGCATGCTCGCCACCTCCAGTGTGCACTCGCCACCTCCAGCACACCCCTGCGGCCTCTTGCGCACCCCTACAGCCTCCCGTGTGCCCCTACAGCCTCCTGTGCACCCTTACGGCTCCTGCGTGCCCGTGCCACCTTCCGCATGCCTCCACGGCCTCCAGCGCGTGCCCGCAGCCTCCTGCGGCTTCTTGCGTGTGCCCTCGGCCTCTCGCACCTCCCCGCTGCCTTGAGCGCACCGCCGCTGCCTCCCGTGCACGTCGCACGCTCTCGCGGCCACCAGCGTGCGATCACCGCCTCTAGCGCACCCCTGCACCTCCTGCGCGCCCCTCTCGCCACCTCCCGCGCACCCTGCCGTCTCCAGCACGCCGCCGCACGCTGCCAAGGCCTCCAGTGCGCCTTCACCACCTACCGCGACTCCCATGCCCTCCCGCGCACCACTGCACCCTCCCGCGCACCTCCGTGGCCTCCCGTGCCCCCCGCGGCCTCCCGCGCATCGCTGCGGCCTCCTGCACATCGCCGCAGCCTCTCGCGCATTGCCGTGGCCTCCCGCACGGCCTCCACGCCCTCCCGTGTGGCCTCCACGCCCTCCCGCACAGCCTCCATGCCCTCCTGCACCTCTTGTGCATGCCCTGGGCCTCTCGCACGCCCCCGCTGCCTTTAGCGTGCTTCCGCTGCCTCCCGCACGTTGCCGCTGCACACCCTCGCCGCGTCCCGCACGCTCGTGGTGCCTCCCGTGCACCGCCGCCCTCCCTCATGCCCTCGAGGCCTCCCGTGCGCCCTCGCAACCTCCTGCGTGCTCCCACCGCCTCCCGCGCACTCCTACTGCCTCTCCCCATCGACACCGACTTCTGAACACTGGTACTGCCTCCCGCGTGCCTCTGCCGCCTCTGGCACCCATGCCAATGCCCGTGCACCTGCACCGATTCCCCCGCATCTGTGCTGCCTCCCACACGCTCCCATCCTCTCCCACCCACCTGTGCCGACTCCCGCATGCCGCCTCTTACATGCACGCACCGACTCGAATGCACATGCACCAATGCCCCGCATCTCTGCCAACTTGCATGCTCCTGCACCAATGCCTGCATGCCCGTGCTGACTCCAGCGTGCCCATGCTGGTGCCCATGCACCCACGCCGACTCGCACCTGCTCCTGCTGACTCCTGCATGCCCATGCTGCCTCCTGCAGTGCGTGGGAACTGTTTTGCTACATCAAAACAGTTCCCACGAGGCACTGGGTGCTGTGGGTATAGAAGAATATAGAGGGGGAGATTTTATGTATCAGTACTATTAGTGTACAGTTGTAACTGGCCAAATTAAAATGTTTTGCATGATATATTGTTGGAGAGGTGATATGAGGGACTATTGTGGATTATATATTATACTGAATCTCACATACTGCAATATAGCACTCCAGTAGCTAGCATAAGCTACAGTGGCTAACATAAGCTACAGTAGCTAACATAAGCTATAGTAGATATACCATCTACAGACTGCTACCGATCACTACAGATGGCTACAGATGGCTACCTGTAGTTGTAATAGAGACCCACCTATCAACAGATGCTACAGAAAATATATGATCTATTATAGCTACTGTAGACCATATTTTCTACTGTAGGCTAAAGTAGTGTGGACACTTTTTCCAGATGCACTGTCCCTCCCAGCCCCATGCTCGCATCCCATCCCAGCGCCTGTGTCTCAATCCTCACCCTGCGTGTCCCAATCCCAGTCGTGCATGTCCCAATCCTGGTCCCATGTGTCTCAGCCCCGAACCCATGCCTGTGCCCACGTGCTTCATTCCCCAGCCCGTGCGTCCCAGCCCCAGTCCCGTGTTTTTCAGCCCCAGTCCTGCACTTCAGCTTCAGTCCCCACGTTTCAGCCCCAATCCCACGACCGCACCTCTGCGCCCCAGCCCTGCATGCTTCAGTCCCGAGCGTGTGCGTTTCCAGCCCCGAGCGGTGTCTCAGCCCCAAGCTCGCGCCCACACCTACACGCTTCGGCCCCACACCCGCGCATCCCAGCCCCATGCCCGCATGTCCCAACCCCATGCCAGCACCTCTCTGCCCTAAGCCAGCACGCTTCAGCCCGAGCACGTGCGCTTCAGCCCCGAGCGTTCCAGCGCCGTGCCCACTCCCTAGCGCCGCACCCTGGCCCCCTTCGCGTGAATTTTGCCCACCTACACCACACGCGGGGAGCCATCGGTAGGGCATGGCAGATGCACAGTGAGCACAGTGGATGGCAAGGGTGCGTACTGCCTGTGCCGACCGGACCACGGTGCACATGCTCTGCAGCGGGCGTGCGGTGCACAGCATGTGCAACGTGCATGCAGCGTGTGCATGACCGCGGGGCAGGAGCAGGAACGGCAGGCGGGAATTTGGCATAAGAGAAGGTGCAGGCGAAACGAGAGAAGGTGCCGCGAGCACGAGGGGAGATGCTGGTGATGCGAGGGGAGACACCAGTGACGCAAGGGGAGGCACCGGCAAGCGCGAGGGGAGGCACCGGCGAGCGCAAGGGGAGGCACCGGCAAGCGCGAGGGAAGGCACCGGTGAGCACAAGGGGAGGCGCCGGTGAGTGCGAGAGGAAGTGCCGACGAGCGCAAGAGGAAGTTCCGGCGAGCACGAGAGGAAGCGCCAGCGAGTGGTGCACGGGGAAGCACTGGCGAGCGTGAGGGAAAGTGCCGGCGAGCACAAGAGGAAGCACCAGCAAGCACGAGAGGAAGCGCCGGCGAATGGTGCACAGGAAAGTGCCGGCGAGTGCGTAGGTAGTGGAACAGGCTGAGATCCTTAAGATCTCGGCCGATATGTTTTTTTGGAATATAATGTGTTTTTGTGGCTGTATTCTGCATATGTTTTTTTATGTAAAACATATTTTATGCAAAACATTGGTGATTTCAAACATTCCATTTCACCTGAAAATACTGCTTATACTGTGACTGGTACAATTGGAACCCTCCCTCCTATTACTACTGGTATAGGTTGCAACTGATGTACAGGGTCTGGTGGTCATGGATGTTACAGGATTTCACGAAGTCGCAATCAACTACTGCAGCTGTGAGATCCTCGGCTCGTCGCTCCCAATCGTGCAGCTTCTCCGTGCATGATGGTTTCCCACTACCGTTGATCAGCCCCAGACGGTCATCACATTATCAGCTTTATGACTCTTCCACAACTTACACTGCAGGGCAAGATCAATGCCTACGACTTCCACCATGGGATCGCAGCCATCAATGATGGCACTGGTTTGTATATGCCTGTGATCAGTGTTCTTCCATCTCCTCCCCTTTTCTTTTCATTGATAGCTGTTCAGAACCACTACAAGGAATTCTTGCGAGCGATGTGCATGTATCAACTACTGCTGATGGCAAAGAGAGCTGGTCGAGGACATGACGAGACGGGCATGAAAGGGACAAGCCCGGGTGAACTCATAGTGGAGTGTCCCCGCTGTCCTCAACCCGGGCGAAATCTTCCCGAAGGATGGGAGAATGCACCCGATTTGATAAAGTGGGTCAGTTTTTCATTCGTTTATGGATGGACATAACTAATACTCGAAATAGATGGATGTACTGCTTGCTGCTCACTGTGGATGCCAACTTTAAACTCAAGCTTAAGAAGAAGAAAGACAAGCAAACCGAGTTGGCCTCAGGTTGGGCATATTTTGTCGAAGAAAAAAATTATCAACAATATCTAGCTGACTACAAAGCAGAGCATGAGGTAAGCAACGTTGCATTAACATGTTTTTGTGCATCGATTCTGATTGGGCATGCAGTTGAAACACTGTGACTCAAACCATTCCACAATCGACCATGCCAATGTGGCAACGCAGAAGCAGTTTGCAGTCACAGGCATCGGCACTGTTATCTGCTCGCGACACTGCTATGCTTGATGAAACAAGGTGAGTTGCTTCACAATTGCTTCAATGATATTTGGGTATAAATGCTACAGAGACAAATAGTAAGCAGAAAGATGATAAGCATCAACACTGAATCAAAGGTCTTACCAGGATATCACTCCATGTCAAATGCTCATCTGACTTTGTTTTTCACTCAATGCATGTGAGAACATTCTCTTTTCAGCAAGGCACATCATTTAGGAGATGTTCAATATAACGACCAAAGACTTGAGGCATAAGTTTAGCAAAATTCTACAGATTCTGAGCTCAAAGGATCTTGATAATCTCGGTACATCAGGAACCCTACAAACTTTCTGCTGTATCTGATGTATCTGATTGTTCTTATAAATCTAAAATCTTATAAGTTATTTCTGATTATTTCCGATAGATGACACCAGTCTTAGATGTCTGACTATCTGATGAATCTGAATGTTGCTACCAGTTTCTTCAGATTTCAATCAGATTTTATATGACACAATAAGATAGTTTGTAGGGTTTTTGATGTAGTGGCAATGGACTGAGCTAAATAATTATCATGGTAGACAGATCAAATGTGGATGCCATGCCACATGCCTTACTTCACTCTGAACAATAGTCATGCATCATGATAAGCATTTGAACTATTACTCTGATAAACACTCTAGCTATGGTTGTGTCATGCTAAATTTGACTGAACAGTTGGTCATAAAAGTACAGTACCATACTAAAGAAAAGGACTGAAGGCAGAGAGCACAACTTGAACCAATGCTGAGATGATATAAGCTAAGCACAGCCAATAGACCTTTCATGACCATTAAAGATTTGCAGTCAGTCATACAGTGAAGTGCAAAAAGAATGCACATTTCTCCATCATAGTCTGTCTCATATTTCTCAATGTTTTGCTTAGAAATCATGCTTTAAATGATTCTACAATTATCCTCATGTTTTCTATCATACTCAATAAGAGTTGAAAACAAACTACAGAAAAATGCATGCTACAAAAGTGTGCAAAGTTGGTCAATTTGGATGACAAATTGTGATTTTTGTTCTTCAATGAGAAAACAATGACTTGCTCTGAAAATATTTGAGAACACTTTTGGAGATCCTAAAAGCACAGAATAATTGTTTGAAGTTATTTTACTAAGGTTGATCTTCAGCAGTAACTTCTACAAAGTGGTTATTTTGTTATTTTGTATAAGAACTAACATTGACTGATATGCCACAATATAATGCTTATGCTAAAAAAATGCAATATTAGGCTTGACTTGACATCTACAACATGTAAAAGATTGATTCATAATATTTTGTGTAGAAGATAGCACTGTTTGGAAAAAAGTAATCACTTTGTAGAAGAAATTGCAGACAGTTGAGCTAATAGTTGAGTTAAGTACATTAACTTTAAATGATTATTATGTACTCTTAGGATCTTCAAAAGTGTTCTCAAATATTTTTAGAGCAAGTCATTGTTTTCTTATTGAAGAACAAAAATCACAATTTGTTATCCAAATTGACCAACTTTGCACACTTTTGTAGCATGCATTTTTCTGTAGTTTGTTTTCAACTCTTATTACGATTCCTTAGAATCGTTTACTCTATACCGCCTTTTCATAGTGAAAACGACACCAAAACGATGACTATGCCCATTAGGCAGTTGGCTTATATAATCACATATCTTCAATCTAACGAGTTTGCAGGTTCAACTCCAGCTCTGGCCAAACTTTCTTGATTTAATGTAACTTGATCAGTTCTCAACCAATTCACCTGTTCTCAAATGCATCTGGATCTGCTCATTTATTGCTTTCTGATAGTATTTTTTGCACCCTGATCTGTGCAGAACTCATAGAATGCAATGAATTTCTACATTTTCCCTCTATGACACTTGAACTTGAGCTAACTCAGTCCATTCTTCACCGATTTACTCGTTCTCAAATGCGTCTAAATCTACTCACTTATAGCTTTGCTACCATACTTCATGCATCCAAATCGGTTAAGAACTCACAGAATGCAAAGTGTTTCTTTTTTTCCTCTTCTAAAATGCTTGAACCCTAGCTAACTAGGCCAATTCTCAACCAATTTACTCGTTCTAAAATGCATCAGAATCTACTTATTGATAGCTTTCTGACGGTACCTTAGGCGTTAGGATCGGTGCAAAACTCGCAGAATGCAAATTGTTTCTACATTTTCCCCTAGAATGCTTGAACTCCAGCTAACTTAATCAGTACTCAACTGATTCACTTGTTCTCAAATGCATCCAAATATACCAGAAAGCTGGTCTCTAACACAATTTACTGCTTATAGAAAGATACAGCCACTAAAATGATACACAGGAAACAAATGTACATACTGCTTATTGATAAAATGAGCAAAAAATGCAATTTATCGGTAGCAGTGGGTCCTGAGAGTCGGTCATGTGATCCTACAAGACCTTGTGCGGCCGAACAAGGTCTTAGCGCCCGCTTACATAAGCATAAGTTGCCTACAGAGCCAATACACTGTATACAGTGATTGCTTTATAGCTCTGCAACGAAGCAATCAATCGACAAACGGTAAATTGTGTTCAAATACGTTTGATCACATCTTTCCAACCCAATTTAGAATATGAAAATCGGATCACTCCAAGCAGAGATATTTCTCGATTTATGTGCCACATCAGCAAAAGAGTATTGTCTCCTATCTCAACAACAAGTGGTGCTATAATGTTGTAAACTATACTGTTAGAAAGCTACTGTAAATCCAATTTCAATAAGCCCTCATACATTATGATTGATGCAGTATCAGCAGAGCTATAAAGCAATTAGTCTGCCACATCATCACGGACATATAGTTCAATAGATCAGCATTTTGCCATGCTATCTTGCTGTTTATGGCACTATTCTAAAGCTATTCTAAATCTGATTCCAACAAGCTTTCACTCATTCTGATTCATGTGGTATTGAGAGGGCCATGGTGCAATCTCTATGCCACATCATCAGAAGAGATCCAAAAAGTTGGTGATGGCCCTACACCATCATTGGACACCTCAGCCGCAACTCACTGTAGATGGGAACTGGCGTGTCCAAGCCTTGTAGTTAGTGTGCACTACTGGTAGTATCACACTGACTTCAAAGCTATCTGAAGAAAAGAAGAGAAAGCAGAGAGCGCAACATCAACTACTGCTGACATAAGCTAAGCACAGCCACCAGACCTTGTGCGGCCGAACAAGGTCTGCTATTGATCACGTGATTGGTCATTAGCTTTGTTCAACAATACAATGTTTGACATTGATCATATATTCAATCTTGAATCTTGTTTGATTTGTAGATATTACAAGTATTTATAATATAAGCATATATAATAGTGTATATCATATATCGAGCTGATTATAATAAGATATGACAAGTGTGTACTGTATTACATACCAGATTATATATATAATCAGGTACTAAGATATATAACATAGCAGAAAATGTAGAGTTATCAGAGGTAGGAGCTGAACTACTCATGATTAGATTAGATTAAATAGTGTTTTTTTATATGCTTTAGGGTTCGACACGAGTCAGAGTCACCTGTAGATCAACATGGGTATACCCACAAAATTGACCTGCAGGTATCTAACTTGTAGATCCAGATCACCTGGTGGCTGAGACCTATACAAATCCAGATCAAGGTTGTGCTCAAACTCATTGACCTGTGAGTGACCTGTGGGTAACCTGCTATCCAAACTTTATTTTGGTTAACATATTATATTGCAAAGTTCAAATCTATATGTCATGATCCCTAACTAACTACATACTATATGTCATCTGCCAACACTAACTTACAGCTTCAATCACATATGCCCATTATCACTATATCTTGTCATACCCATGAAGTGTATAAAGTCTACAAGCAAGGCATGGATTCAAAAGGCTGCATGCGACATACTTGTGGCATCGACATGGGCATGTGCATGCCGGTGGGGCAGCTTTGAGTATGTGTGTGCACATGAGCTGGCACATGTGCAAGGGGAGCATATGTGGGTGCTGGTGTACTGGCATAGCTGTGGGCATGCACACACAAATGATAATCACCAGCTTGGATGAAAATTGGGAATGAGACCGGGAGGGTGCATTTTGATTGTTGAATAGCACTAATGGCATATAAAACTTGCCTCACATTGGGCTTCTGTCAGACGAATGATATGACAGCATGCATAGTGGCATGTGTGATGTCCATGGGCATGAATGCACACATGTAGTTTGAGCAATGGACTATGGGATGGTGGGGGCATGCAGTCAAAAATGTGTATGCTGGCAGGGCATGTATTGGTAGATGCACACTGTCTCAGACATGCAAGGATATGCAAAGCTGTTTGTAGACAACTGCGTATTGTTGAGGCATGCTAGACACTGCTCAGATGATCAGCAAAAAGATGTCAAGCCTTGCTGTTGTAGCAACAATGCTGTAGCAACAAGACCTGACAGGCATTGTGGGCCTTGCAGTTGCAGCGCTAGACTGGCACTGTGCATGCTCTTACTGTTGTGAGTGGGAATTAAATTTCTGGTGCACATGAGTGCTGGTTGTTGAAGATGGGTGAGGGCCGGTTGGCTGGTTGACCTGTTGATGAGGACGATGGGAGAAGCACAGATGGTACACGAAATATGGTGGATGATGTCAAAAAATGGTGGAATGTCATGAAACTCATCAAACATCATGAAACCTGTCGAAGAACAGTGAAAAATGAGAGCCTTGCCTGTTATCGAGTGAGACTCCTGAGATCAGCACAGTACAATGAAATAAAAGGCTTTTGGACTCACCTAGAAGCCTCTCGAATCTCCATAACACCCATCCTGCCATTGAATTGAGGAGATATGGTGAAAAGGGAAGGATTAAGATGAAAAAACAAAGAGGAGGGCATCGTAAAAGTGAGATACAACTTTAAGACCAACTGACTTGCAAGTGATCTGTGATGTCACAGATACCTGACCTGCAGCTCCAGATCACCCAGTGGTGCAAATCTGCATGGATCCAGGTCAGCACCTTGGACAGATTGAATACCTGCAAGTTCAGATCTAAGTCACCCACGAGTGCACTTGTGTTGAACCCTAATATACTTAAAGTGATGTTTGCACAATTGATGCTCTCAGGTATTTGTATAAGTTTTTTGTTACTCTAAACCTTCATGCTAATCGACAGGCAATTTTACCAGAAAGTAGTTGCCATATTTGGTCACTAATTTCTGCCAGTATACAAAATATGATTTGAAGGTAAGAATTCAATTTTTATAGTATTTTATGCATGTAAAATAGAAAAATACTGACTAGATTATACATTGAAGAGATATAAGCTCTATTAAAAAAAAAACTGATATGATTTATGTTATTTTTTGTAAAAGTCAGAAAAAAAAATCCAAATATAGAAATTAAATTCTGCCTTTGGTGCTAGCAGCAATGCATACAAATCAATAGAAGGTACACAGGCTAACAGAAAATGTATGAGGTAGTAGAAGCATACATAAGTTTGTTGTGATGCTCATAGGTTGATACATGTGTAAGCTAATCAACAAAAGTATGCATAGGTCAAAAAATGTGAGCCAAGAGTGCATATATGAGTTGGTGTAGTGTGTATCATCTGAAAAATTGAAATTTCATATAGCCCAGTATTGATCTATATGTTTTATCATAGCACTATAAGGTCTATCACTATTTATGCCACCACAGTTCTCAACTATGTAAGACTATGAGGCCTATCATAGCTATCATAACAGTAGTTGGACACTATATAGTGCTACATGTTTCTGAAGGATAGCTATAGTTGTTGTACAAATCATATAAATTCAAAGGCTTGCTCTGATCTATATGGTCCCTACTATGATCTCTGCTATTAGTACTGTCTCAGATCAATCAGGTACAAGAGATATAAAGCCAAAATCAATTATATTTCATATAGCTACTAGTACAATCAAGTATATTACAAGTTCAAACAGTGCACACATGCACAATGGTACACATCATGTACAGGTAGAGCTATGTGCAGGCATGTGTGCACTGGTAAGGCACAACAAAAGTACATATGTGCATAAGGCACTAGGTTCATGCACAAGGCATGATAAGTGTCATAGCTGTGCAGGAGGTCCAGTGGCCATGCTCACCAATGTTAAGCTGTAGTGGGCCTATATATAAGATGCAATGTGCAGTGAGGATGTGTGAGATATTGAGAGCCATGCATGAGGCATAGAGGGTGAGCATAAGGCATACAGGCCCATATGTAAGGCTGCTACTAGCTTGTACAGGAGATCAACAGGGTGTGGTGGCCATGCACAGGATGCTGCAAGCATGTGCAGAGTGTCAAGATGCTGTGGGCCTGTACATGAAGTACAGTAAGCATCTATAGGATGGTGGCTTGTATGCAAGATGTAGTGTAGCATGATGAGCATGCATAAGGCACTAAGCCTATGCATGGCTTGGTATGTCTGTGTATGAGGCATGAGGCACAAGGTACAGGCAGGTGACACACCTGCACATAGCAACACACAATGCATGTATATAGTTATGCTGGCTGACATGCTCACATTCAGCTGTAGTCATCTCTAAGCTGTCACTGGCCCATCCACAAGGTACATCGAGATGTGGTAGATCAGCATAGGGTGTGACCAGTGAACATGAGGCATAGTGAGCTGGCATGAGGTGTAGCAGGCATGCATGAGGCACTGGCCCCAGCACAATGCTACATGCCAAGTATAAGACATGAGGTACAGGCCTGCATGCAAGATGTCAGTATACCTGTACATGGCCATACATGATGGTAATTTATATAGCTTCATTGATGATAAAAAAAAAGGAATCATTTTGCCATGCACAGCATTGGCCCTCTTCCACCAAGTTGAGTATGATAGAAGACATGTAGAGGATAATTGTAGAATCATTTAAAGCATGATTTCTAAGCAGAACATTGAGAAATATGAGACGGACTATGATAGAGAGATGTGCATTCTTTTTGCACTTCACTATATGATCAATTCTCAATCTAGAACTAAAATGCATCAGACTATTTACATGCTTTTCAGCCATACTACTACATAGACTTCAGTCTGTTCAAAACTTGAAAATAAGACTCAAATATAAGATCTTTTCCTTATAATCTTAACCTTGAGATAAGTCTCTCAATTTTTTACCAATTTACTTATTCTAAAATGTGTAGGACTGTACTAATTAATTACTTTTCAGCCATGTTATATAGGCTCCAGTCCATCTATAACTCAAAAATCAAGACTGAAAATTGAAATCTCTCCTTCTAAATCTTGATCTTGAGATAAGTCTTTGTTTAAAATTGCATTCAAATGTACTAATTATACACTTTCTAGCCATGCTATATACTGTATTATTTGAAATGATTTGTCACCTGCTTGTGACTGTGATGAGCCCAACAAAATCTCAAATTTGTCAGGTAAATACAGTTACTGTGACATAAGCAAAATTTTATTAGTAAAGATCTTTCATTGGAGATATGCTAGGTGTGTGTTTGGGCCTCAAGAGCTGTATTCATCAGTGTGTGCACCCAAAATGAGAAAATGATCTCTTTATGAGCAAAAAATATATAATTTCAGCTACTTTCAAAGTCAAATTAGCCTAGTCAAATTTTCAGATTTTAGTCATACAAAAAACTGTTTCATCAGGTCAGGTTGTGATCTGTGATACAGGTCAGATTTTATTTTGTCAGAGAGGTCCTATGACTGTGACTGACAAACTATTTCAAATGATACAGTATATCCAAATCTGTTTACAATTCAAAGATCAAGACTTAAAATTCAGATATTCTCCTAGCATTTTGCAAGATCTTGAGGTAAGTCTATCAGTTCTTTACTGATTTACTTGTTTTCAAATTTGTTGAACTCTACTTATTGGACAATTTGTATCTAGTGTTATTATAGCTTTACTTATCTATATACTGTTATTAAATATAACTAACAATGAAAAAAAATCTTGCTATGAGAAGCATCAGCTCTCTTTTATCAAGTCTTATAATAGAGCAACCACATCAGCAAAAGGTAAAATTTCTGACTGCTCTGAGAGCATTTGAAGTTATCTTATTCATGTCTTTTTTATCTGAATATACACTATTTCTGAGAAAAACAAGACTTGCCTGATAATTTAATGGTCTGAAATGGTCTGAAAGGCAGATTCAGAGAATTTCAAATCAAAATCAGAAATTTTGCATTTTGCTGATGCATTGATAGGCAGTGTGAGTTTGACAATATGCTATCAGAATTTAATAATTTACATTATGCAAAGGAGCAAGAAGCAAGTTTATTTATCTATACATCTTTATAGAGAAAAAAATGAAAGGAATTGTTTTGCTGTGTGAAGCATCAGTCCACTTTTCCCAAGTTAAAATATTATGCAAATGATAATTTCTTTAATTGTATTTTTTCAACTTTCTCACACAAAGATGAGACCAGGTGATACCCAGAGGGCCATACTATGTGATGTAAGCTGTCTGATGTCTAGCCATTGGTAGTTATCAATATCTTTGAAGATTAACTAATGTTAATCAGATCTGATTATCATCTAATTATGTCTAATAGACTGATAATACTGCTAATTAATCAAATAGTATAGACTGATGTGTTTATAAAACTGCTTCATTAATTATCATTATACTTCTATTTATCTATATAATGGTAAGATAATAAGTAAGATAGCAGGATTATTGACTTGAGCAATTAGCATGAATTAACATCTAATTAGAGGGAAGGTTTTTTCTAATTATGATTCTTTAGAATCATTTACTTTATACTGACTTTTTTGTCGAAAACGACACCAAAGTGATAATCATCCCCATTTGACAGTTGGCTTATATAATCACAAGTCAACAATCTGACGAGTTTGCAGGTTCAATTTCAGTTCAACCTTGAATTCTTTTATTTCATCTTACAATCAACATATCTCACTGTCACTGTTCATAATCATCATACATAACATTTATATCTCATTATGATTCCTTGAAATCATTTACTCTAACTAATTTCTTATATAAAGTAACATTATAAGTTTGATTCTGCCAATTGTCATTCTTATAATTTTGGATATTTCTTAGAGATATTCAGTCTTTTTTAAATCTAATTGAATCATTGTTAAACTATAATATGTAAGTCAATGCTGGTTATATTAGGACTAGAAGTTCTCAGTATGAAAAAGTACAAACTTATTACAAGATAATGGATCAATGTATTTTATAGTAAAGTTTACACCTTTTTCTTGACATAAGTTATTATGGTGTATGATGATATAAATTTTACCTCCTCAGAATATTTTTTTTTTTCATAAGAATAGGTCCAGAAATGACTGAGATATAAGAAATCACTTCAAAGATATCTTTGAGGAGGAGACCATAGTGATTGCATCATAGCAGAGCAATGTGTGGTGCTAGTCACATGATCAAAATACTACTTATTGTACAAGAAGATCAGATATGTATTGAGAAACCATGGTGACAATTACTGAAGGGTTGGTGTTAGAGGTAGGGGCCAACTTGTTAAGGCCATATCTTTTTATTGACTCATCCAATTGTAATGTACCTAGTATCGTCGGAAAGCTATCATTGAGATCTTTCTGATGCAATCAAGGAACTGATAATCTCCTCAGTACATAAGGAGATATATGCAAATCATCATAGAATCTCCTATTTGACCATTTTTGAAGTTTTCTGAGATTTTACACAATCTGCAGCATAGGCAAAATGATGTCTTCCCATCTCATGACATCATGAAGATGTCATTTCGCCCATGCTGTGGATTACATAAGCAATTTATAAGCAGAAAAAAATCGAAAAAATCATTCAAGTCTAGGGGCAAATCATCAAATCATCTGAGAATAGGCACATACTGAGTGGTGTATAAAATAAGTAAAAATCATGACAATATGGTCATTCATAGTACTATTCCAAAACAGTTGAGTTTATGTTCATGGCTAGAGAATTGATAGAGATATGGCCAAATTACTGATTGAGACCCCTAGAAGGCAAAAATAAAATCAATCTAGGCAATATACAACAGTTGACAGACTTTCAAAGGCTACACTCATGTACTTCATAAATGTTCAAACACAATTTTTGAAAAGTCACGTGCAACAGCAAGCCTGACCAGGCTCGCTGTTGCACATGACCATTATTTTGTCATCAGTTCAACTCTTGTTGGTAACAAAGTTTAAAAATAAGAGATAAGTGTAAAACAATATACTTTGAGATCTTTGCAACATTACAATATTAGTATATTCAATTCTCTGCTATCTTATTAATTTTGTGAAAATAACACTACAAACTTATAACAATTCAAAAAGAATTGTATTGCCATGCAGAGCATCGGCCCTCTTCCCCCAAGTGCTATAATGAGATATATAAATGAACACTAGACTATATAAAATTTTAATTTCTCAGATGAAACTATATGCACTGCTTTGTGCATATCATCAATCTGATAGCCAA
Organism: Hericium rajendrae; assembly: GCA_033439255.1. NCBI lineage: Eukaryota > Fungi > Basidiomycota > Agaricomycetes > Russulales > Hericiaceae > Hericium > Hericium rajendrae. The sequence goes on from JAVRDV010000017.1 coordinate 173,499, forward strand.
GAGTTTACTAAAGCAGTTCAACTTACCAAAGAACAAGGCTGTAGAAGCCTTGACTCTTGAGTGCAGCTGAACATAAGCTGACAGAACTTGCAGATGGTATCAATGAGAATGAGTTGCAGACCATGCTTGATGTTCTTGGCAATAGAGGGGTGGATGAGAAAGATGATAATAGAGAATTGGTAGATGAAACAGTAGATTTGATAGAGGCTGAGTGTAAGAAACTGTAAGAGGATCTAACACTGATGAAGCTTGTTTTAGTGAAGGTAAGCATGAATAATTCAATAAAAATACATCATAAACTCATACTTGGGGGAAGTGGACTGATGCATCATATGGCAATATGATTCCTTTTTCATTGTTAGTTAGTATATTTTATAAAGGTGCATAAATATGCAAACTTGCTTTTTGCTCTTTTTCACTTGGGAGAAGAGAGCCAATGCTTTGCATAGCAAGACAATTTTGTTTTAATTGTTAGTTATATTTACAGTCATTTGCATATGATGATACTCTTATGACAGGAAAGCTCTGGGAGCATGTTCAAGAATTTTCTAATCAGAAACAATGTGCCTTCTGTTAGTAGACAAGTTGTGGTGTTCTCTTCCATGCATCTTGTCCACCACCAACATCATAGCCACTGAGATCATTGAGCTCCCATCAGATGACAAGGACTTGGTGTTTATCCACTTGTTATCTACTATATTTTCTAATACCTCTGTTATTCTTGCTAAATCTGTCAACCGAACAAATACCATCAGCACTGATATAGAGGGCAGCCCTGCACCTCTACAGTTGACTTTTCCGTCTACTGAGTGTCCAAGAAAAGCAAGCTAAGAAGAAAAGTAAGTACATAGCTCCATTGTTCTACTGACATCAACTACGTAGCTTCGAAGAATCAGTCTCAACTGAGTCCAAGGAGCTCACATGCAACATAGCCTTCATTACTGTATCTGAAGCCAAGAACAGCAAGCCAAAACAGAATGGACAAGGCACATACATCAAATTTCTCAATACCGGCAAGTTTGGTGACTTTCAAGCCAAGCTTTTACAGAAGATCTCTGCATTCTTGAAGTCTGACACTAGCTTTAATGACTACACCTTCTCATTTACCATCTCTTGTGTTTCTGCTTGTATGCTTTCAGTTGCTACTGAAGAAGATTACCAAAACATGGTAGAGTATGCTTCTATAAGTTGCAGCAACACACCGATTAGCCTTCAAGCTGTGCAGGTTGTGCACAAAGTCAAGAAGGTAAGCTATATGTGCATATAGTCAGTTTATTGATGGATAATAGTTTTATAGATGCAGAAGAAGGTATATGATGAAGTCTCAGCTGACGAGAGTGCTGACGATGCAAGATCTCGCATGAAGAAGAAGCATGGTATGGATTCAGATAGCAATACCAACAAGGAGCCAGTATGGAAGAAAAAGAGTGGTGCCAAGATGGCAAAGTCAAAGGTAAGTCATGTACCCATAAAATATCTATCTTGCTCAATGAACTACCATGAATACAGATATCTCATGCCACCAATCTTGATCTTAGGAACAAGCTGATATGTCAGAGGATAATTGCACTTCAAAATCACTGGACGTGTCACAAGAATGGCTATCACACACCAGGCCACTGCTTTGTAAATCCTGCAGATGCCAGAAGCCATCTCGCCCTTGGTCAATCTCACCTTGATGTATAGGCTGCAGCCCTTGTAAGTGCTCACAACATATCTCTTAACACATACTCCTCTTTTGTATGGACTAGCTCAAGAACAATACCACATTGATGAACAAGCCTCTGAACCACAAGCTTTTTGATGCTCTTCCAGATGAGGTTCTTGGCATGTCGACTGAACTATGACATTGTGCACTAGCATCTGCTACAAAGGAGAACCTTGCACCACCTGGACCAATACCTGCAGCTGCATTAGTGGCACCGGTCATCAACATCCAATTCAACATTCCACCAGAGATCCTTGGCCTTGCTGGTATGTGCCAAGGCATGGCAGTTCAACCTCCTTCTGTTGAGCCAATGCTTCTTGTGGAGAACTTCATACCAGGTTGTCAGATGACTGTCGTTGAATTTTGCCAGCAGTATGCACTTCCTCACAGCATTATAGCTCTTCTTACAGAGAATGACTATACTGGCTCACACATTCCACCATATCACACTGAAGGACTTGTGTGACATCGGATTCAAGCCTAGTGCTATAGCTGAGATGCGAGAGGCTGTTTCAAAATGGACCACTGCCGGTAATGCCTAGAAGTTAAAGCCTATTGCTTCTCGCAGTTTGTAGCTATCATTATCAACTTGAACCTGTATCATGCTCTTGTTATGTATTATTCAGTCAATTGGGTGTACTACAAGTAACCAGAATGAAAAATGTAGCTCTTTGCATCACTTGCCATAACACAATTCATAGCCTCATACATATCATATATAATACTGCCATTACTGGCACCTGTGAAGTAGTTTTCATTTTATCAGATAAAATGCTTTACCTTCAAAAAGGCCTCCTCGATCAGATTGAGATCAGAAGAGTATGGTGAAAGATAGACAATATGAACACCTAAAAATAATATAAGCTCATATTTACAGGGATACTAGAATTGAACATACCAAACTGGCCTGCCAACTCCATGATCTCTTTGTCATGGTGTATCTGAGCATTATCCATCACAAGCACACTGAGAGGACCAGGGTATGGAGAGCATAATAGCATCTGATGGCAGAGAAGGTATGTAAAAAAGGAGTACAACATGAAAAGAAGTGAGGCACTTACAACTGTGTGCTCAAGAAAGTGAAGGTACTTATCACGTGTCATAAATCCTTCAACAATGTGCAAAGCACTCATACCATTGATGGTGAGCAGACCTTCAGCAGAGAGTCACAGGCCACGAACAAAGACCCCCTTCATTGTAGCTCTCTGGCCTTTCCTTGACCTGTCATAATGATGCTAAACTGTCCTTTCATCCTTGGAGACTTCATCAAGGAAGCCCAACTCTTCAGGGCTGTACTGGGCCATTCTGTGAACATATTCAGTGTGAATATCATCATTTTGTTCCTGAGTGATGTGTTTGAGCTTCTTTGAAGAGATTTCTTGGCACTTGAGTTCACAATGAATCATTGAGAAGTGTACAGAGATCAGCCTGTTTGTTGAGAGCAAGTGCTCGAGCTCATCCAGAAACTAGGAGGGTCAGTGCAAGACAAGCTCCAGAAGGTATTTGAGATCACTGTGCTGAAGATAGTGTGGTCATCTATGAGTAAGGCATTGAGGTTTAGGAACAAAGCCTGTCTCATCATAGAGCTTCTTGACCCAACAGAATGTGCACAGAGAGAAGCTGACACATTCGAGGATTGTGTTGAGCAGAAGGAGATCATGATAATAAAGCTCTATTGCAGCCATCTTAACATTGGAGCTGATCTGTCTGAAAGGCATGTTCAATACAGGTGTGTACAAGGGTATGATATAGCAAAGACAACAGAGATGTACAAGGGATGTACTACTAGCTAGCAGCAGACATGATGAAAGCTTATGGTGTTAAATTAAGAAATTCTTGAATGTGCTCTCAGAACTTCCCTATCATGGAAGTGCCATCATATATGCAAATGGCTGTAATAATAGTGCATAAATAAGTTAAGTCTCACCAATCAGATTAATTATAAATGTCTATAAAATCTATAGCAAATAGTCTATAATGACACTAGATACAAATTGTCCAATAAGTAGAGTTCAACAAATTTAAAAACAAGTAAGTCAGTAAAGAACTGATAGACTTATCTCAAGGTCTTGTAAGATGCTAGGGAAAGATCTGAATTTTAAGTCTTGGTCTTTGAATTGTAGACAGATTTAGATATATATAGCATGACTAGAAAGTGTGTAATTAGTACATTGTAACACAATTAAGAACAAGTAAATCAGTGAAGAAATGAGAAACTCACCTCAAGGTCAAGATCTAGGAGGAGAGATTTCAATTTTCAGCCTTGATTTTTGAGTTCTGAATGGACTAGAGCCTATATAGCATGGCTGAAAAGTAATTAATTAGTACAGCTCAGCACATTTTAGAACAAGTAAATTGGTGAAGAATTGAGAGACTTATCTCAAGGTCAAGATTCTGAGGAGAAGATCTTAAATTTGAGTCTTATTTTCAAGTTTTGGACAGACTGAAGTCTATGTAGTAGTATGGTTGAGAAGCATGTAAATAGCCTGATACATTTTAGTTCTAGATTGAGAATTGATCATGTGACTAACTACAAACCTGTAACAGCCATTAAAGATCTGGTGGCTGTGCTTAGCTTATATCATCTCAGCATTGGTTCAAATTGCACTCTCTGCCTTCAGTCCTTTTCTTGAGTATGGTATTGCAATCAATGTCTGACCATATGATTGCAAGATTGTACTGGACATACCCATGTTCCATCTGCAGTGAGTTGTAGCATGAGGTGTTCACCTGATGGCTGTGGTAGTCACTTCCTTGTATGTATCTGTCTATGATGATGTAGCAGACTAATTCTCTTGTAGCTTTGTCAATATTGTATGAATAAAAGTAAGCAAGGACTTGTTAGAATCAGACTAATGACTGCTTTTGAATGGTGCTTCATGTGCCATAATAGCTTGTCTATTTGACAAGATATAAAATAATCAAGTGTTTAATAAGGTGGTAGAATAAATAATAAGGTAAGTCTCTCATTTCTTCACTGATTCACTTGTTCTAAAATGCATTGCAATGTACTCATTAATCACTTTTCAGACATTCTACATAGGTCCCATTCTGCTCAGAACTCGAAAATCAAAACTCGAAATTGAGATCTTTTTCTCAGAACCTTGATTTTGATGTAAGTGGCTCAATTCTTTACCGATTCACTTACTCTAAATTGCATTGGAATTTACTAATTAATCACTTTTCAGGCATTCTACATAGGCCCCAGGCCATCCAGAACTTCCTCAGAATCTTGACCTTAAGGTGAGTCTCTCAGATCTTCACTGATTTACTTGTTCTAAATTGCATTGAGATGTACTAAGTAAACACTTGCCAGGTATGTTATATAGGCCTCAGGCCATCCAGAACTCAAAAATCAAAACTCAAAATTGAGATTTTCCCCTTAAGATTCTGACCTTGAGGTGAGTCTCTCAGACCTTCACCAGTTTACTCATTATAAATTGTATGAGAATGTACTAACTAATCTCTTTTCAGCCATGCTACATAGTAGGCCTTAGGCCATCAAGAACTCAAAATTCAAAACTTAAAATTGAGATCTCCTTCCCCAAGATCCTGACCTTAAGGTAAGTCCCTCAGTTCTTAACTGATTTACTTGTTCTAAAATGCACCAAAATCTACTGATTGAATGCTTTCCAGTTATTGTACATAGGTCTGACTCCTGAGTCTGTAGAGAACTCAAAACTTCAGACTACAGTATGTTCTTTATAATATAACAGACTAATTTATTTATAGCTCTGTCAATACTGTACCAATCATGATATATAAAGGCTTGCTGGAACCATATTATCTTCTGCTATCTAATAGTATAATTTGCAACACCATAGCCCTTTGATCATTGAGATAGCATCAGGAAAATGGGAATCCTACATAGCTCAGTAACAGTTTATGTGGTCTATGATAGGGCTATATAGTCTATGTAGCCCTTTCTTCACCTACATAGAGCTATAATGACTATCATAGTCTCCATAGCAGTAAGTACAAAGTATATAGCTCTATGTAGTCATGAGGGATAGCTATAGTTACTACATAATCTTATAGGTATGCTATGAAAGCTATATGTCCTATGGCTACTCAGCTAGACATTTGAGACATCAAGGTCAAATCTTCTACAATTCAGATTAGAGGACAACAAGCATGATTATCAAGGTAAATTTATTTATATTGTCAATGTAGCTACAAGATGTACTAGCTACAGGGCACAGGCACAGGATATACTCATGTGTGGGGTATTGCAGACAGGTGTGAGCTGACTCAGCAGCCTGCACAATGGGGGACACGGTGTTGAGGGTGCAGACATGGTGTTGAGGGTGCAGAGGCAGCAGTGCGGATACAGCATTGAGTGCGCAGACATGGTGGATGTGGTGTGGAGGGTGCAGATGTGGCATTGAGGGTGCAGATGCAGCATTGAGGGCACAGATGTGACATTGAGAGCAGACACAGTGTTGAGCGGACACGGCGTTAAGGGCATAGGCATGGTACAGACGGCACGGAGGCAAGACAGCATGGCTGAAGCGGTGAGAACATGGAGGCAGTGGTGAGGGTGCAGACAGCGGATGCAGTGCAGAGTGCACAGACATGACATTGAGGGTGCAGACACACATTGAGGGTGCAGACACGCATTGAGGGTGCGAACACGCATTGAGGATGCAGATGCAGCATTGAGGGTGGGGACGTGGTGTTGAGGGCATGGATGTGGGGCGAAGGGCAAGGAGGCTGCACGGATGCATGATGGGTGTGGGAAGGGCACGGGCTATGCACAATGGTCATGAGAGGTATGGCCCATGCACACAAATCATTGACCACATGCAAATGGTGTGTGTGTGCATGGTGCATGCCCCCGCACGCTTCCTGTGTCATCAACGAGCTTCCACCGTCGTCGCTGGGCTCCCCTGTCATCGCTGGACTACCCGTCAATGATTCGTGGGCTGCGTGTTGGCTATGGACTCCCCACATCATTTACAGACTCCTCACATTGTTGATGTGCTGTCTGTGTTATTGACAGGCTCTCCGTGTTGTCAACAGGCTCCTCACGTCATCGCTGGGCTGCCTGTCGATGAATTGCAGGCTGTGTGTCAGCTACGGGCTCCCCATGTCGTCGATGGACTGCCGTGCTGTTGATGAGCTGCCGTGCTGTTGATGGGCTGGTGTTGTCCATGGGCTGGCCATGTTGTTCACTGGTTATGTGTCATCCACAGCTGCCCATCTCATTGACAGACTGCAGATGTTGTGGGCTGGCTGCCCATGTCATGGACAGGATGGGCGGGGTCATGCACAGGCTGCATGTGGGCTGCAGCCAGGCTGCAGGTGTTGTCGATGGGGTGGTGGACAGGGAAATGGGTGCGGATAGTGCACGAGAGTGGGGTGGCAGCATGTCGGAGGGGGAGGGTGCGGGTTGGGAACAAGAAAAATGAGAGTACCACTCATCGATGAGTGGTACTCTTGTGATTAGTACATTAAAATGGAAGGATATATTTTTAATGACTCACATCCAAGAGGCTCCAAATTAATATTTATCAAACATGATGCCTGGGGAGAGGGGGGGTGGTCCCCCCCATAATGCCAGATCCTGAATTTTGTACATAACAAGTTAAAAAAGGTGCAACTTTGCCTTACAACAGAATTTCCACATATTTCCGGTCAATTTGAGAAAAATATGAGTGAAATTGCCTGTCCTCACAACAAATTGGATACTGTCAGCTTGAACCCAATGAGAAGTAGAATCTGACTTCATAATCAGATAGTTTCGATGTCAATCTGTGTGTGCACAAAATTTCATGCCTTTGTACATGCCGATGGGGAAGATATTTACATTCGAGGTTGAGCAGATTCAAGGGCTCGTGTGCAGGTGACGGGCTCTGCTGCAAAGCTGGCCCCATCGTTAGGTCGAGAATTCATGATGCTGATGCTCACACTCATGCTTGCGCCTGCTCGTCAATCTAGGTACAAGCTGCAAGCACACGATGTTGGAGGACTAAGCCTTCACTGCCACCATAGCAAAAGTATCCCCTTTCGAGCGGGTATTGGGGCCTGACCCAGTAATTAAGTTGTCATTGTTACCAACAGTGTGCATGAACAAGTATACCCAGAAATCTCGTGCAATGTACAGCAACACATTCTTAGCATGCAACTCGTATATGGTCGATACCGAACAGTCAGACTATGTATACGGTATGTCCGAGGAAGCCAATAGATGGGACGAAGATACCGCATCCGGGCATTATGAGCTGGATGAGGAATCATCGAACATGAGTGATGCTGACCCAATGAGCACATCAGATGCTGAGACAGATGGAGAAACTCACGATCTTGTTCACCCAGCAGATCTTTCCTCAAACAGCATGGACACCAATGTACCGGAGTCCAAATCAGGCCTCATCTTGCTTGGAGAGCAAGATACTGATGCTGACAGGGTCTTCTGGCAGGTTCGTCTGCGCAGCAGCAATAAAATGGTCTCCATTCACTGCAAGACATGCCATACCTACAGAAAAGTAGTTGAACTCAGGGAGAGAATGTCGATGCATGCCTTCAACATGCATGTTGGCAGGCGTGCATGCGTAAAGTGCACAAAATAAGCTGAGGAGACAACAAAGCATGAGCTCGCAGAGAAAAAGCAACTCAAACTTACTGACATGTTTGCAAAGCAGACTAGTGATCATGCACTCAGGATCACACACTCGTTGACAGCGAAGGTGGGGTAGCAACAGAATTGGCTTAAGCAAGATGACTAGCTAGTCACCCCCTAATCAGAGCTGCCTTAAGCAAATTTGCAGGCTAGTTTTTGATGACTAAAATATATGATTGTTCATTTCATCTATGTAGACTAGATTAGCAACAAAAGTTTCATAACAATGTGACTATTTTCAATGACTAGTTTTCTGCACTGACTGCTTGAGTGAGAATCCGACTACATTTAATGACTATATGATTTTGTGACTAGATGCTTGAAGCAATGACTACATACTAGGAGCTATCATAATGACTACATCCCACGACTTATATGAGTGACTAAATGACTACGTACAATGACTTGTACAAATGACTAGATCAAACGACTATAACAACAACTAGATTGCATGACTACGTTGCGTGAGCATGGCGGCATCAGACACGAACACGATGCAGAACTAGGATCCCCATATCTGTATGACCTGTCTCCGACGAGTGCGCGCGTTTATCTGCTGGATAAGATATGGGGAGCATGCAGACGGGGTACGCACCACAGAGTCGAGACAACAGAATGACTGGGGCACGAGATCTGTAGGACCTGTCCGTTAGAAGTTAGCATCGCAGAGTATGGACGGCACATCGATGGGTCGGGTGGATAATATGGTATTGTAAGCCCATATGTGTCAACTGTTCAAAGGTATAAGCTAGAGTCCGTTGCGCACACAAAGTACAGAAAGCAGACACTCTGGATCGAGTCCATGGTGGGGTGCATGGAGCGAGGGTGGTGGTGCTGCGAAAATAAGCTATACTGTAAACCAAGCGAATGTCCGTATCTGAAACGAGTCCAAGAATGTCCATTATCGGGGGGTCTTGGCAAGCATGCAGTCACGCACTAGTTCTGCGCGGCCTTGATGATGTCCACGGCCTTCTCCGCGATGCCGTATAGTGTGCTCTGCAGGTGCGTGCTCACCTGCATCGGCAACATGCTCGTGTCGACGACGCACACGTTTGCCGTGTCGTACACGCGCAGATTCTCGTCGACCACGTCGCTGAGCTCGCACGCATCATCGTGGCCGTGCCCAGTGGGTGCGAAACCGCAGAGAAACCGTTCGGCACGGGCACCGTGATCCACGCCTCGCAGTCTGTGTCAGAGCTGCCGCTGACGCTGTTCGAAATGACGTCGTACCCGGGGTGCGTCTCGCCGCTGGAAAGTTGAGGATGTGGGTGGGCTGCTGAAGATATGCCGGCGAGGCACGCTCCCTCGTGGGTATGATTCCTACCGATCACAAAGCACTGTAAATACAATCCATCCCCTCACCCATGCAATAAGACGGAATGAACATTACCCACTGGTGGCACATTGCTGAATCCCGCCTCTGCTATCATCCTTTCGACAAGCGTTGCGCATGATAACTCCTGCCCAGTACTGAATGTCTGACGGAAGCGTCGGTGGAGGATTGGGCAGATCACTTTCGGAGGAGCTAGGCCGGAAGGTGAACCATTCCACTAATGAAAACACGTTGGTCTGACGTAGTGGATTAGGCGCTGCAGGCGTGGGTGTGGGAGGCACAAATGGTATCCGCTCCTTCTCCTTCTCCTTACCACGCCCGAACGCTTTGAAGAATCCAGCTCCGGAAGCCTCCTTCCCAGGTGTGCGGGAAGATCCAGTACTACCAGTCGAAGATGATCCGATTGTACCACCACTGCTTCGCTGAATCCCAGAACTATGCAGAGCGTCAGTTGCTGGATGGAAGCTTGGGCGTGGCTTATAAAAAGCCTGTCGAACATGAGGATATTTACTGAGGTACGCAAGCAGCTGTAAGCTGACAAGGACGTCCTCATCACGATATGGCCCAGTATCCGAGTCGCGATGGTGATGGTGGCCATGGCCAGGAGCAATAGTGCGTACGGTGTTGGCGGCATTGGCATCAACACCAGGAACACCAGGACGAACGTTGGGAAGGGGAAGGTTTCGCTGAATGGGCGCATTTGGTCGCATGGGGGTAGCTTCCTGGGCATCATCACTATCCTGCCCGCGAGGTGTCATTCTAGCGTCGGCTGCGAAGAGCAAGCCAACAGTGACAGCCCGCGGCGTGACATCAGTGGTGTTGCGAGCACGTTGCATGGTTCCACTGTCCCGAACAGTCCGCGTAGGCTCGATCGCACCCGGTGCCCCAGGAGGAGCACCCATCGCGAAATCGTCATTGGTGTCCAGAGCAACGATGCCATCCTCTACGCCCACGCCGTCCCCACCAACCTCTTGATCACTATTGATGATAATGTGTGCATCAGAATTAAGTTCAAGAGAAGCGTTCGCCGTTGCAGAACCGGCATCAGAAACAATGCCGACAGCTCTCCAATTGTGCGACGACGTCTGTGGTTTGCATACCATCGGTCTCGGTCGCCTCAAGAATGCAACCGACAACTTCCAGCGTGCCAACCTGTATAACGCAAGCGCGGATGGCCTCGTTCCCTCGAATGCCGACTTAACGATAGACCGCAAGGCGAGTGAGAAACGGTAGGCAGGTTGCTTGTTGAACGTCTTGGGGTTCAGGGTCGGTATGTTGGCGGTGGGTGGCGATTGGGCAGCAACAGGCCGTAGAGCATGGCGGGGTTCTCTGGCGGACAGAGCAGAGGTGTGCATGGGATCGTGAACGGGTGCGTGACACACAGAGGGGGGGATGCAGGGAAGCGGCAAGTCAGGGCGTCCTTATATATGGCGCTGATGCCAAAACTGTGCACCACGACCGGCCATTATCCTACATCACAGCAATAGAGCAACAAGAAAATACCAAGAACATTCACCATTCCCTTCGCCTTCATGCACTCGCAGCAGCCCCGTCCTCGCCCTCCTCCGAACCATCCGGACTATCACGCATCGACTCTACCATACCGGCGATTGTGCTCACAATCATTTCCTGCTGAATGACCTCCTGCTCTTGCATGATTGCCAGTGTATCGTGGAATTCGGCGACTGCCTCTTCCGCCCACTCCTCCGCAAGCACGACCGCTTCAGCAACTACGCGTTCCATCCCATCAAACACTTCCTGTAAGACTTGTCGTACCCTCCTTGCCGATGTCAACCCACCGCTTGGGATCGGAATTCGTGACGGCGGAGCATTGGCTCGTGCCATCGCGCGTTCGAAGCACATGGTAGGGTCGGCATCTGGTGGTGTAACACTAGGCAGGATTGCCGTCAGAGCCATCAGAAAACAACGATGGTTGTACTCACACTATCATTGGGATTGTAATCCTGCTAATCCCATCCTCTCCGTCTTGTACGACTTGTTGGATGCGCTCATTGTCTTCGTCGTGGATGCCGCAACGTGCTATGCTGCGGGTCAGGGCTGCTAAGGATGCAACGACCGCGTGGAGAGTGAGGTTGAGGGAGGGCATGAGGTAGTAGGGTGAAGTTGTAATAGGAAGATGTGCCAGTGAGGTGTAGGACGCGATGGGCAGACACGACAACGCGATGGGCAGACGCGAGAATGCGACAAGCAGCCGCAAGAATGCAATGAGCAGCCCCGAGAACACGACAAGCCGCCGCGAGAATGCAACGAGCGGCCACGAGAACGTGATGAACAGACGCGAGGATGGAGTGTACGTAGGATGTTCAAAGCAGACAAGGGATCTGTGTGCGTCAATAGCATGCTGGAAACCTATAAAGTCGCATTTCGCAGGGCTACATAGTCAACTACATAAAATGTCAATCGTCGCCGTCAAACGATCGCCTTTGCTCCTCTGGAAAGAGCAATCGCGCCTCATGGAATAGCCCCTTCCACATGTTCGCTTGCCTGTCAAAATTCTGTTAGCATCAGGATATTGCTACCTTTAATAGACATACTTTGCGGCATAACTTCCTTGCCCCTTGTCGACCGGATCACTACTGGCAAGCAGAACGTCTGCTTTCGCTTTCCACTGGCGGTACCAACTACGGAACGTCCGCTGTGTTCGTCGCATCTCCACTTCGAGCAGATTCTTCTGCTCTTTTGATCGCGCGACTGCAGCGCGTTGTCTGAACCAATTGACTCTTTCATCTTCAAAAAGCTTATGTTAGTATCAATTCAACACGACTTCCAATTGCTACTCACATTCTCTCAGCCACTCGTCAGCAGCTGCATCTGTTGAGGAACTACGATAGGAGCCCATTTGCCAAATCCATGATCCTTCACTCGCTTGGTCCTTTCCCTTTTTCCTACTCTTCGCACGAGCACCGTGATACACGGTCGGCGCGTAGCAGTCCTCTGGACGAAGTGGCTTATAGTTGTGACTGTCAGAGCCGAGGACGATCAGTATTGATCGAGTGCGTTCATATTCTTGTCGAAGAGCTTCGAGTCTGGATGAGGCGGTAGATAAAATTTGACCATTACGAGTCTTGCTGTTTTGGCCTGTAGTATCTTTAGTTGATCGCCAGAGAAAACCGCGCATAGCGGAACTTTTCTTTATATCTCGAATAAGATCATTTGCATGACCTTCACGGAGTAGCAGCTCTGTCCTTATCGCCTTAGCAAATTGTGCGCAGTGACGAACGGGTGGGGGATGCTGTGACGGAACTGGTAGGGAGACGTCCTCGGGGTTACAGCGCTGTACCGATGGCATTGGAGGCCACGCGATGGAAGCAAAACTTCGAAGTGTTTCCAGCTCCTCGACAATGAGACCTAGAGAGTCTGTATATAGAGCCTCCCACTCTTCTACGTCTTCAGCTAATCGTTGGCGTAGAAGTTCGAGCTCGTTATAGATCGCGTCTGATTTGTTCGCTTCGTACTCTTGAAGTTGCGTATGAATCCTTCGTCTGTTGAGTGGAGTTACAATTTTAGATGGCAATATACAATGTAGCACGCACTCACTGCTTCTGTTCGATATCCATTGCAAACTTCACCATCTGCCCTAAACGGTGACTGGGCTCAACGGTAATTCCATTTGCGGCGCGATGTCACTCGTTCTCCCTGTTGAGCTCTGCCAAGGCTTGCTTTTGTGTTGGCGCTAGGAGATATGAGTACTTTTCTTCATGGCTAAGCAGTACGGACAGTACCTTTGTCCTCCGCGGGCTCGTACGGGTTTGTGATATCTTCTCGCTTCCAATATGGATCGTTGACTTTTTGCAACCAGTCTTGCTCCTGCTCATGCCAGTCTTGCAACGGGGCATCACGTTCCGTCAGTGAGGTTTCCATGTCCTCTAGCTTTGCTTGGTCTGTATCAAGCCTTGCATGCACTCGCTTGAAACGTTTTGCAAGTAGGGATGCTGAGAGGGTAAAACAGCAGTTAGCAATGCCTTGCGTGGAATGAAAGTGTCGTCAGAACTTGCCTTCTTTGAATACTTTCTGCATATTATAGTCAGACATATGCCCGTTCAATGAATCGTGTCGATGCCCAGCTCCCATCTCCCGTGTGCTTCTCGCAATCGAATTCTGGACCGACCAAAGGCATTCCAGGTCCTCGCCATCTGTATGGCCCGTCCCGGGGACGAAGTGACCATTGTGTTTTGTCTTGCATTCGGGTTTAATGTGACCTGGTAGATGATACGAACCAATCAGATGATGAGTCTTCGGAAATACTGGAGCACCAGGGAAATCCATCATGCGTTTGTCGAAGTTGATCATGTACTGACACACAATGTCGTAGTATTCATACCAAAGGAGGAGTAAAACAAATCGGCGCGTTGTGGAGACTTTCGCAAAGTCTACGCTGCAGTACCTTATGTTCCAGATAGTAAGCTACTCTGCTTGCACGCGTCAAGAATGACACTCACTGCTCGCCTTTCGGGAGATCAACCACCCCATTTGCCATGATCATACCAGATCGTGCACATGCAAGCGCCAAGATTCCTGATACGATCTTGCCCGAATACTGATTGGTCAAGGCTTTGAAGGAACTACACGTCGACGTCTGGCTCCCGTCAGGTTAACGACTATTCCCGGAAACAATGACATCATGACGTACCTCAGCCTTCGCATTCTGGGGGCACTGCTCGAGCCAGTTTTGATAATCAGTTTCATTGGCAAAAAAGGCGGCACCATGTGTTAAAGGGCGGTCATTGTGGTCCATGGGCTTGTCATGCAGGCTGCTTGAGAAGTTACCGTCCTTTGCATAACGAAGCGCATGTAGATACCTGGAAGTGTTGTAGATTATCGAGATTGCTCTACAGACGATGAGAACTTACATGGAATCTGTGGGAGCTTTCTCCCAATCCGGGTCCATATTGATGCCTATCAATGGGCAACTTGGACACATCGGCACTAGACAGCCGGGTTCAAGTGGCTCAGTCGCGTTGCGACCATGCCACTTCAACGTTTGAAGGAAATCAAAATACCGAGAAGCGCATAAAAGTTGCCTATAACGGTCCTGTTACAGTGTTAGTAATGCACGCAGTAAATGGCAAGGCAGCATACCGGAACATCCCCTTGGAAGGCATTATTCGTCAGGCGCTGCAAAACAGCAGAGAAATCGTACGCAGTGACTTTTGCCCGTACAGAGAGATGGTGGAAATGACGAAGGAGATGGAGTGTAAAGACAGTGCGAGGATGTTTGAAGGAAGCGGGCCAAAGGCCAGCCCGTAGAAGTTGACAGGGCCGCTCGACAGGCTCATACGTGTCCAGATGGTTGCAGCCGCAGAATTCGAACTTGCAATTCTGGATGCCAGTAGTATGAACACACACGATCTCCACCAGAGCTCGTCTAGAAGAGCTACATCGATGACCGTTGTGACCCAGGTAGATCACTAAGTCGAGACTACTGAGCGTAGCCTTCTCGAAGTACGAACCCGACCAACGCTCGATAACGTGGAAAGGGTCTTGGCGATGGGCTTCAACAATGCATTTCGAGCAGAACATATGTGCGTGAAAACACTCCGTGCATCGATAGAGCGCGTCTTCGCCTAGGCATTTGGAGCATATCTTCCCGGCGTTGGCATGGTGGTATCGACTGTGAAGAATCTCCAGGTACTTTTGTGCCCAGTCGTTGAGGAATTCGTCTGTCGCCTCACTCATAGATTTCTGTTTAATGGTTAGCGCCAGTCGCCAGAAAGACAAAGCAAGATACGCACCGTGCCACTTGCAGACTTCTGCCCCGGCGTCGGAATAAAGTCGTCCTCTACCATCCCCATCGAACTGTCTTGGTCTTGTTCATTAGCCAACGACGGTGGCACTTCTAGGACACATTTCTTCTTAGGGCTCGGCTCTTCATGGAAACGATGAATTCTTGTTGACCCATTTGCATCGATGCCGCCAACTAAGATCCCAGTCGAGAGAGTAGTAGGAGTAGGTAGCGGCTCCACGACTTTGCGTTTCTTGCCCATGGTGAAGTAGGTATGGAAGGAGTGACCAGTAGGAGGGAAGCATGAATGCAGGCATCACTTGGGCTATGAGCAGTGACAACTCGGACAAAGCAGTCAGGAACGCGTTTTGGCACTAATGACAATGAACGCGTCAAACAGCTTTGTTGAAAGAGTCAAAAAGGGGCAACAAAGCGAACAATGTAGATAAACAGCTCTAACAAAGGTACAGAGTTTTGTGCACACATGTCGGAGGGCATTCGACTACTCTCTGCATGGGCAAGGAAGGTAGAATACCGTGCGTGGAAATGAAAGAATCTTGATAGAACGTTATCAATCTCAACTCACGATCTATGTGTCATTACGCTGCAAACAGATAAAAGAGAAATTCAGAATGCCGGGAAATCCTTTCCACGATGACATGATCTTCCTGAGGTCTTCGAACCATGGCATCCTATCCCGCCAATCCTGTTTTTGACAGCCATATTCATAGCCAATCTGGATGTCGCCGTAGTTCGGACCATGTGGCCAAACCTTCCTCCGTTGCTCTGCCCGTCTGCTACGCCGATCTTCGTCCCAATCTTCCGCTGAGATTTGAAGCTCGTCGTGATGCTCGAACTCCCAATAGATATGCGCCATGCTGAGCTTGTAGAGGATGATTGCGCGGTTGGCCGGATCGTAAGATACACGAGGACTGGCTTTGCAGCCACAAGAAAGCGGACGATTGATGATCCCCATAGTCACAATGCCCGAGGACAAAGACCCGAAGAAAAACTCGGAACCGTGAGCCCAAAAGTTGTCTGGTTCGTATTGCCGATCCTTCGGCCATTGACGCTTCCAGTGTGCATCGCCTAGAAGTGAGCGCCATTCGGACGGCGTAAAAGCAAGGTCGCGGTGGAGGACATGCCGCCAGTCCCAACATCGTGCCAAACAGTGCCAATGATAAAAAAACGTCTCTCGTGCCTTCTCTTCGGCTGGACCCCAGAAAAGATGAATTGGAGGCAGATGGTACAGCCAGCCACGGGAAAGGTTCTTGTCCGTGAAAATGGGGGCGGTGTTAGCAACGGACTCATGCCAGGTTGCAATGGCCTTGGGTACCCATTCCGGAGGAGTGACCGCATTTTGAACACGTCTGCTGCTATGAGTGTGTTTGGGCTTCGACGCATTGATCACATTGCGCTCGTGGGCAACTAATATCCTCTCGTAAGAAACAGATATATGCGAAGACGAGTATCACTTACGATCTTGCTCTCGGCGCATTTGCATCCCCAAAGCTGTCTGCGTGAGATGTTGAACATCACGACGTGGGGCATAGCCGCGCGCTGCTCGCTCGAAGACAGTGTGGGTAGCTGGTGAGGGCGGATAATACCAGAGCTCTTTGGTGTGTTCTTGTACGAATCCAGCCTGTACTCCCTGATCGCGCCATTCCTTGAAGTCAGCACCAACGAAGTTGCACCAGTCTACCAAGCGAAGTAGACCTTTTTGATCACAAGATGCGAGTGGGTGGTAGTGCGAGACAGGGAGGCGAAGATATACAGTTATCCGATTGAACTCGAGCATCCGATACACTTCAGGGTCCGTAGTAATGCTGCCGCGAGTGGGAACGGGTGCTGTTGTAGGTAACTCCGAAGAAATGCACCTAAACCAGTCGCAGAACGCTTGGAGTTCAAGCAAGTGCCGCTGAATTCCTCGAACTACCTCCACGACGTCCCGCCAAAAGCATGGAGCATCCTTGAGCCGTATCAAGGCTGAGATGATGCGGCGAGGCGCAGTGGACGGGTAAGCTACGTGTCGAAATGCAGGGAGATCGACCATCCGAGAAAAACATTCCTGTGCTCTGGCTAGAAGACTATCTCGTTCCTCACGTAAGGCATCGACCCACTTCGGCGACAGCACAAGGCGCGAGGTGAAAATAGGATGGGGACACACATCAGAGCGTGTGGGCAGACGATACAGAATTGAAGTGGAGTTCTGACTGGTAGGTAAACGAATCCAAGCTAGGTAGGGAAAGCGAGGGTCGAATTGCTGTGGAAAGCGGGCCCAATCGTGCGGGCCCCATAAGCCATCACCACGAACCAAGGCCTTCTCGTCATCCGGCAATTGAGGGATATAGGTTGTGTGTGCTGCCACAACCATCTCCTGTTGCCCCCATCCAAGAGCCCAACACGTATACGACATGTCGAAATGCCGTCGGACACTGGCCATGACGAGGCTGAAATAATGATTGCAGTAATGAGTAACGTGGGTGTGAATCTAAACCTTCATGCTCACTACGTGTATTGAAGTATCTGAGGTTGGAAACTTGTAGAGAAGAGAGTCGGGGGAGTGTACAAGGTCTGAGCGCACAACGCGTGAAGCTCGTTCCTTATATTTTGCGCCCAATAGAAGGCAAGTTGGAGGACTGAGAAGTGCGGGTAGAGTATGCACGGTCTGAGCGCACAACGCGTGAAGCTCGTTCCGTACACACAGCACCCGATAGAAGGTGATGTAGGGGGGGTTGTGGGATGGGAAGGCCTGAAGGCTAGAGTAAACGAATCTTGAAGAGCTAAGTGATTACTCACAGATTTCGATGAAACGATTGCAGGAAATGAGTACGGCGAGAAAGAAAGAACCGAGCTCAACTAGAGTGGAAAAGAAATTGAGGAGAGTCTGAGCGCTGTGACTATGAAAATCGCCCGCAGGACAGTGGCGAACTTCGTTGCTGATGTGCTTGGTGGTGACATAATCCATCGGAGGTAATCAGCGCTAAACCAGGCGCTTCTTGCGACGCAACTTCAACTTGCTCCTGCGATTTTCCCGTGTCCTACAGCTATCAGATCCTATCCGGATATGTGTTCACAATTTTCCTTGAGTTCTTTACCCTCTATCGAGACTTAAGATATAGATCATCGCTCATCCAGCGTAGGTATGTCCTCCCCACCTTATTGTCTCGTTTGCCATTTTCTTACCGCATGTCCCACCATCCTCATTTGTGCGGTCGCGCAAGAGTGAATAGACTCCGTACAGTGATTATAATGGCGAGAGGCAAGGACTACAGCATGGTGAGATACCCAATACTTTTTATCCTTCCTTGATCCATTACATCCTGCGGAAGCGCGGCTTCTGCTTTCCCATTTGCCAGGATTATTATGCATAGCCTTGTCACGGCGGCGTACCAATCGACTCCACGCGCAGTGCGTCGAGAGGTGCGTCGTCAGGACCTCACGATGGGCATCCCATGCTACACATACATCTTGGTACACCCCATTTGCCCCATTGCCTAGGATTATCATTCATAGCCTTGTCACGGTGGCGTACCAATCGACTCCACGCGCAGTGCGTCGAGAGGTGCGTCGTCAGGACCTCACGATGGGCATCCCATGCTACACATACATCTTGGTACACCACATCACCTTACCACCTCCTATCGGCCTCTAACCATGCGATGGCGCACCGATCGACTTCACGCATAGTGCGTCCAGAGGTGTGTCATCAGGGTCTTGTGCATGGCCTACTGTCTCAGCATCTTAGATGGTCGCTGCTACGCTTTGCGCCCTGGTCGTAGCGTTTGCTTGGCGGTGTAGACTTAGCTTTGGTTGAGGTCGAGCTTTGACCGTTCGATGCTATCGAGATCCTCTCTCCATTCATCCAGCTATGTGGCAGCGCGCTCTGCGAGTCTATTCTCCTCTGGTGCCACGGCCACAAGTGGCATATCTTTCAATCAAGTGTCGAGGAATAAAAGCGCTGTCCTGTCGGTAAGTGTTAAACTCTCTCCGTCCGTCCCTTCTGTCTAACGAACGTACACTCTAAACCTCCAGTGCATCCCTCCAACGACCTTGACACTCATGCCGAATGAGCGGTGGACAACGCCCGAGGAATACGCTTGGCTCTGCGAACGAGTTGTTGAAGGCCATGCAACCGCCAAACAGAACGGCGAGCTTGTGAAGTGGAAGAAGGAGTTGATCAAAGACTTCCGCTCTGAGTTTCCTGCCAACCCACGAGGAAAAAAGGATGGGACTCTGGAAAACGACGAAGAGGTGCAGGAGCGCATGGGAGAAATTGATTCCGTAAGTTCTGGTTATCTGTGTTCGCATTCCATCCTCACGTCCCTCCAGCGTATTCGGAAATGGCTCTCCAACCACGTCAAGGGCATTTTGGAAGGCAAGAACAACAGTTCCGCCAGATCTTCCAAACCAAAGCCTCTCGCCCTCAAGGCGGCGGATCTTGGCAACAATCGTGCTCCTAGCGCGCGAGACCTCATGCAGAAAGACCCCCAGGTTCAAGAACGTTTGGCGGCGATTCGTCAAGAAGGTCCTAAGGATGGAAAGAGCACTCAAGCTCGTATCAACGAAGAGCTCACTGAGATGCTCAAAGACCCGGACACTCTCAAGCTATGGAAAGATCGTGCCGCCACCGCGAAGGTGGAGTTTCATGAAAGGAAGAAGGAGAAGAAGGCAGCCCAAATTCTTGCGGCGGAGCGCGAAGGCGTCTCCCAATCAGATCTCGAACGTATCGAGTAGGTTGCTACATCCGTGTCCGCTGTGACTTTACTGATTTCTCGCTCAATCGTAGACAACTACGAAACTTGAATAGCACCATTCGACACTACGGCCAAGCCTGGACTGAGCAGTGCAATGTGGTGATGTGCTCTGTTGTAGGGTATCGAAATGACCAGGGAATATTGCAAATGACTGTGTGGGTACTCTGATATGCCACACCCATCTTTGCGTTGACGTCCTTCTGATAGCGATGCCTTCGGACCTGATGGGTCGATTCTTACCCCCTTGTCGATGCGCTTCAATCTCCCAATGTCCTCCTCTCCGACACATTCAAAACCTACTTGGAGGACATTTTCCCTTCGCCCGTGGCCTCTAGGGCACGTTCACAGACCCTCTCGCCTAGCAAGGATGCCCCTGCTACCCTAGAAGCCCATCCCACGTTCAGTACACCCGTTCGTTCTCAGACACAGGAATTCGTGACTCCCAGGCGAAGCAAGGGGAAGGGGAAAGCCATTCAGTCTGCCTTGCGAGAATCTCGAACATCTACGACGACCCGTCCGTGCCTCCCTTTTCCCCGCCATCTTGCAGACGCGTCCCAAGGTTCCGATGATGAATCGGATGTGCAGCCTTCCCCATCACGCAGGTTTCGTTGCACGCCTCGTCGCATTGCGGACGTGTCGGATGATGAAGGTGACCGTATTGGACAAGCAAGTGATTTGATTGCCGAGGGCGTGGGACACGGTGAGAGCCAGGGGAGAGTCGATGGCAGAGCACATCTTGACTTTGAGAACGAGGCCGAGGCCGAAGACAGAGACGAGGAGAACTCTGAGGTCGAGGATGATGAGAACCACGGTGCGGAGGCCGAGGCCAAGGATGGCAACAAGGGAGACCATGAGGACGAGGGGAGTGATGATGGGGAGGAGGACAAAGATGAGGCCTCGAGTGCGCATATTGGTCATGGCCCTACTTCCCAAGCCCATATCCCACCGCAGCTCAAGAAGCAGCTGCGCTCTTCCAAGAGCGGTGACGTTCATAAGGGAGCGACAGCCTCACGCCGCTCTAAACGCCAATCAGCTGGTGTTGACGGTGAACGGCGCCGCTCAGGACGTATCCAAGCTCACTCTACGCTTGCCGAATCGAGCACAGAGGCTCCACTTTCTTCGCGACTCAGGTCAGTTCATTTCCTTTCATTATCTTGGATGTATGTTCTTATTATCTCTTAAATTTCAGGAAGCGGAAGGCACCTGATACTGAAGACCAACCCCCGGTGTCCAAACGTGCGAAGACAGCGATCACGACGAAGAAAGTGAACGCGACGAAGAAAACGAACACAAAGGTGACAACAAAGAAGAATGAGCCGGAGTCCAAACGTAAGAAAGCAGCAGGGACCAGGGGTTCCCGGAGATAGTTCGCTGGATGAGACAAATTGTCATAGTAATATTCTGCGCGGGATATTGTACTAGATTGTAGAAATTGGTTGCTTCTTCTCATATCGTACAATGAACAATAGTTCTCGCCTTGACCGGGTGGTTATGAGTGGTGGGGAGGTCGATTGCGGCTGTAATTCTCGCTTTGACCAAGTGGCAATGGGTGGTGGAGAGATCAATTGTGGCTGCGGGGCGAAGTGAATGGGCCCAAGCTATTGTTCGAGGTATGTGGCCTTGCTGACGACGCTTTGGTCATTTATTGTCTGGCGAATATATAGCAATGTCTCTTCCTCCGGTCGATACCCTTTTGCTCCCATTCTCCTCCTACCCCTCTGCCATCCATGTCGCCCAAAGCAGATCCTGAGCTCAAAGCATTTGTGGAGAAGCTAGCAGGGCCTTGCCCCCAGCCTATTCATGTTGTCTGTGACCATGGACTTCGAGCGTCGGGCCTACAGTACCAGACTGAAAATGCCAACGTCGGGCGTTGGTACTACATCGTACGTCACGACCTATACTTTGATCGCAATACCGCTGACCAGCCTTTTCAGTGCCGTGAACGGGAGACCTGTGCGACAGGATGGAATGCGATAACTGACCAACTCTCTCCAGAAAAGTTGGCACTCGTTGAGCGTTTTCGCCGTGCACGAGCAGAGCAAGCTAGTTTGTCGAAGGAGGGTGCAGCGATTGCGAAGCGCGAGCATTTGGGGAAGCCCCGTGGTTCTGGAAGACGTGGGGGAGGTGGACGGCCAGCATTGCCACAGGTGAGAAATGGCTGGAATTCTTCGCCTCCAGGGCACGCAGAAGAGCGACAGAGTCTTTCGGTGGCCCATCACGGGGCAATAACTGAGCCTCCTCTGTGCCGTAATATACTCGATCCGCAGTGGATGATTCCATTGTCTCCGACGGTGTACGTTGGCGATCGCGAGGGGCAAGATAAACGTGATGAAGGGAAAGAAGGTATCCTGAGTGTATTCTTTGCACAGGTGAGTTGCTCTTCTCAAGGTGGCATAGGGTTGAAGTTGATCTTTGTCCTGCAGGATGATCATTCTCCGATCTTGAAGCGACTATCGTGGCCGAAAGCTGAAACATTCAATATTCTCTATCACATCCCTGTCTTGTCTAGGTTGTTCGACATCAAGCCCACCAACATCATCGACATCTTCGATCCTGTTCAGTGCTCATGGGATTCCTGTGTTGTCAAAGACTGTCGATGGGAACCCATCGTTCCTGATGTCCCGTTTATCTGGCGCTTTCACAAGGTCTCTGTGGGACGAGACCTAGATGTGCATGCTGAAGACTTCCGTGCCAGACTTCGTGATGTCCTGGGATCGAACGATCTTGGACGAGAACGTTCGACCGCTGTGGTTCACGAAGGTCAAAGAAGATCAAAGGTCATAGAGGCACTCGATCGACAGCCAGTTGCGAGCGGTTCTCAACAACGCCTTAAGCGCACTCGTGAGGATGACTTCGAAGAAGGGTGTTCGAGTGCGAGAGGGAAAAGGCGGGTCATATCCAAGCCAGCTTACCAGCAGGTTTCGGACGTGATTGAGATCGAGTCGGACTCTGACTAGACTAGGTGAGTTTAGCTTTTTCAGAACTTCGTATGTTGCTGATGATGGTCCAGCTGTAGGTCTGATGCTCATATGCAGCGACAAATAGCGACCACATAGTCGTGTTATTGCTTCATTGGATTTGACTAGTTCGCAATTGGCATGACTAGTCCATGTCGACTCGTTGGAATGACTATTTCAGTTTGGCTTGTAAACATGACTGCTTCGCTGTAGCTAATTGGCATGACTGCTTCACACCGACTTGTTGATATGACTATCTATATGCGACTGGTTGGTATGACTGTCTTTGGTAGGAGTACTTTGTTTGTGTATTGACTGTTGTTATCGACTACTCAAAAGTGACTATAGCTGGAAAGCCACTGGTCATTTAGGTCCACACCCATTGCGACTAAGTGAACCGGCTACACAAGGTAGGCGACTCGTTCCGTGACTACGGATGGTGACTAGTTGATTGACTATTTGCAAGCAGTCATACCTACTGTACAGCACTATATTCTTGACTATATACAGTGACTATTTCGGTGACTTGTTATCAGACTGACTGCTTCACCGACTGTTTACTATACCGTCACACTGCTATGATACCAGACATCCTAGTAGATTGTACGACTAATCTATGTGACTAAAAAATTGACTATACTGTTGACTACATTCAGCCGTGCAGATATTTAAGCTAAACAGTGACTACATAGTCAAGGATCTTAAGCAAATTCTATTACATCGGCTCAGCGAAGACTACATCATATGCATCCCTATCACCTGCTGCTGATAGCCCTCAGTTGCCATTACTCAGCGCAGAGCTGGTCGATCTGACCATGCTTGATGATAACCCTAGGGCTTTGCATGCTGATCTGGCAATTTTTGAGGACAATTCCTGCCCGGGGGTTGTGTTGGTCTGGTCAGGCAGTATATGGACAAAATACCCATGGCACTTACATCAGTTCAAGAACCTATCTTATGTCTTCGTTGGGATCAATGAAAGTGGGTCCACATTCCACATCCATAGTAAGAATTGCATGCATATTCCAAGGGCGCTGCACAAAGCTTGCTCTATGTGCAGTAGCCTGCATGATGGAGCCGAATTGTGAGAGCTTCATGAGCATGCTGCACAGGCTGTCCCAAAATCAACAAATTATTGCTTCTATACCTTTGATCAACTCTGCCAGCTGTTAGCTAAGAAGGTGGATCAACAGAATGAAATGAAACTTAGAGTAAGTCTTGACATAATCATAAACAATACAGAATATTCGTACTGAGGAAATTTGCAGGTTTTGAATATGGACCGGAAGATTTTGACACTGTCGATGCACCTCAGCGATCACAAGCAAATCGTCATGGCAATTGCCATGAGTGATCTTCCATCCGTTGCTCATCTTGTTGCCGTAGCATTGCAGAGCAACCATGGTCCAAAGGAGATACTATTGCAGATCGAATGTGCTGCCAAGTCACTTTATAATGTGAAAAGCTTCACTGTAAGCTATCGAGTACCATAGAATGTATAGATGACTCACCTTTGATTCACAGAAGAAGAACTTTGAAGTAGCGAAGATGGTCCTTACATTGGGCAGACCGAAGCTGCTCTATGCAATACACAAGGCATTAGACCTCCCAAACATTAATTCAGTCTATGAACATGCACCTTCTCCCAAAGTTCTTCCATCGCTGGCAAAGCTCACAGTCCTTGAGATCGAGCAGAATATGTATGTACTGGACAAAGCTGGCTTCTTCTGGTGAAGCAATATTGGGACCCCTCCACCCAGGCGTGGATGGTCTGTGATGGTTGATAACATCGCATTGGATGAGCATCCTCGCTACGATGCTGGGCAAAATGTGGTGGTGGGAATGTGTCGAGAGCATGCCTCTTGCTGTGATCTTGAAGTCACATCCATCGACACACTCCAGGCCATTCAGGGTGCACTCAAAGCAGGCAACATTCACCATGCAAAGGAGGCAACAGTTGCTGGGATTGCACCATATGCGAGTACAAATTACTCTCTAACTCCTGTGCTACTGTCAGGGACTTGTAAGCAGGAGATGGCAGTGGAACAATGCACAATGTTCACGGCCTTGCTTGATGCCTGGTACAAGACACAGGCAGAGGGAAGCTTTGCAGTCCAGTACGGTGATATTTGGAATGTTGCAACAGACGGAGATGCGACATACCGGGCAGCTCTCCACTATCTCCTGATGTCCTGGACTCTCGATGAATCATCACCAATCCATAGGTACCTTGCACCGCTACGTCTGATGAATTTGCAATGCGGAGAGAGAGAGATTTTGGCCGATAAGGACCTGAAGCACAAAGTCAAGAGTACATTGATTTTCTCACCGTATGTCACCGAAGAAGCACTGATGCGAACGCCTTGCCTCTCAGACTTTGCAGGCCATCTTCGTGTGCTGAATGGATTTCTTGTTATGAACACACATATTCAGTCTGCGTTTTCCGTCTGCGTTGCTCCGGTCTGCATTTTCCAAGGACCTGAAGATGGATACAAGCACAACATCGGTGCTTTTTGATCTGCACGATCATCAGAATGTTCCAAAAGCCGTCCATTTACTTGTGTCGCTCACTCAACTGAGTAATTTAGATCCATTGTCTTCAAGCAATCCTGTGCTATTTGTCCTCAGAAAGCTACTCGGCAGTCTTGTTTAGCCATATATCACTCTGTCAATGTCATTATCTGCACAATTAACATCGCTATCTACTTGTGCACATCTCCTATTCAAGCTATGGTGCACTAATGGAAGCTCCTTCTGCCCTGGCCAGCTCTACTATGATATTCAGTCCTTGATCAAGAATATATACTGGGATACAGCAAAGCAGAAGATTTTGGGCCCAGAAGTAGGCCTATACATTGGCCAGAGAGGCTCTGATCAGCTAGAAATAGAATTTGGGAACTATCAAACAATGACACATCAGCAAAATGTCGACATTCAGCAACTAGCAGATCATGTGGGAGCATCAGCAGACCTTAGCCGTATCTTTGCAGACCATCCAGAGCTGGATCGCAGCCACAGGCATTTATGACTGGAAGGCTCTGAAGGAGTTGATCACACAAATCCTGCATCATGGATGGGAGATGTGATTGTTGGCAATGTCAGCCTTCTCACAACGTGGAATGCTGGTCGCAATGAAGCCATCAAGATCTTGCATGATGCGGGTGTAGTTGGTGCTGCACAGGCATTTAATGTTGATCCTGGATTGGAGAACGATGCAGTTGATATGCTTCACCTCAAAGGGCATTACGTTGGACTGAGGGTGGATTCAGAAGATGGCAAGGTTAATACTACAAGAGAAGCAAACTCAGAGATACAAACCACATTGAGTGATGCCCCAAATGCAGCTATACCTGACATGATTGGAGAAGATCCCGATACTGTCTTCAGCAAGGATGGAATGTGGCTCAATCATCAGAAAAATGGGTAGGTCCTATATAGCTCTATAAGTCCTACATAGATTTCCTAGAGCCATAGCAACGTCAAGTTCTACATAGCTTACATAGCTGTAGTGAGATGCTATGTAGTGCTATGTAGCTTAGGTGGGTTGCTATGTAGTTCTATGATAGCTATGATAGTTTTCTAGTTAGCTATGATATTTATCATAAGAGATCTAGCTATAAGATCTATAGAACATATCTTCCTGATATAAATTATACTCAATAAACATATCTATGAACTTCATCACAGCTATATATCTAGACTGCATCACATAACTGTAGTAGACTTCATCAAAATCTACAAATTTATACTCACTTTGACCACATAAAAAATCAGACATCAAACAATATAAAATTGTATCAAAAAGATTATATTCAAAATCTAACAGATATTTATAATCTATTACAACTATTTGTAATCTATTATACAACCACATTAAACATACTTATACACATCTAACAAAGTAACAATCAATTATAATATCACAAGACTATATATAAATAAGAAGACTTACCAACATTATAAAAAAGCGAAAATCTATACACTGTAAACTGTTAACAAAGATAACAAATATAGTAAGCCTACAATAGATACTCACCAATATGACCAAAAAGCGAAAATTTAATAACCTAATAAGGGAATACAAGTCAGTGTAAGAACATAAGACCGATAACAAAAGAAAGCTTACCATAAATAGCAAAGTCAAGAGCAAAAGAGAAGGTCAAGAGCCGAGAGCTCGAAGATGGAGGAGATGGTGGTGGTAAGAGAGAGAGAGACGACGTGCATTGCGCTGGTCTTATATAGATGTGGCAAGCGCCAAATGTGGTTGCCGAGGCCGGGCCGGGCGTTGCTGGGTATCGCGCCAGAGGCTGGCTGTTAGATTCCACTCGGTGGATTGCATCACTCCCAAGCATATTGTATAGTAGGTATATAGATAGCTCATTCATTGTATTCTTACCGATTCGTTGTATATTCTCGCTTTTTTACAGAATTAATACCATTTGATTTGATTTGTTAGAGTCAAAACTGCCAGGCGTGCGAGTCGAGTGCTGTGGCTGAAGCACTCGACACGTGACTTCAACGTTTCGACTTGTGCTTCACCCTTCGTCTCCCCTACTTTGTCTCTCTTCACATATATACGATGCCGGCCATCTTCAACACATCTGAGAAATCTGTTTTGTATATAGCAGCAAGTCCTATTATGGGCCCTATCAGTGAGCTATGAGGGCTATGAACTTGGACTATTTAGCTATGTGGAGCTATGGGGCCTATGATAGCCTCCATAGCATGAAGTGTCAAATACATAGGGTGTCATAGCCTTTATAGCTAGGGGTGTCATATACATAGGACTATGATACTTACCAAGGGAAACTATGACTACTATGGCTACTATACTCCTTATGATGAGCCACATAGGTAGTCAAGACATTTAAGTCAAAATTTTCTTATATTCAAGGGGTAGACTACTACAAACAAGGAAAATACAAAATCTAACACTATTACACTAGCAAACGAAGGTCCTAAATAGACCTCGCGCCCTCGCACCTCTTGCACATCACCATCTGTGTGTGAACGGACAGGTGCGCTCTCGCCCGACGGATGCATGCTGTCGGGCGGAGGGCGACGAAACGGGGTGCGCGGGCCGCGCGCGAGCTGGCATGGCCGTGCTTGGCCGTGCGCGCGCGCACGGGGTGAGGCGGCCATGTGCGGGGTGAGGCATCGGCGCAGGGCCATGCATGGGACGAGGCGGGGGGGCGCAGATCGGCGTGGCCGCGCGCGAGCTGGCATGGCCGTCCCTGGCTGTACGCGCGTGCATGGGGCGAGGCGGCCATGTGCGGGGCATGGTGTCGGCGCACGGGTCATGCGCGGGACGGGGCGGGGCGGGGTGTCACGGATCGTGCATGGCCGCGCGTGAGTTGGCACGGTCTTGCATGGCCTTGCTCGCGCGCGGGGTGCGGGGGTCGTGTGCGGGGCAGGGCATCGGCGCACAGGCGATGCCGGAGCAGGCGGGGTGCGCCGGTCGTGCTGGCCATGCGCGCACTCGTGTAGACCCACCTGGTCGCGCGTTTGCGTGCGGACGCTGGGGCGGACGTGTTCGCGCCGTCCGGGCATGCGAGAGTGTGCGCCCGCATGGGAAACGGCTGGAGAGGCCGTCCGCGGTGTGCACGCGCAGCTCAGACCTCGCGCGGGCTTGCGACCTTGCGTAGCCGTGTGCGCACAGCCGGATGTCGCGGCCGCGAGCGCATTGTCGATGGCGAGGTGGTTGTATGACCCGCACGAACCTGTTGAGGACGTGCGGGTGTCGTTGAGGGTGAGCGCGGGAGTCCGAGCGACGTGTCGTGCCCCGTTGCCACGGCAACGAGGCACGACAACGCGGACGTGGACGGCGTTGTTGTCGGGGGATGGGGCTGCTGCGAGCTCGTGGACGTGGACCGCGGGGTTGTCGAAGGCGATGGGGGCGTGGTGCGCGCGGTTGCAAGAATGAAAGCACGAGTATCGCTCGGTGAACGAGCGATACTCGCTGTGTTAGTACAAGAAACAAATGAAAGAGAGTTTTTAAACATACCTATTAGCCCCTCAAGCCGTCTACTAAGTCCTCCCGAGTCTTGAAGACGCCGTGCGTATGGAGAGAGAGAGGCAGACGAAGGGGAGATGGAGGGAGTGTTGCATAGATACAAGTCGCGCGACGACTTACAGCCACAGCAGCATTCAACTCGCGCGTTCAGCGGTTTCGACTCTAACAAATCGAATAAAATCCGTTTAATTCACGAAAAAAGTGAGAAGATATAGCACACCGGTATAAATACAATGAATGAGCCATCTATGTAATTACTTTACGACACGCTCGCAGGTATCAAAATCCACTTAATAGAATCTAACGGCCAGCCTCTGGCATGATGCCCGGCTATGCCCGGCCCGGTCTCGGCAAGCTACATTTGACGCTCCGATTGCCACGTCTATATAAGACATGCACGACGCGCTGTCTCTCTCTCTTCCCTACCACTACCATCCCTCGTCTTTCGTCGCTCTCTCTTCTTCTGCTTCAACTTTCTAATGTTCGGTAAGTTGTTATATTGTTGCTATATTATTCTATTGTTTACTAACCCTACTGTTCTTTGTAGACTTTTATATCTTTGCTTTATTATCTTAAGTAAGTCTTATGTTTTTCTATATCTGTATCTTTGTATACTAATTTGTTGACTTTGCCTTTAGATTATTTTTGCTTTTTCTTATCTGTAGAGTAAGTCTTATCTTATCTTTTTTGTCTATGTTTTATCTTTAAGTTCTATCTTATCTTATCTTTGTATCTTATCTCATCTTATCTTTGTATGTTTTGTTATCTTATCTTGAAGTGTTGATCTTTACAGTGTATCATAGATGTGTAGTTGTAGCTTTGTGCTAAATGTGTTGTAATTTAATATTGTTTGAAATATAATGCTTTTAAATTTTGTTTTAAATGTTATAGATGCAACAAGATTCAAATATATTATATATGTATATTTAAATATATTTTTAGCACTCTTAAGCAGCATACAAGACATAGGTGATATAGAGTAGATAGCAGCCTTACTAGCTAGACATGATATGATAACAGAGATATACCACATAGCTGACATAGCTATGATAGCCATCATATGTTATAGCAGCTATGAGAGCTATGATAGCTTATAGTCTATGCTATGATAGCTATGATAGCTATGATAGCTCTATATAGATTACTTCACTACTATGGAGTAGCTATGTAGAAAAGAGGACTCCTATGGCCCTATCAGAGCTATGTAGACTATATAGTGCCATATACCACTGGTCCTTTTCTCAGATGCAGTCGAGGGGGGCAATTCGGGAGGGATTAACAGGTGCCACGATGGCTTACAGGTAAGTAAAAAAACCTCTTGCATTCTTTTCTCATACTAACAACGTGAGTATCACTCGTTCAATGAGCGATACTCGTGCTTACTTCTCACAACCATGTGCACCACACCGTCATCGACTTCGACACCCCACGCCCACGTCTACAAGCCCACTGCAGCTCCATCACCGAATGATGCCATCTGTGTTCGCATTGGTGGCTCGTTGCCGTGGCAACTGGGCATGACACGTCTGCCTCCCGTGCTCTCTGCACCCCCCGCATGCCCTCAACAACCCTCGCACACTGGCTGCACACACCTACGCCAGTGCACGGACCCACCAACCCATGGACCCACCAATGCGCGCATCTGCATACGGCCCTGCCTCCACAGCACTGCCTGCATCTCGCCCACCCCGCGTCCACCCCACTCGTGCATAGAATGCCCCAGCCTCCTCAATGCCACTCTGCGCTCTGTACCACGGTGCGCCTGTGCATGTTGAGTACCGGCTCGACGACCCATGCACGGCCACAACCCGAGAACGACGGCCGCAGCCCACGGACAATGCCTGCAGCCCGCGGACGATGCCTGTAGCCCAGACAATGCCTGTAAGTCATGAACGGCGCCCACAGTGTGGGCATGATGCCTGCAGCCCAAGGACGATGCCCGCAAGTCGTGAATGGTGCTCGCAGCCCGCACACAATGCCAGCAGCCCGTGAACGATGCTCACAGACCACGAGCAGCACCCAAGACCGCGAGCAGTGCCCGCAGCCTATGGACGACGCCCGCAGGTCGCGAACAGTGCCAAAGGCTGCACACAACGCCGGCGGCCCACACACGATGCCTGCAGGCTGGTTATGATGCCCGCAGGTCACGAACGATGCCCGCAGGTTGCGAACGGTGCCTGCAGCCCACGCACAATGCCCGCAGCCCACACACAATGCCCGCAGCCCACGCACAGCCCCCAATGCCTTGCCGCAGTCCCCGCACCTCGCGCATGACCTGTGCGCCTTGCGTGTGACCCCAGTGCCCTGCGCAACAGCCCCAATGACCCCGTGCCTTGTGCACGATGTCTTGCATGCTGCTCCAACAATGTATGTGCCTACGCCTGCATGTTTGGTGCCATGTCAGTGGCATATCCCATGCCTGTGCCCTGTAGCTAGCAATTCATGTAGCTACATTGACAATGTGAACAAAATGACCTTGATGATCATGCTTATACTACTCTGATATGAAATATAGTAAATTTAATCTTGATATCTCTAGTGTCTAGCTGAGTAGCCATAGGGCACATAGCTTCCATAGCATGCCTATGAGATCAGATAGCAACCATAGCTATTCCTCATGACTACATAGTGCTATATACCTTATATCTGCTGCTATGGAGACTATGATAGCCATGATAGCTCTATATAGATGAGAAGAGGGCTATGTAGACCATATAGCTCTATCATAGATCACATAACTTGACACTAGACTATGTAGAATTCCCATTTCCCTGATGATATCAATGGCAGCCAAGTCCACAAAGCATCTGCCATCCGTCTCCTTCTAGGTGCTGATAAAGGACTTAAATCAATGGAGCGACTGCTTCGTGTCCAAGGGTACATGTGTGGTGGTGTTAAGAGCTTGGTCAACAATGACGAGGTGGCAGGTGATCTGTTCATGATTGGACAGATGATTGCAATGTTTCTGCATTGCAATGGCAAGGCGGCTCTGGTAATAGTCCGAGTAACAGCAATTATAAAAGATAGCAACAGGAACATTACCGCAATTCCATTGGCTGAGCTCACTGACCCGAAGATCCACTTCCAGGGACAGGTCTTGTCACTCCAACCTCACGGTAATGGACACTGGCATTGGACTGGTACATGAGAGGCATTTGAGGGCATGGTGTCAAAGAAAGTCACAGCAAAGAATGTCGTACCTCAGCCTGGGACAAAGCTGCCAAAAAAGGTTCTTCTCATTGATGTACCAGCATTCCTTACTCGGCCAGTCAACCCACCTTTGACCGAGTCGACTCCGGTGACACTTGACTTCGAGACATCAGTGCTCGAAGCTCTCACAGAATGTCTATGGCTCGATATCACATCGCACGCAAAAGCAATCCTGACACGGCCAGCATCTACAGGATTCCCATACAGGCGGCATGACGGTAAGTTATGAATATTGCTGCCGACCATTGCAGTATGTACTTATGCAGAGTCCCCAGGCTCATTCGCATTTGTCAACAGCGATGCAGAGCAGGTGATTGAGCGACTACTGAGCCAGGGTGAAGTTGAATGCTTCGTTTGTGACAACCTCATGCAGCTGAGCAAGATGCGAGATCACGTTGTGGGTCACCTTTTAGCTGTTCGCTTCAGATTTGAGGATGAGAAGGCGAGGGCTTCTGTGAGTTGCAACCTACCATCATGCTTTACTATTCTCAGTATTTACAGACTCACCTCTACAGCTCAGTAAAGACATACAATATTGCAGATTCTGCAGCCGTCATGGAACATGCACTGTGATGCTTAAGTCGAGTCGAAAGACTCTTGTTCCAATTGCGCTCGACTGCCCCCATTATTATAAATTCTCGATGAAAGCTGCCAAGAAGACCACTAAAACTGGGCCCAGCATGAACCGGCTGATTCAATGCCCTTTGTGTGTTTCTCAAAGTAGCGGGTTCGACTCCAGTCAGATTATATGGACTTACAATCTAGAGCTGCACCTCAAGGACAAGCATCCACATGCGAGCGAAGACCAGATCACAAATGCCCTCAAAAGGTGCCAAATTACATCGCAGGAATTAACCTATCTAGGTCTTACCAGTGTATCGAAGGGCAAGGGATGGGCATGCGGAAACGAAGCTAACACGAAGCGAGCTCATCCTTCTCACTCCGAGGCTGTTTCAAGTGATACAGGAGGGCCGAGTGTTTCGAAAAAGGCAAAGATGTAGCTATGATGGTGCACTACCATTTAGTAGATACTCGAATTTTACAAATTATGGGGGGTGGGGGGGTGGTCCCTAGTGAAATTCAGTGGTTTTGAAAAAAAAAAATTACCCTGAGAGGAGGGTGGTCAATGATTTCAGACATATTGGAAAAGGGGCCCTCGTGTCAGGAAAAAAAATCCCTGGAGCCTCTTGCTCACATCTGAAAAAAATACCAATGCTATATTATACTATATGATTTACATAGAACTCCTAGACTCATAGCAATCCTCTTTTGTTGATAGACTCTTATAGCTATAGGGTTGTCTATAACAAGCTATGTACTTTGGCAGGATAGCTATGCACAACTATTATAGCTATCATAGCATAAGGCATAGCTATCATAGCTATGAGAGCTATACCAGTTATATCTTCTATGATTATTATTATACCATGTCTAGCCAATTAGGATTACTATCTAAACTATGTACAACTCTGATCACTATACAACTCAAAACATGCTATACAAATATTGAAAATATCTAAATAATTTTATAGGTTCAAGATCTTCATTATATCTCAGATCACTCAAACATCAGAGGATTAAAAGATTTGATTAAAAAATAATCTAATACAATACTACACTAGTACACTAAGCTACAAAGGTAATATAATATAAATCTATAAACATCATCAGTAAGTTCAATCAGACATATAATAAAAGACTTACTAAGTATTAAAAAAGCGAAAATAAAGTACTACAAAACTGACACATCATCAGCATAAGTCAACAACAATCATAACAGTACTTACTCCAATGATGATAAAAAGCAAAAATTAAAGTCTACAAAAGACATATACATTAGTACCAAGAGACAATTAGAAAGATAATACAACTAACCACTAAGAGATATATTGAAGCAGCCAAAGAAAGAAGACGACAAGAGATGATAGTGGTTGAGAGGAAAGAGGAGTCGCACATCGTGCAGGCCTTATGTAGACGTGGCAAGCGGAGCTTGAAATGTGGTTGGGCCAGGCACTACCGTGTACCGTGACAGAGACTAACTCGCAGATTTCACTAAGTCAAGTGTGCTGCCCTGTAGCATACAATGTATTAGATAGCATTGTAGCTCATTTGATCGTATCCTATGAGTATCTCGTAGTGTGTGTTTTTTTTTTTCAGAATTTATTCTATTTGATTCAATTTAATAAGCTTGATGACATTCGAATCACGTGCATTCGGTAGCTGAAGCACTGAAATGCACATTTGAAGTTCGTCTTCCTACCACCATCACTCCCCTTCAACCTCCTCTCCTCTCTACCCTCCTCTCTCTCTTTCCCATTGAACCGAATATCGGAGGAGGTCAGCGAGATGCAGAGGACAAAGGTGAGCAAAAAAAAAAAACTTCTATTTCATATTTCCGTGCTAACGCAGAGAGTATCACTTGCATGAGTGATACTCTCGACTTCTCTTGCTCTCCTGCACACCCTCCCACCCCTTCGCCTCCCACTGCCATCCCTCCTGCTTCATTCCATCCCCCTCCGACTTCGCTGCCTGGCCGCCACATTGCCAGTGCCCGGCGTGCCACCTCCAATGACTGTGGCCACCGGTGTGTGCCCTGTTGGCCACGACCTGGGACCGGCACGCCAGCACATGCCAGTGCACGCATGTGCACACATCACGCACAAACACAGACCAGTTGCATCGTGCATGGGCCTGCAGGCCAGCTGTGTTGCGCATGGGCCCGCGGCAGCCCAGTGCCTCACGCACGAGCCCTAGGCTCCGCCTGTGCCCCGCCTGTGTGCCCATGCTTCACCTACATGTACAATGCCTCGCACTTTGCATGCGTGGGCATGTCACATTGCACACAGGCCCGCGGCAGCCCGAGTCCTTGTGCACGACCCCCACGCCTTGCTTATGCCCACCCCCTGCCGCCTCGTTTATGCCCCCGCACCTCGCACTGCTCATGTGCGGGCCTTGCACCGCCCGTGTGCAGACCTGCCACATCACGAATGGGCCCATGGAAGCCCGACCCCTCCTGCACATCCCCCGTGCCTTGCATTGCCAGGCCTACCACATCACACATGGGCTGCTGTAGCGCGGCGTGCATGCCAGTGCACGCCGGTGCACGCATGCTGCGTGGACAGCTGCGGGCAGTCCCGTCAGGCCACGAATGACTGCACTGGTGTGCATACACTGTGCCAGCAGTCGCAAAGGCCACGCACACCAGCGACTGCACACACACCACCGTGGACGACCCCCGCACCACAGCCACAGTCTGCCGCACCCCATGGCATGCACGACCATGTACGACCAGTGTGCCACCACTGGGACCTGCATGTGTGCCTGTCTGCCCCACATGCATGGATGCTCATGCACGGCCAGTCGACCCTGTAGCCCTTTAGCTAAATGCATGGTATCTGCTGCCCGACATATACCTAAATGCCCAGTAGGGTGTCACTGGTAGCTTATCGGACATAAAGCTAAATGTACACATTTATATAATTCTACGGTAAGGTACAGGGCTTCAACTGACTACTGTGCTATACTGCTCCCTGCCACACCTGGTGTACACACCGTTTCCCATGCCCAATGCCTCCGCTCTGTGCACCCTCCCCACCCTGGCATATCACATTCACCG
The DNA here is from genome assembly GCA_033439255.1 of Hericium rajendrae. NCBI lineage: Eukaryota > Fungi > Basidiomycota > Agaricomycetes > Russulales > Hericiaceae > Hericium > Hericium rajendrae. The sequence continues at coordinate 209,458 of JAVRDV010000017.1, forward strand.
TGCCGCAGCAGGCCATGCCTGCAATACGCCTGTAGCGCACTGCCCGCGCTACGCTCAGCATCCACCCTTTGTGCACTGCCCCTGGCATGCAGGATCCCTGCCTTCTCCCACACACCCTGCCGCTACAACCCACTCGCTGCGTGTCCAAACTCATGACGCCACGTGCTGGCAGCACCTACCCACACCGGTGTCCACTGTAGCCAGCTTCATAGGTGCTACGGCCCCACCACGGCAGTGCTCGCACTATGCGCTGTCGTTCCCGCCCTATGCACGCTGCCTGCATCCTTATTGCGGGCTTGCTGCGGTGCATCAACCCCACTGGATGGATGTTGCAGGTGAACGCACACCGCCTATGCATGCACACCACTCCTGCTGCATCGGCCACATGCGTTCGTCAGTCAGACGTCATGCTACCATGTCCCCACACACCAGCCCCCAGCCACATGCTCCACATGCTCCGACTCACCATGGCAGGTGGTGTTTACGAAAGGCACCTGCCCGACAAACCCAATCTCACCACGCGCTGTGTGCACCGTACCTGCCTCGCATTCCCCCCTGCATGGGGGCATGCCGCTGCCTCGCACCAGTCCTGCCATGCATCACAGCCTGCATGTCCCAGTTAGCTCATGTAGTTGCCCCGCAGAGGATATTCCTAGCATGCAGGGACATCGAAGAGCAGGAGAATGAGTGCATGCACCTGCCGCGCCCTCGCACCCGCCATCATGCTCATTACATGCTCTCCGACCGGCGTTGTGGCCCGTCAGCATGGCTCCCCACTGTGCGCATGTCACACACTGCACACGTCGATGCAGCTATATTCAGTTGACTGCTGGGCCTTGGCGAGGCCCAACTGGAAGACCTCATGTAGCTTTGCCCTCCGCGTACGCTCGTCGCTCATCCTAATGATGCCACGTACCAATCATGCACACGACACATGCATGGCTGGCACCCTCCTCTCCTCTCCCCTCCCTGTCACCACTCTCCTTGTCTGAGTAGCTGGCACTGCATCGGTCGTCCGTAGCCACACACCTGCATTTACTACTAATATAATAGTAATCCCTACAGTACCAGTACCATCAGTATAAGACTGCCTGCACAGAGTATAACACAGCATAATACCTTGTGCAGCAACCATAATGCAGCATTATAATGCTCGGATTGCTGTACCAGACCAATTCCTGCCCTCTGATTGGCTGTTGAGGACTATGTGGCGTGATTTCGGGCATTCCGGGCGTTTGTTGGGTATGTTTTGCCTTTTCCCGGCTTGTCGCCGGCTCGGGGTTCCCGGCCTGGCCCGATTCGGCGATTCTCATCAAACGTCTTACATCGAGACGGCTTCCTGCCTTTCTTGTCTTGCTCGTCTTTGCTCCTTTGCTGCCCCCTGCACTTTGATGTTATTCCTTGTTTGTTCGCGTGCTGGTGGGGAGGGGGCGGGGATGTGCGCATCCCTGTTGACTCTTGTTTGTCCCCACCCCTCGACCCCTATATCCCCTTCGCTGTAACCTCCCCTCACTGCGGCCACGAGCATCCCCGTTCCGCACGCCTGTGCTCATTCGAAACCATGTGTATCACTCTGAGGCCCTGGCTCAAGTGCAAGTGCAATCAAGCTACCCCACATTGTGTGTGCAATCAGCGTAGCACTACCCTGGACTTTGGAGCATGGCCGTGAGTATCCCCGCATGGCTCTGATTCCGTATGGCTGATCTGTCATGTAGGTGGCCTCTCATTGTCGCTTATGATACTCCGTGCCTGTACCGGCCCCCATGCCCGCCTCTGTCCCCGTCGCTCGCACCAATTGCTGTATTTGATGAGCATCGTATGATCACGCAGGGTTGATCGAGGGTAATCTGGGGTAATGTAAGTCTTTTGTTCCTTCTTTTCGGCTACAAAAACTGATCAAGTCAACATGTAGTTCTGCGTCCCTGGCACGGTGCACTGTTGTTGAAGTGGGGGTCCATCTCGCGAGACTATCTAATAGCGATGACAATTCAATATTCATGTCTGTAATATTTGTTATCTGATGTCTGCCCTGTTTGTGTACAAAATATATTGGATTTTCTTGATTTTACGACTCGGGCGACTTGGACTAGCTTCGACTTCAATTTGGTTGAACACATACCGGCAGTTCGGCAACCAGAACTCGGCTTACCGGTATAGCAGTGCGGCCAACCCGAAGCTGGTCCTCCTGGCTAAGTCGTGTTGCTAAGTCGCACCAAATCGCATTCATTTGTTCTTGAGTTAACCAACTGCACCAAACCACCAAAAAACATAGATTCATGACGAGGCTTCAACAGCTATCAACTGAGTACGACAATGAGCAAAACAGTAACACATAATGCAAAACTACAAGAGACAGAACAGTTAGACACGTGCAAGACACAAAAGTCTATCCAGCGAGGCAGAAGTCAGCACGGGATGCCGCAGCTATAGCTGGGGTGTGTTTGAGACCGGAGCCTCATCGTCAGCCTCGTCGCTGGGCTCGTCGCCCGCTTCGGTGGCGACCTCGGTAGATAGCCCATCGTTGTCGTCAAACACAGCAGGCTCTTCAACACGCTCGAGTGTGGACCAGTCATACTGATCCTTGGGCCACATGTCTTCCAGACCCAGCTTGAGCAGAGTGCGTCACCAACGACCGGCACATGCAAGGGCTAGAGCTGTATAGATCACTGTCTGACGTTCCGTGTGTGCGTCTGCACCGACCGCGACATCTCGAGCTGCACCTGAATGCTTGCCGACTTTGCTGGCCCAATCACCTGCCTTCCACTCAAAGAAACACACAGTGCAGCACATTTCCTCCTGGAGGAGTAACACCTCTTCATCCCATCGTTTGACCCGTGTGCGTGCAACAGCCCATTCCGCTCGTGCGCCTGTAGATTCGTGAGCAGGAGATGAATATAGAGCATTTGTGACATACTTTCATGAAGTTCCTCCTCCGATGCAGGCTTGTCCCCATCGCCACGCATGTCCCGTGCGTCCGGCCATTGGACTCGCCAAATCCACATCAGCATCTTGCGACCTTGCCCGATGCCCTCATCCTGTGTTGTTGGCCCATGAAGTTCGTTGCGCTGCAGAGGTCGGAGACGGCTGGACCAGTCGTCATCTGGATCTACCGCAATGAGTACAGCATGTGTGGCTTGATACCGCTCAACGAGGCGGTCGAGCTTCCTGTTTAGACCTTCGAGCAAGGTCATGGCGCGCGTTTGTGTGCCTTGACTAGGGCCGCTGATTTGAACATGCTTGTAATGCAGAAAACTCGATTGCATGCGCAGCTGGTGATGAATGTGGTGTACAGTGTCATCAGCTTGACCGATGCGGAGACAACGCTCCTTGTCGAGGAGGCCTGGGACACATCCTGACTGCCGCAGCTCGGAAGGCAGATCGGACGGCATCCATAGCGTGGAAGCCTCTGGCTTCTTGTCAGTGCCAAATGAGTCTCCGGTGATGTCATCATCCAGACCAACATCGCCGTTGCCGTTGCCATCGTCATCATCATGAAAGCCATGCTCTAGGAGTTGTGCGACCCCAGGCATATAGATAGCCTGGATCTTCCTCCATAAGGCAATGCGAGAGCGAAGGATGCTGCGCTTGTCGTTGAGCTTGACCATGGAATCCAATGTCTGGTCATTCCTCTTTGCTTGAGCGTGCAGCACTTGTCTTGAGAGACGAACACGCCCCAGTTAGTAAACATATCGTAGTTGTTGATGAGACACTCACTGTTGCTCTTCCAGTTCCAAGCCTGTATTCAAGAAAGCGCTTGCTGTTGTCTCGTGCAGGGCCATCACTCCGCGAGCGACCTCATTGGCTTCCTCCATCTGGATCTCTGCCCAAACCTCAGCAAACGAAGTGCCTGCGGGAATATGTCAGCATCGAGGGAATGAGAGGAGGTAGATGCGACGAACGTACATTTAATCGACTCCTCGTACGGGTCGGGCTGCGATTTATCCACCTCCCATGTGATCACCATCTGCTCCCACCTCTCGCGATATTCTGGTGGGATCGTGTCCTCAAGCTCGTCGATCACGATCCTCTGGACGTCACGTTCCTCGACGGCCTCGACTAACAGCTTATCCATACTAGTACCTATTTAAAATCATATCAGTAATTATCTCGCAGTTATGCTGGGAGTTGCTCACGAAGGTTGGTCGTCTTTTGCCAGTTCACGGCTCCGAAGATGTCATTCAACATCTCATGACGACTAGCACCTCCCATCTCGTGACTGCTAAGAGCGGCGGGGTTTGTCAAGGCCCAATTGCTCTCGACACCCTCTCCGTGAGTCCTGCCGACGCCGGGCATGTAGTTGAGTGAGAATTTAGTCTGGCAGGAAGGGCCGTGGGCTTGGAGGTGAAATTTAGGGACCGCCCATCTGATCGTCTTGGTGTCCTTGCCAAATTTGTTTGTCTAAGGTTGGGCGAGGTATGAGCCCAACCCTAGACTGAGGTCTATGGCCAAAAGCAGAGTTGCGCTGGCAGGCGCCCTCTCATCCCCTACCGCGACGTTCCTGCTCCCCTTCGCTGCTACGCCCCACGTAGTCAGCGATCTTTTCCTAAAAAAACGAGCAACCTTTTTTTCGACACCTAGCTAGATCCTCCATCTTCCCCTAAAGTACCTTTTCCCCTGAAAAAGAACCTCGTTCCTCATCACCTTCTCTCGATCACTTCCTTTATTGATATGCCGGACCCAGTCCCAGTCCGCATCACGGTCAACCCGTACCTCGAACGTTGTCCGAACTTCAACACCGCTCACTGGCTCGCCCACCCGAACATTGTCCGACAGCCGGGCGAAGGTGATGACGTGATAGTCGCGCAGCTCGTTGACGCTTGGACGGCCGGCAACGACGCCGAAAAAGTCGCTTGGGACGCGCAAGTTGCGGCCGACAAAGTCATCGCTGACGCCGCCGAAGCCCAACGCCTCGCCGATATCGCGGCTGCGGACCAGGCCAAGGCAGACGAAGCTGCCCTGGAGCGCAAAGAAGCCGAGAAAAAGAAGCCGAAAGCCGCTCCCATCGACTTCTCGGCCACAATTCCGAGCCATCTTGCCTCACGCCCCGCAGCCGCCGCCCTCCACAAGCTCAAGAATCTCGAATTCGTCGACTTATGGCATTTCACAGTTGAGGGCTGCCGCGACGCGATGTCCAACCGCCTCCTCACCTCCGACGAAACCCTCAATTTCGTCCGAAGCGAGGGCTCCTTCCTCCTCCAGCCTCAAAGTGCCCTTACCTCGAAAAACGTCATCCCCGATGCCAACCTTACTTGGGACCAGATGTCCATCGCTAAGAACTGCCTCTTAGAGGAGATGAAGCGCACCGGCACATGGCCCGTCGACCACATCAAGGACCTGACCGTTTTCTTCCTAAATCTCGATCGCCACCCCATGCGTGAAGCCTCCTACGGTCCAGAGATCCTCTTGCTATACATGGCCAAAGCACGACGTGAATGGCACGATTCCATCCGCAATTCCGAACCCGGCCACTCAGTTTTCCCGATCAGCAAGATCTGCGGTATTCTCCTCGAGAGCATCCGCCGCGAGTACATGCACGAGCTCCAAACCAAACAGCTTGAGTCTACAAATGCTGAGGTAATATCCCCTCCTTTCCCGTGCAGAATCGACAACTGACGTGCCTTTTTCCCCTCCTCCCCTCCCTGCGCCCTACTCGTACCCACACCCGCACACGTGCCTGCATTTACGCATCATCATGCGTTGGCCGCGTCGTTCGTTTCTTACGCCCTCACACGCGTGCGTTTTTGCGCCCGCCCGCCTGCGTTTACGCGCTTCTTTCCCGATCGCGTCGGCGGTGCGTCTCGGCACGTCTGCCCCCTCGGTGTCCGCCTGCGTATACGCGCTCGAATTCCGCATCGGCGTCGACCTCCCATCCTTTCGCTCGCATGCGATGTTCCCCGCAACCCCGCTCAGACCCGATTCTCGCGCGATCGCGACAGCAACCACCGAAGGCCCCGTGACAGGGACAGGCGCGATCTCGAGAGCATCGAACCCCCTCGCAATCGCTCTCGCCGATACCAGCGCCTCCCATCACCGCCCCCAACTCGCTCCCGTGTTCGCTCCCAGTCACCACCGCGATCCCAGCGCCCCAATCGCTCTTTCGGCCGCCCCACGGACCCGCAGGTTTTTAGCTCAGGCGCAGAGAGTCCCGGCAACCCCGTCTGCGCCATCTGCCTCAGCCGTCGTCCACACAGCCTTCGCACGTGCCACGCCTCCAAGCTGTGGAACGGTTCCCCCGCGCGCTGCACGCGCAATCGCTCCGGCTACATCTACAACCCCAAGAACGAAGAGCTCTGCCTTGACTGGCAGCGCGCTGGCGGCTGCGCCTCCAGGCATTCCCGCCGCCATGAATGCTCCGGCTGTGGCGACGCGTCTCACGGAGCTAGCCACTGCAGTCTCGCTCAGGCGAGCTAAGCCGTGCACGCCATATCACGCTGAGGCCTGGCTGCACGCGCTCACGGATGCCGGCCTCCTCTCAAAGTTCCCAAAAGTATATAATGGTTTGTCTCAAGGTTTCATTGTCGATTTTCCCCGCATTGTGCATACGAACGCCCCTCTAATAACCCCTCCATACAACTTTACGAAACTGAATTTCGCCGTATCATAGACCACGAATTTGCTACAGGTCGTTACTTAGGCCCGTTTTCCGATTCCGAGCTCCTTTCTCTTATCGGTCCCTTTCAGACCTCTCCTCTTTCCTTAGCACCAAAACCCCACAACCCTGCCAAACTTAGATTGATTCAGAACTTCTCCTTTCCCCGTTCTCCGCGCCCTAATCACTCCTCCATCAACTCTTACATAAATTCAGACAATTTCCCCTGTACCTGGGGAACCTTCATTGCAGTTTCCCTCCTCATCAGTCGTCTCCCTGAAGGTTCTCAGGCCGCCGTCCGCGACGTTGCAGAAGCCTACCGCACCGTTCCGCTGCACCCGTCACAATGGGCAGCTGCAGTTGTCCGTCTATCCGAGAGCTCGCTCGCCCTGGACACCAGCGCCAGCTTTGGCGGCCGTCCCAATGCCGGCACCTACGGCCTTCTTCAAGATGCCGCCACGGACATCCTTCGCTGGAAAGGTCTCGGCCCCATCTCCAAGTGGGTTGACGACCATATATTCTTCCGCATCCTCCGTCAACACATTGCCGAATACAATGCCCTGCGCAGCACGTTAAGAGCGCGCGTCATCCGAAATGGCGGCGGACATCATTCTGGTGGCCGCATCTGGTATGGCGGTGACGCCCTTTCAGATGGCCGCATCGAGGAGTTCGACGAGGATTTCACCTTCCCCGTACAAGATCTTTCGCAAACTTCCCCCCGTTCCCCCGCCGACGCCCTGTACTCTTGCAGCATGGAAGACATCGATCGCGAGTCCGCGATTCTGGGCATTCCCTGGCAATTCGAGAAAGACATCCCTTTCTCTCATGAGTTTCAATTTACCGGATTCGTCTGGAACATCGCCGAGAAGACCGTCGCCCTTCCAGAATCGAAGATCGCGAAGTACCTCGCTGCCATCAGCGAGTGGCAGGGGGTGCGCACACACGATCTCCATGAGGTACAGAAGCTCCATGGGAAGCTTCTACATGCCTGCGCCGTGCTGCCAGCGGGCCGAGCGTACCTAACACGCCTTGAAAGCATGCTCGGCATCTTTAAAGATGCCCCGTTCAAGAAGCGAACCCCCCCAAATGGCACCGAGCGAGACCTCGAGTGGTGGGCATACTCCCTACGACATGCTCCTCTCTGTCGACCCATTCCTGGCCCAGTTAACGTCGTCGATTTCCACGCCTTCTCCGACGCCAGTTCTGGCGTCGGCATCGCAGTCACTATCGAGCACCGCTGGCATGCCTGGCGCCTACTCCCTGGCTGGAACAACGACCGTCAGCGAGACATCGGTTGGGCCGAAGCCGTCGGCTTCGAATTACTCGTCTTGCACGTCCTGGACGGACTCGGACACTGCGGACGTGATGAATATGTTCACTTCCAGGTAAGTCCCCACCTGCTTTTGGCACTGCACCTGCCATCAACTTCCCCCGCCAGGTTTTGGGGACAACAAGGGAGTCGTCGAAGGATGGTGGAACGGGCGCAGCCGCAACAATGCCATTAACAACGTCTTCCGCCGCATACACGCTGCCCTCGACGACGCCTGCGCCTGCGCCTACACCCGCTACGTTCCCAGTGCAGACAATCCTGCCGACGACCCCTCCCGTGGCCGCTACCCGCACGATCGCCCGCTCCTCCCACGCATCCCCCTCCCAGACTCCCTCACTGGTCTCATCATCGACTTCTCGGACCCCCTTACCCCGGCCGAGCGACGTGAACGTTCCTGTGGCCTCAGCCCCATCCCAGATCCAAAACCCATGTGCGACAGCAACAGAGACCACCCTGCCGACTCTGATTTCGAATTTGAATGCATTCGACATGCAGACGATCCCGGCGACGACGACTCCTAGCGCTCCATCCCACGTGCACTTCGGTGGTGCTCTCCCTCCCGATCGTAATCCCCCCGTACCTAAGCCCTACCCAGCTGGTCTCTCCATCCTCCCTTCGCCTCTCCGCCCGCACTGCGCCGCAGCCGAGCGGCTCTTCCTGTGGCAACCCCCCAATTCCGTGGCCCCAGCATGGCCTCTATCCGCAGCAGACGAGAACCGTATCAAAAGTGTCCTCAAATTTGCCTGGCGCCCGAGCACCATTGAAGTCTATGGCGCTGGCCTCCTAGCCTTCCATGCCTTCTGCGACTCGAGAGATACCCCGGAAAACCTCCGTGCGCCCGTCGACCCAGATATACTCGCCGCCTTCCTTGCAGCCATGGCAGGTTCCTATTCCAGCAGCTCCTTTACGAACTACATCGCAGGCATCCGGGCATGGCACGTCATCCACAAGCTCCCTTGGCCTGAGGACACACCACAAACCAAAGCCATCTTGCGTGCAGCGCTCGCACTCGTTCCCGCCACCTCGGTCAAGAAGCAGCGCGTTCCCATTCGTCTCTGTCACCTTCGGATTCTGCGCTCCAACCTCGTCTTATCCAACAGCCTCGATGCCGCCATCTGGGCCTGTGCGACCTCCCTCTTCTACGGCGTCGCACGCCTTGGCGAACTTACTGTTCGTTCACTCGCGCCCGATGCCTTCGACCCCGAGATACACGTCACCCCATCCTGTGTGCTCACCGAACAAAATCGCCAGAACCAGAGTGTCACGGTCATCCGCATTCCCCGCACCAAGGTGGCGACGCACGGGCAAGAGATATACTGGGCCGCGCAGCTGGACGACACTGACCCTGCCTTTGCCCTCGCCAATCATTTCTGCGTCAACACACCTGGCCCTCGTGAACATCTCTTCGCACACTCGGTCGGCACTAAGCGGCGTGCCCTTTCTTGGAAATCCTTCTCCAACCGACTCGACAAGATCTTCAAGGAAGCAGGTCGCGAGCGCTTCACGGGCCACAGTTTCCGCATCGGTGGAACCCTCGAATACCTCCTCCGTAATGTTCCCTTCGAAGCCGTCAAGATTAAGGGCCACTGGTCCAGCGATGCCTTTCACTTGTACCTCCGTAAGCATGCTCAGATCATGTGCTCATACATGCAGCCCCAATCGGCATGCCATACTGCCCTCGCAGACATCGTGTCCTCTCCGAACGCAGGTACGCCCCTCTCCTAGTAACCGGGTATCCAGCCGAGTCTGATGCGTCGCGGGGCTCCTAGCCTAGTGGGAATCGCTACTCGCCTGTTCCGGTTTACTTACGCTTCGGGTCGGGAAGCCCCGTGGGCTTTCGCCCATCTCTTTACGTTCTTGTCATGTTCATCACGCACCTTTCTTGTATGCGCCTTGCTCCGCTCGAATATCATCTTCTTGACCTTTCGCGTGCACTTCCACCACCTCACATGCCAAGGTACGTCGCGCTTGTCCATAGATTGTTTGTCTAAGGTTGGGCGAGGTACGAGCCCAACCCTAGACTGAGGTCTATGGCCAAAAGCAGAGTTGCGCTGGCAGGCGCCCTCTCATCCCCTACCGCGACGTTCCTGCTCCCCTTCGCTGCTACGCCCCCACGTAGTCAGCGATCTTTTCCTAAAAACCAACCCGCCCTCCCAACTATCATTCGATGCCAAGCTAGCGATGCCACCCTCCTTCTATGCTGCTCATGACACTTACGTTTACCTTGACATCTTCGCTTCTCCTATACTTTCCTACCTGGCATCCAGCACAGGCGCCCTCCCCCCACCCCGTCGCTCCCTTATTTAACTCTGTCTCCAAAATTTTCCTATATCCCACTGTCCACCATGAGCTTCATCCTTCCCCGCAAGTCCAAATTTGACTTACCCATTCAAATACCCCCTTTCTGCAGTCGCACTTGACGTTCACGTCTGCCTCCTCTCCTGCGACATCAGCCCTCCCCCCAACACGCCCTCCTCCTGGTTCCTCACCTGTCGCCCTGCCCACCCCATCTGCATACACAACATCATCCACCTCCATCTCCGCAGCGGACAACCCTCCCTCTTCTTTGCCAAAGTTGAATACGTCCACACCCTCGAGCAACATGCTGTGGAGTTCGCTATCAGCTTTCCTTTTCCAGATGATACCGAGACTGGGTTATCGGGTTTGGCCTACCTCTCCATGCCGTTAGAATGGGCCATCCTTCCCCAACCTCACAACTCCATCCATCGTCTCCTCTACGACATCCTTCCTGACTCCCTTCCCAGGCCCAGTGAGAACGCAATGCAGAATCAGCACCTCCCTTGGTCCACCTGTGTCCACATACGCCACTACCAGCATGACGCCGCACCAGCCTCGCCCGCCTTGTCGAAAACCAGGAGGGAAGAACTTTATGCCGCATATGTATTCCTCACGGGCCGTGCACCGCCGTTCCCTCCGGCTCCTCCCCCACATCCTCTTCGGGTCTCCCTTCCGGTGCGCCCTGCCCGGGCCCTCCCTTCGGCACGCTCCGTGCGCCTCTCACTACCAGCGCATTCCTCCCGCACGATGGACCCAACACGCACCACTGCTCGCAGCATTGCCCAAGCTCATCCGCTCCGACGCGATTCCCATGCTGCTGCTCCCATTGCCTATCCAGCGCAGTCCGTCCCTCGTGCCTTCTAGAAAACAATACGTCCCACATTTTCTTTTCACACTCTGCGATCCTACATTGATATCAGCCACAAACCTTTCTGTTGCCTTTCTCGCTCGTTCCACGCATTCGTTTGATACTCGCATTTGGGCCTGAATCGTAGTTTTACCGGTTCGCAGTAGCACCCGCCCCCCTCTCCCTTTTAGGGGCCCACCCTCCCCATCGCTACTCGCCTGTTCCGGTTTACTTACGCTTCGGGTCGGGAAGCCCCGTGGGCTTTCGCCCATCTCTTTACGTTCTTGTCATGTTCATCACGCACCTTTCTTGTATGCGCCTTGCTCCGCTCGAATATCATCTTCTTGACCTTTCGCGTGCACTTCCACCACCTCACATGCCAAGGTACGTCGCGCTTGTCCATAGATGAAGCTCAGTCGGCATCTCGCTGTATCGTCGGGAAAAGTTCTTGTGATAGGAGCATGCGATGTCGTAGGAGATAAGGACAATTTGGATCTGCAGGGCTGTCAACACAAGCGTGGAGAAAAGCGCGTAATCCATGTTGCAATATCTACCAAATAAGTGCGTTAGACCTTGGATGGTAATCCGCAGAATGCAATGCTCACCTTTCACCTTTCTGTAAATCCACAATGCTGTGCTTGCAGTAGAAACAGTGTCGCGAGCAGATGACTGCCCCGACTCCATTTACGGCAAAATGCTTGAGCGCAGGGATGTTGGCATGGTCTATGGCTGAGTGATTCGAGTTGCAATGCTTGAGCTAAGACGCTATGTCAGTGTCAACTCGTGATAGCCAAGCTGATGCACGTCACCTCGGGCTGCTCGATGTAGTCCTTCAGGAAGGTTTGGTAGTCATCTTCCTTGACGAAGTAGCCCGAACCGGGTGTGAGCTCTTCCTGTTTGTCTATCTTATGTTTCTTCTGCTTCAGCTTGAAATTCACGTCCATGGCGAGAAGCAAGGCATATAGCCATCTATGGTATGACAGCGTGAGTAAGGGGTCGTCAGAAAACACAACACCTTGCCTTGTCTCTGGTGGCACATTTTCCCATCCCTCGGGCAAGTTGCGACCAGGCTGAGGACATAAAGGACATTCCACAATGTTTTCTCCGGGCTGAGTGCCTCCAATCCCTGCGGGACTCTGTCCTTGACCGCTATGTTTTGTGCTTCGGAGGCTTCGGAACCATCACACAGTACATAAGAATTTGACGTATCGGTCCTAAAACGAAATACGGTTAGCATTAGCTGGCGCGTGGAGCAAGAGAAGGGCCGCGGACGCACCCCATCGAGGAAGATTCTTGTCGCATCCGTCACCGACTCGAGCGAATGATAGAAATCATAGGCATTTAACTTGCCCTGGAAATTGAGCTTCTGGAATGTCGACAACATGCTCAGAGTGACGACAGTGCGAGGACGGCCGAGAGTCGCCGGCATCCATCCGGCCCATAGAAGTTGTTGCCATGGTCGGTACGAGTCGAGTGCACTGCAGTCGCAGTACACAATGCGGACAGAATGGAAGCCGGTGATGTCAATAACGTGCAGTAAACCTGCACATGGCTTCGGGTTGGGACATGAGCCTCCGTCGTGACCAAGCTGGATACAGAGGCCGGCTTCTTGCAAGGAATATCTCTGGAAATGCTTGCCATTCCAGAGCTTATGAAGTCAGACTACGATTTGCGAATGTCACGATGTAGTCTTACCTGGACTCTGTGCAATGGTATCTGAGCATGCGCCCTGAGAAGACAGTTGACGCAGATAAGACCGCTCGCAATGCAGTCGGTGCATCGAGCGATGCCTGGCTCGTCACCGCAGATTCAGCAGGTCACAGGTTCGTCGTCTACTGAAGAGCAGCCTGGGCCTTCTCTCCTCATGAATTCATCAAGAATGGTGTTGCGATGTGGCAGCCATTCCACCATGGGATCCACCTGGGATATGTCCAGAACATGTGAGTGTAAAACGTTCAGCCCAGATTCTGGACTTACACGAGAGCTATTTCCGCCACGCTTTTGTGCCTGAACAAATTGGGGCATATGCTCCTGCATCCACTCGTCCTGGGTCATAATGGGCTCAATAGGCTCCGGCGGCAGCATGGCTAGTCTGATCGGTGGAGGGAGATCAGTTTCTTCAACACCATGGACGTGCCGTACTTGTTGGCGTGTGCACTTTCGAGGATCGGAAGGGACAGAAACCGACTCTACTCGAGTCACAGTCTCTATAACGTCGGAAGTTGTCACATCTCCTGCAGTGGGCGTACTTGACGGAGCGGAGGTCATGAAAACTAGCTTAGCTGCATTCCCTTTGCGTTTTCCCATCTTTTACAGAACCAGAAGGAACGGGAAGCAGGACGACAAGAGAGTGATACAACTGAGTGTGTGAGGAGTTGCGAATACTGTAGATATCTCGATGAACGAGCCCACTCATGGCGCCTCTGCAAGCCGCCTCTGCAGGCCGCCTGCCATGCAGTCATGTGACGAGCAATATCGACGCATCCAAAGGTGCCCAACCGCGATCTCGTAAAGCGGTCGTACTGGTAGTATAGTTACTATGGTAATAACATACAAAGCTATAATTCAAAATCCATAGATAGACTTGAATAGTTTACGATTAACACTTCATTGACCAGGTCAGTGTTTGGGAAGGATCGAAGGCTGAAAAATTGCTCACCATGCACCCGCCCAAATAATCGCCCGGTCTTCTGCTGCCCAAGCGAATGCATCAGATCCCTGACGAGCAAGCTCCATCTCTTGCATATATCCAGCGATTATCCTTCGCGAACCATGTACATCAATCTCAATCTCAGAGGCGCGTACAGCCTTGAGTTCATCGTGCAGGAATTGGTTCACAATGGTGCAGTAATCTTGACACCAATGCTCTCCACCACAGCTTTGAATCTCAGCACGCAACTCGGAAACCTTGGCCCAGTGGGCCTCTTCCTCAGTAGCCATGTCGATCGTATAGTTCTCATCGAGCTGGCCTTTTCGGGCGACCAAGGCATTGGTATATGGCCTACCGGGACAGAGAACATCAACGATGGTTACGATTTATGATTTGTATATAGTTTAGAATGCGTGAACTCACCTACGAATGCCATCCCATTCCACATGTCGAACTGCTTCTCGAACGGCTCGCTCTCACTTGCTGACCTTGCGACGGCCTTTTTTTTAATGAAGGTGTTCTGTTTCTTCGCTTCTCCATGGGGAGTAACACTAAACGGTTATAGTTAAATGGCACTGACAGAGAATTTAGCTAAGTAGAGTCACCGTTTCATGTTGGTGTTGGCTCTTGTGCACGGTATGAGCATGGGGAAGGAGCACCAGACTCACGCGCGCGGAATCCTCAAGTCCGTAATGCGACTAGCACACCTGCCATGTAATCAACTTCATGCTTTTGAGCCACAAAAAGTTGCTCGTTTCTGCCATAATTTCGTAGGGTACATGGGGCAAGCATTTTGAAAATTACCAGGTCCTTTCTGTTGTAAACTTATTGACTGAATACCCCATGGTTTATCGAACACTGAGAGGTCATCTACGAGATATGCCTCGCTGGGTATTTCTGAGGGTGCCATTACTTCCCTAAGTCCATTCACTCTGTCGGATTATTCATACAGTTGGAGTCACAAACAATGTTCGCATTTCGTATGCGACACGATGACATTTCGACATGCTAATTGTACATAGGGACCTACAAAAAACATAGGCCCACCCAGGAATGCAGGCGGCAGCAGGAGACCTACTCCTCATTCTCATGCAGCCAGGCAAGCACGCCAGTGTACGAGCGGAAGCTCTTGTACTTGGCACCGTGATAATTGATTACCTGCACGGAGGCTTCGGCCCTGGAGAGCGATCATGAGGGAATGCAAGCCACAATGGGCAAACGACGTACCAGGTTGCAAAGAGCCCAGTCCTTAGGCCACGAGACATGGCATACCACTTAGATGGGGAACCAGGGTCCGTGATGTTAGGGACGTGACTCCCATCAGAGGAGGACTGGGCATCGTGGAATGTGTCAGTCACTGTGAGGGGAGCAAGATGTTGTGAACATACCGCGGTAGCTGTGGGTGCATGGTCAGCAGCTCCAGCGTGGTCTTCGCCAACAGCAGTGGCCGTAGCGAGGGGCACACCCGCAGCTTGCTCTCCACCGGCAGTAGTGGCCGTAGCGGGGGGCACATCTGGGCTGTTTCCTTGGCTGGCCTCAGCCGAGCTGCCTTGGGAAGACGTATTGCTGTCCGTGGCAGGTGCCGGCTCGCCTGGGGCCTGCGCGTCTGCCGTGGCATTGGCACCGATATTCATGCCTGCAAGTTGTTCGGCGAGCTGCTGCTGCAGATGGGCCGTCCACACAGCTTGGGCTTCAGCCATCGTAGGATACCTTTGGAAGATGGCCTTAGGGTATCCAATAACATGGGGGGTGGTGGCATTCCTACAATGCACAACATTAGTTTCGATCTCATAGAAAGATCTGTGACTCACCAGCCTTCCATGATCCCTGTCCGGCTACCACGCGTCACCACATAGATGCGATTCTGGGCGGACGGTGGAGCAGGAAAGGGCTCTTGCTGACCCGCGGCAGATTCCGCACTGGCGGCAGACTCCGCACCAGTGGTAGCATGTGTGCTGTCACCAGGGGTGCTATCTGCAGGCCATCAGGGCATGGACGATCTCGTAAGGCAGGCGATGATCACATACCGACGTTGCTAGAGCCAGGAGGAGACGTGGGAGTGGAGGCCTGGCCTTGATCGTCCTGACCGGCTCCCTCAGCACCAGGGCTCTGCATGCCTGCAGCACCCGCGCCCTGTGCGGATGCAGCGGCAGCGGGAGTGGTAGCAGCAGGCTGGGGGATCTGAGTCATGAAGTGCTGTTCGAGAGGGAGTGAGGTTGGGGAAAAGCCCCAGTTCCTCTCTCTTAAATCAATCCAGCACCTTCCTGGATGAAGTGAAAGCCCCCGCTTCGTCTAGGCTCAATCCGAATTCCAGCACCAATAACGAACGGAGCTCGCTGATAAGAGCTCCTGCACATATGGGAATGCCTTGGACAAAAGATCTTGGCTTCGGTACATGTGCTGTACATGTCAGCACAAAAGCAGACTGTCGATGTTCGACATCGGACGGACCACGAGTATGTTGCATCCGAAGACGATTCCAGAACAAATGGAAGCCATGGCGCAAGGCGGACGATATCTGCGAACGTTGCGCTGTGTGAGAAAGGTCCTTATTCGAAGATGGAAATGCCTACCTGAGGCGTGGTGCTGCTCGATGCGTGACTGCCATCGGCCCACCTCCATGCAGTCTGTAACACTCAAGCAAATCGAGGAAACTTGCAGCCGAAAGAGGCAATGTGAGCTGGACGAGAAGCTGGCGCAAATCAGAAAGATGCCGGAGAGGATCCTAGCTGGAACAGCATACCTCAACAGATGGTCGTAGCCGGGAAATTGCCCTGGCATGCGCGTACCTGCGCTACTAGAGGAGTGATATTATATTATACTTGGATTGCAGGGAGGGGGACATAATGATTTTCTCCCTGTTTATTGCCCGTGCATTGCCCGTACTCCCCACCGCTAGTAATCCTCATGGCTCGTCTTTCTAACCACAAGGACGGATGGACTACTCCCCCTCAGCGGCAGTTCTTGCACTCTAAGATCCCAGCGCACCACAAGGCCCAGGCTGAGGGGAAGGTGTCAGAACATTGGCTCGTTCTCTACGCCCAGTGGTTTATGGAGTGGCCAGAGAATGATGTGGTAGTGGAGGGTATCCCTCCTATTTGCAAGGTAAGCTATTGTCTTTCGAGGATGACAGCAGTCACTTACGCGTTCCCAGCGCTTGAAGCACTGGTTTAACAACCATTCTCCTCGTGGTGCCGCTAAGCCCCTGACGGTCATGGCTGGCACAAGCGCTGGCGCCGCATCTGTCCTGAAGGGGGGCAAGAAGATCTTGAATCTTACACGCCAGACGTGTCAGCTCATGGACTATCAGGCTTACATGGCTATCTATTATCAGTCTAAGCTCAAGTCCGAGGTTGAGGATGCTTACTGGGTGCACAAGGCGAGCCTCGCTCCAGGGGAGACCCTGAAGGAGGTCGTAGCGTTCCGTAACAGCTACGTTTGCCAGAAGCTCAGCATCGAGACCGACGAGGTGAAGGTGGAGGTAGCGGAGTTTATCGAGAAGTCACACAAGAAGGCCAACAGCACCGCGGATGACGACAGGACGAACAAACTCATGGGTTACCAAGAGTAAGTAATATTCCTATTGAGATTTAATACCGGGACTTACCTCCATTGTAGAGCTATCGAATGCATGCCGAGGACGATGACCACCATGATCCAGCAGGTGATGGCCCAGACCGGTGGCATCTGCACTGTCCTATTCGGCATGCCTGAACCGTGCCGCAGAGGGGAGCTGATTGCATTTTCGTAAGCTCTTATGTTTTGACAGATGGGATCGTACTGATTGTATCCTAGGCTGCATAGCTCGCTGTCTGATGGGAGGACATTCGAGGCCAGCATGCCAAATTATGCGGAGGCAGTTGAGAAGCCGTTCTTGAAGTTCCTGTGCAGCTACTTTAGTCAGTCGTTTCCTTTTTTGAGCGATAAGATACTGATGGGATTGAACAGCGCCTACCATGCACAAGTCCCATGTGTTGGAAGGGACCGTGCCGGGGAGCTCATCTGCTATCGACCATGACCCTTCGACCCCCGAGACCACTACCTTGTCCAACGACCTGGCATCTACGATCGACCAAGGCCCTTCAACCCCCGAAACCACTACCTCGTCCAACGACCCTGTCGAGAAGGACAAGGTCACGGAGGACACCACAGCTGTCGGGCCAGACACATCCATTGAAGTCGAAGGCGTGGGTGCACAGAAAGATAAAGTTGTTGGGGATGAGGACAAGCATGACGAGGATGAGCGCGATGAGGACAAGCACGATGACGAGGAGGGCGATGACAAGGAGGACAAGGACAAGGAGGATGAGGACGTCATACCCCATACCAGAAAGTCCCCCGACGAGATCAGGTGCGAAGCCAACATCACTCAGAACCATGCGCTGATGGACCAGTTGGGGATCCTGAATATCAGCAAGCACCTCGGTCCTGCCGAACGTAAGAAGCGCAAGCCCGGTTGCAAGAACCCCAAGGCCCAGCTTTCACAGCCAGTTCACAGGAGCAATCGAAACAATGGGTGAGTATAGCCATCACTCTGATGAGAACTCATGGGCGTAACTGATGAGTTGAACTCCAGCGCCGATCAGCTTGACACAAATGACTGTACTGCTGGCGGTGGCGGTGGCATCAGCTCCACGGACCAGCAACAGGCAGAGACTGGCACCAGTGTTGAGCAGGGTGTTGAAACGCAGACGGCGCCTTCGAAAAGCCGACGACCATTGGTGACGTTGAGATGGAAAACTTGACGACTCCCACCAGCGATGAAGGAGGCGAGGTCGGGTCGAAAGACGACGAGACCATGTCGAACGACAATGGAGAAGAGTCCAACACGGACGAGATGGAGGTGAGCTGACTACTTGCTTGTTATGATCGAACCGAACTGACGCACCATCAGATTGATGGCCCCACGAGCATTGCGTTAGACGACCGTGCGCCTGAGTGGGTGTGCATTACGATGGAGTACTTCGCTCAGGTATCTGAGCAGAGAGAATAGAAGCATGCTACGGAGCTCTGGGCTGACATCAAGAAGGAACTAGGGTACTCGCAGGGTAGAGTGAGTTGTCTTATTACCAGACAGGTGTTGTTACTCACCTATTATCAGGGAAAACAGTACCAATTATCCTCTAACAACTGTCCGAACGCAGTTCCTGATTGGTTCAAAGACCACCGCCGCATCGAAAAGCCACCCGTCATCAAGGGTATGAAGAAATATGGCGCGACATGGTGCTTGTGGTGGCAGGGCATGCAGGCTGATTGGAGGGGGAGATCTTCATGGCCGATGCATCGTCGTCAGACATCCGTCGCAGACTGGGAGGAGTTGCGCAAGAGCAGGAAGAATGGATTAGTGGTCATCTTAATGTCTCTGTCTTGGTGGATTACCGGCACGAGTGATGCACAAGAGCAGCATGAGGCCGCATCCGTGCTGGAGGACGTGGTTTGGGCCCTGGAAGAGATGAAAAGAGCGTTGACCGCGCTTAGATGGTGTAGGGAGTCGTTATTTCTTGAAGACGCAGTTGAAAGGTGCAGGGAGTACCAGTATTTTCTTGATGGTGTGGTTGTGACTTGCATGTCTGGCTTCGTTGACTCTGACGCGGTTCTGGTTTCCTCACGTGACTCATGTTTCATTTCTCCTCGTATTACTATTTGCCTCGCAGTCGTAACATTTGCTTGCTGTCTTGCATGTATATGTTCGAAAGGATGTTAGTTACATTGTCTCTGAAATATATAAGTACATCTGTGGTGCCATTATATACTGAAACAATAAGAAGATTGCACGATAACTCTCCACACAAAAACACGAAGTCATAAGCATGCATAATAGGTGCGCGAAATAACAGCAAGCACGCGAAGAGTAAATGTGCAAAGGCACGATATATAGGGAGTGGCACATGGACGAAGGTAGCAAGAGCATGAAGAAACTAGCACAAAAGCACTTACTCATGGTTGCGAGAGCAGTGGCGGGGAGGCACGGCGCTGGAGGGCAGCGCGAGCACAGGAATGCAAAATGCACTTGCAGGCCTCGTCTAAAGCCCCCATACATCCCAGCGAGGCTGGACGGCGGCAGGTGCAGAAGAGGGCACAGGGGTGGGCGCGGATGCATAGGGGCGGGGCTGTAACGGACGATGGGAGTCACGCTACGACCGGAGATTCACTATCGAGGGTCGGCGGGCGAGTACGGTGCAGAGGTGTCGAAGACCTCCTAGGGCGCAGGCTAGAGCGTCGCCGAGGATTCCTCGATGACAGAAACAAGGGTGATCGACCTTCGAGAGGACCGCGCGTGAGGATTCCTCGTACGCGGTTGTCGAGAGAGTGAGAGGAAAGAGGAGGCGAGCGATGCTCGCCACGTCGAATCCGAAAGCTGGAGCTTACCTAAGCGGAACGTCAATCGCGCCTTTGCGTCGTCGAAGACGAGAAAGGCGGGGCACTCGACTGATCGAGCTGTCGACGTCGCACGAGGGAGAGAGCGAGAGAGGAAAAGAAAACAAGAAACGAGGTAATAGTCAAGAGTGAGTTAGATACATGAGAGCGCACGACTTATATACGTTTTCCTCCTCTCGCTTATCCTGCTCGGGTACTTCCCGGCCCGAGCCTGCTGACTCGTGCGCGTCGTCTGATCTCGCCCCGGTCGGTCCGTGCTGGCGCGTCTTGAGGCTCCTTCCTTATATGGACCGTCCGTCACAGGGGCGGGGCGGGGCGGGCGGGGCGGGATGGGGCGGGGCGGGGCGGGGTGGGATGGGGCAGGACAGGGCAGGGCGTGCATATGGGACAGGGTGGGGCGGGGATACGTGCGAGCCAGGTGCGGGGTAGCATGAGTGCTGGAACTAGGTGAGCACAAACACAGGAGCAGAGCGGTTGCGAGCACGGGCGCGGGCAGGTGGGCAGGGCGGGCGGGAGCAGGGTGCCGGGCAGGCAGGAGCAGGGTGCCGAGCACCGGAATCGAGAATCGAAAACCGATCGCAACATACCTGAAGCAAGATACCCGACGCACGGTGAGCGGGCACACACGAGCGAAGCAGCAGCCACGGGGCGGGGCGGGGTGGGAGGCAGGGCAACGACCACCAGAACCCAATTCATGCAGGCGATAGATGCCAGCACTAGTGAGTGCCGGCGAGGGTAAAAGCAGGACGATGAGCGGGAGCGGCGGCGGGTGGTGGGCGGCGGGCGGGAGCAGGGGCAGGTGGTGGGCAGGAGCAGCGGCGGCGGGTGGTGGGCAGCGGACAGCGGGAATATGGTGGCGTGAGAAATAATGAAGAAGCCGAAAAAAAACAATAAACAAGCCCCAGCGCAGCCTGCGGCACCAAAAGGAGTGTGAGAAGTCATTATATAAGGTGCCAACAGCCTGCTGTGCCGGTAATATAACATCCTGCAGCAATATCATTACAAACTTCATAGAGTAGCTTGCTGCAGGGAGTATCATATTGATCGGACACCAGTTGCTGTACCATACTTATTCAGTTAACCAGCATGGCCCAGCCACACCTGTGCCCTGCATATCATTCATGGTCATGTGCTGGCACGGTACAGCATGGGCGCAGGGCTGATGCGTGGGTTGTCGTGCAGGCTGACGATGGTATGTTCTGTGGCATTGTTCGCATACTGTTGGCATGCCAGTCTGTGGGCATGTGGTTCTGAGTGTGGAAGGCTATTGTGCTGGTGGGTTTGCAAGTGCGAGAGCTGTGGAGACAGCATGATGCTGGTGATAAGATAGGTGCCGTGCGAAACCTGCACGTGTTATGTAAGCAAGCACCCCACCCGACGGCGATGCCTACTGCACCGACGTGCATTGGATACTCGACATTCTGCTTCCTGGCGATGAGTCTATATATGTAGAACAACAAGTCCCAGGAAGAAATTCAATGATCATCTGAGAAATTAAAATTTTATATAGTCTAGTGTTCATTTATATGTCCTATCATAATGCTATGACGTCTATCATCATCTATGTAGCTATCTTTCTCAACTATAAAAGGCTATGAGGCCTATCATGGCCTATATAGCAGTAGTTAGACATTATATAGTGCTATATATTTCTAAGGGGCAGCTATAGCTGCTATATAAATTCACTGGCTTTCTATGGTCCTTATGGTCCCTATGACCCCTACAGTAAGTGAGATATGAATACTAATATCATTATCTCAAGTCAATCAGGTATGAAAAATATAAAGTCAAAATCATTATATTCAAAACAGTTACTACAATCAAGTATACTACAGAACAAAACAGTACATGCGTGCACACTGGCGTGCGGCATGCACAGGTAGAGCCATGCACAGGCATGTGCACGCTGGCAGGGCATGACAAGGGTGTGCATGCGCACGAGGCGCGGTGGATGCACGCAGCACAGCAGCCACATACGAGGCACGGCAGCCCCATGCCGAAGCGCTGGGCCCATGTGCGAGGTGCCGGATCCGTGCGCGAGACACAGGAGGCACCGTGGCCGTGCGCACCGGCGTCGGGCTGCGGTGGGCCTGTATGCAAGACGCGGCGGTGTGTGCTGAAGACGTGGCACATGGTGGTGTGCGAGATACTGGGGACCGTACGCAAGGCACGGCAGGTGAGCGCGAGGCGTGCGGGCCCGTGCGTGAGGCGCTGGCTGCCGCTGGCCCATGCGCGACGTGCAGTGGGATGTGAGGAGCGGGCATGAGGAGCAGCGGGCATGTGCGGGGCATGGGGCGGCCGCTGGTTCGTGCACGAGATGCGGTGAAGGGCGGTGTGGTGAAGTGGGGCACCGTGGAGTGTGGCTGACGTGCGCGGGACGTGGCTGGTGCGCGCTGGACATGGCAGGCATGCGCGGGACGTGGCGGGCGTGCACGGGGGGTGAAGCTCCCGCTGGCTCATGCGCGAGATACCGTGGGGCACGGCGGCATTGTACATGGTGTGGCGTTGTCCGCGAGGTGCGGCAGGCGTCCGCGGGATATGGTGGGTGTCCGCGGGGTACGGTGGGTGTCCGCAGGGCACGACAGGCATCGCAGGCCCTGGGGATGCTGCGAGGCACATGAGCGAGGCGCGAGGGACGTGAGCGAGGTGCGGGGGGGTTGGGCGAGGCACGGGGGGGTTGGGCGAGGTGTAGAGGGCGTGGGCGAGGCGCGGGGAGCGTTGACGAGGCGCGGGGTGCTGGGCTGCCGCGGGCCCGTACGCGAGGTACGGCGGGCATCCTCCGGGCGCTGGCTCGTATGCGGGGTGCAGCAGGGTGCAACGGGGCGTGGCAGGCGTGGGCAAGGCACCGGGCTCGTGCGTGACACAGAGGCCTGCACACGAGGCACCGGGGCCCACGTGTGAGCACGTCTCGCATGGCCACGCACGACGTGCATGCCTGCGTGTGCTGGCTGACATGCCCGCGCCTGGCCATAGCCATCCGCCGGCCATGCATGCGCTGGCGCACCTGGCCCGTGCACGAAGGGGCGTGCATCGTCTGGTGGTGTGTGGTGGCGATGCCGGAGGACGGAGAGTCGACGAGGGAGGGGTGGTGGCGAGGAATGGTGGCGAGGGAGGCCCGCAAGGGCAAAAGATGGCGAGAGTATCGCTCATTCGAGCGATACTCTCTAGGTTAGCACAAAAAGGAGATAAAGAGTTCTTTTTTTACTCACCTGCGGGGCCCTCGACATCCCGCTACCCTCCTTTGGTGTTCAGTTTGACGGGAGAGACAGAGGGAGAGGAAGAGGAGAGGGAGGGGAGTGGTGGTGGGAGGAGTCGTGTCGAATATTTGAACTTCGACGTGCATTTCAGTGGTTCAGCCACCAAACACGTGCGAGTTCAAATGTCTCGAACTTTATAAATCAGATAAAATAGCAACAAATCTAAGAAAAAGAGACTGTATACAATTCATCAATATAATTCGATGAATCAGCTATATACCTAGCTACTGTACTACAGGCTACCGGGCAGCGATACGAACTTAAGAAAATCTGCCGCCTTAGCCTCTGATGCAGCATCCGGCACTCACCACATCTATATAAGGTGTGCACGACTCGCTTTCTCTCTCTCTTCCTTACCACTACCATCTCTCGTCTTTCGTTATCTCTCTCTCTTTTGCTTTAACTTTCTTATGTTTGGTAAGTTGTTATATTGTTTTATTGTCTCTATCCTTATGTTATTTGTGACCTTAGCATTTTTGCTTTTTTATTTTCTTTGGTATGTTGTTATATTGTTTGAATGCTTTTAACCCTATTGTTCTTTGCAAGCTTGGCATTTTCGCTTTTATTTCCTTAGGTAAGCCTTATGTTTTTATTTTATTTTGTAATACTAATTTGTTGACTTTTTTTTGTAGATCATTTTCGCTTTTTCTTATCTTGATAGTAAGTTTTATCTTTATCTTATCTTTTATCTTATCTTATCTTTATCTAATAGTCTTATCATATCTTATAGTGTATCATAGATTTGTTAGTACTATTTGTAGATGTACTATAATTAAATATTACTTGAAATATAATGCTTCTAAATTTTCGATGTTTTGAATGTCTCAGATGTGATTTAATTATTTTATTTTATTGATGAGTTTATAGCATCTTTTGAGTAACATTGTTGGTAAAGATGATATAGAGTCAATAGTAGTCTAACTAGCTACATATAATATGATACTAAGGATATACCACATAGCTGATATAGCTATAATAATCATCATATGCTATGGCAGTTATGATAGTTATCATCTTATAACAGATAACCATGATGACTATGATAGTTACTACCTTACCCTATGATAGCTATGATAGCTCTGTATAGATTGTCTTACTGCTATAGAGTGCTATGATAGCTCTATATAGATTGTCTTGCTGCTATAGAGTGCTATGTAGAAAAGGAGACTGCTATGGCCCTATCAGAGCTATATAGGTTACATAGTGCTATATACCACTGTTAAATTTCTCAGATGATAGCTGTCCTCATTGTAGAGTTATAAGCCTTACAACATGAGATATCCTAAAAAACTCGGAAACTCATTTTCGATGCATTCTGAGCCATCCCGCACACTTTTGAATTTTCGACCTCTGAATATTTGGTGGGGCAGGACCTCAATAGACACTCATTAAGTGCCCACACGTGACCGAAGTGCCCATGTCATGTGATATAATTGAACATGGTTCGTCGAACAAGAACACACAGTATAGACCAAAAAAAAAAATATGGGAGGCCAGCAGCCATGCTGTACCCTTCGAAAGTGAAAAAGACAGAGCTCAGCACCGACAGAGCCAGATCCGGACCACATTCAATGACAATAACCCCATGAACAGCTCCTCAAATGTCTGCCCTTCCACCAGCAGCTCTGCGAAGCCATGCGCATGGATCGTCGGGGACAGCGCATTTGAGTAGAACAAGAATGGGTGTGGCCGCTCTTTGTGATGGTGCCGCCCACACCGAGGCCTGGCAGGTTCTCGAACGAGCTTGCCGTGCTGAGCCCCCTGCTGCTATCGCACGAAAAAAGATGCCCTGGGAGCGAGAACGGCGGCGCACCATCTGCGGTGTCCTTGAAAAGTGTCATCTTGTTGCCATTGTGAGCTGTTGGGCTACCGCTGCCATGTGCCGAGGCTCTTGGAGACCTTGTGCATACAGTGGGAGCAGCGTACATGTGTTGGAAGGCGCATCGACATCGGGCTACGGCGGGGATGCAGGCATCTTGATGCACTGCCAAGCGCAGACTTGCTGCGTTCATGGACAAGGGTGGCTCTTCCCTTGTTAGCGAAGTTGGCATTCATGAATGGGGTATGGTTGTACATCGGGAGGTCGGCGTCTTGGGCATGGATGTATCGGTGCCAGCAGATTTGGCAGTTCTCATGCCACCTTACATAATCTTACATAAGGTGCTGCATTTGCACGGCACCTATCTTAGCAGGGGAGTGCTGGGGTACAGTGTGTTCATGTAATAATGACTCGGCATTGATCGGCGCTGGGTGCTGGCACATTCGCGAGAGGGAGGAGGTCATGGTGCGGTTCGAGCTCGCATGGAGCTGGCACAAGCGTGTCGGATGTGACGTGGCGGTCGGGTGGGAGCCTTCAACCTCAGGGGGACTTCGAGGCCATGAAGGGAGGCTTGGTAGGTGCAGGATTGTACAATATAGGGAGCAAGAGCATAGCATGGGAGATGGGGAGAAGGTGGGGGAGGAGACAGAGGAAGGATGGAGGACAGAGGAAAGCAAGAAGAAAGCACTCGAACAAGCTTGTGGTGTCATTCGGTAACTGCCGAATGACGCTTCAGGCTTGCCGAACAAAGGCCATTCAAGCACATACAATTTATATTAAAATACAAAAATAATACAGTGGATGTAGATTAACGGAATAAAATTGATTTGAAAGTATGGTATACATAGAGTCAAAATCATGTGAGATACAAACAAAACTATGACAAGCATGTATAGAATGTACAGTGCTTGTCCTTAGTGCTGGGTGTGCAGAACTGAAGCCTCTACTGTGCAGAAAACGAGGTGAAATAGCCTACCTCTGGCATATTCTGCTCGTTCTCATTTAAAGTCGGCTCAAAATTGCCTCCTTCTTTCGTATAAGATGTAAGATTATAATATACATGTACCTATGTCTTAATTACAGTCTATAATGCCTCGTAAATGCCCTGAACCTTTGCCCAAACCTCCCTCTCATCAAGATTCAGGCTTCTCAGACTCAGCCACCCTGTCACGGCGATTGCCGAACTGCCTTTCTGGGCATTGTCACCCGCCCAGGATGTTATCCTCCTCCATCGTCGTCGTCCCGATCTCATCCATCCTGTGGGCTCGCTCATGACCCCCCGTGCTTATTCACCACTCCCCACGCTCACTCACGATCTCGCACTTTCATCTGGAACCTCTTGCGCACCGTTCAGCTCCTCCTGTATGTGCCAGCTCAACACGCTGCACATGTGCTCAAGACCTTCTGCTGTGTGGCCGACTACCTGCCTCTTTGCAACGAGCAAACACACCAGCCACCGCAATGATCCAGCGACGAAGACGACAGCAACTCAAGCCGTGAAGATGACAAGCGTGCCACAGGATTCAATTGGAGGAGGGGTGGGGCATATCTGCAGACGGAGGGGCCGGGGTGTGATGTGAATGCTGCGAAGGGCAGTTGCACATCTGCATCCCCACAGGTACGTCTCGTTTTTATCACTTCGTGCCCTATGTACATGTCCCCACCCCCCTGCCCCTGCCCGCATCACGTGCATGTTCCACCCCGCATTGCGCCCGCGCCCTTGCGCCCTTGCGCCGGCAGTTCATGCTGGCCCAATGGGTATCAAGCGCTGTCAGCCATTAGCGAGCAGCATCAGCAATGGCCGGCGATGGACGCACATCGCATGTACAGCACATGCCCTGGGCAGCATGCTGTAGGGGGCGCGTGCATGCAGCCGGAATGGCAAACTGCTACCGGTGGGCGGCACGCAGACCATCAGGGAAATGGGTAGGTCCTATATAGCTCTATAAGTCCTACATAGATTTCCTAGAGCCATAGCAACGTCAAGTTCTACATAGCTCACATAGCTGTAGTGAGATGCTATGTAGTGCTATGTAGCTTGAGTGGGTTGCTATGTAGCCCTATGATAGCTATAATATCTATTTTAGGAGATCTAGCTATGAAATCTATAGAACATATCTAACTGATATAAGTTATACTTAGTAGACATATTTATGAACTCTATCACAGCTATATCTCTAGACTGTATTATATAACTGTAGTAGACTTCATAAAAGTCTACAAATTCATATTCACTTTGACTACGTAAAAAAATCAAACATCAAACAATTTAAGATTGTATCAAAAAGATTATATTCAAAATTTAACAGATATTTGTAATCTACTATACAACTACACTATACATCCTTATACACATCTAACAAAGTAACAATCAGTTATATTATACAAGGCTATATATAAATAAGAAAACTTACCAACATTAGAAAAAAGTGAAAATCTATACACTAGACTGTTAACAAAGATAATAAATATAAGAAGCCTACAATAGATACTCACCAATATGATCAAAAAGCAAAAATCTAATAACCTAATAAGAGAATACAAGTCAGTGTAAGAACATAAGACCAACAACAAAAGAAAGCTTACCATAAGTAGTAGAGTCAAGAGCAAAAGATAAAGTGAAGAGGAAAGAGCTCGAAGACGGAGGAGATGGTGGTGGTAAGAGAGAGAGACGACGCGCGTTGCGCTGGTCTTTTATAGACGTGGCGAGCGCCAAATGTTGCCGAGGCCGGACCGGACGTTGCCGGGTATCGCGCCAGAGGCTGGCCGTTAGATTCCACTCGGTGGATTGCACCACTCCCGAGCATATTGTATAGTAGGTATATAGATAGCTCATTCATTGTATTCCTACCGATTCGTTATATATTCTCGCTTTTTTACAGAATTGATACAATTTGATTTGATTTGTTAGAGTCGAAACTGCCAGGTGTGCGAGTCGAGTGCTGTGGCTGAAGCACTCAACGCGTGACTTCAACGTTTCGACTTGTGCTTCACCCTTCGTCTCCCCTAGTTCATCTCTCTCGACATATACACGACGCCGGCCATCTTCAACAGCCGGGGGGCAAGTCGGGAGGGATTAGCGGGTGCCACGACGGCTTATAGGTAAGTAAAAAAAACCTCTTGCATTGTTTTCTCCTACTAACAATGCGAGTATCGCTCGTTCAACGAGCGATACTCGTGCTTACTTCTTGCAACCGCGCGCACTACACCCCCATCGACTTCGACACCCCACGCCCACATCTACAAGCCCGCCGCGGCTCCATCACCGAACGACGCCGTCTGCGTTCGCGTCGGTGGCTCGTTGCCGTGGCAACTGGGCATGACACGTCCGCCTCACGTGCTCTCTGCACCCCCCGCACGCCCTCAACAACCCTCGTACACCCTCAACAGGTCCGTGCGAGTCCATCTCACCACCCCTGCGCACCAACACCTCCGTGCCGTCGACGACACGCTCGCGGCCACGACACGTGGCTGTGCGTGCACGGCTCTCCAGCGTGTGCATGCACTCCCGCATGCGAGTGCGCAATCAAGCCCGGCCCCACGAGCGCACGGGAGGAC
This sequence comes from Hericium rajendrae, assembly GCA_033439255.1. Lineage (NCBI taxonomy): Eukaryota > Fungi > Basidiomycota > Agaricomycetes > Russulales > Hericiaceae > Hericium > Hericium rajendrae. Next base: position 238,184 of record JAVRDV010000017.1, read on the forward strand.
CGAGGCTTTCTGACTGCGCACACACCTTCACACACCCAGATGCCGCGGGCACGTCGCGCCAACTCGTGCATGCAAGGCGTGGCCAGCTCACGTGCGCATGGCCACGCCAGCTCACGCACGGCCATGCACGACCTGTGCACCCCGCTCTACCCCGCCCGCCGCACGCTTACAATCATCTCGTCCCACGCACGCACGCGCGGCCATGTGCAACCGCGCCAGCTCGCGCAGGGCACCACGCACGACTCCCACACGACCGCCTTGCCTTGCGCACGGCCACGCACGACCCGTGCACCCCACCCTGCCGCGCGCACGACCAGCAGCACACCGTCGCCCGCGCTGCGGCTTTACTTGCAGCATACGGCCGCCATGACCTCATCTGCGCGCAGTATGCCGCGCACAGCCGCTCCAATGCGCGTACAGTCCCGCACGACCCCGCTTGTGCCGCGCGGGGCCCTGCTGGTGTTGTGTGATCCCCGCGGCTCGCTACGGCCTCCGCAGCTGCCGCATAGCCCCCGCACACTGTTTACCATCATGTATGGCACCCGCGCCTTGTGCATAACAGCCGATTGCATGTGCGTATCGTGTGCTGTGGTGTAGCTATATTGCATTGTAGTAGTATAATCAATAATAAACTTTTTTCGGAATCATTTGTCCAATATTAGCTACCTCACTAGATAGCTTGATTCTAGCTGACTTATTGTAGTGGCCATAGCAACTATAGCCAGCCTATGGGGCTATAAAGCAACCATAGCTGCCCACCATAAATATATAGCACTATGTAGCTTTGACCTACTACTATGGAAGGTATGCTAGGCTATGATAGTCCTCATAGCCCTATATAGTTGCTAAGAGTAATTACATAGCTCTATGAGAGCTATGATAGAACATATAATCTAAGACTGGGCTATGTAGAATTCCCATTTCCCTGATGACGTGAAATGAGCAGATACACCATTGCGCCATCCCATGCCCTGTGCGTGGGCACAGCGAGCTGGCGCATAGGTGGGCGCAGCGAGTAGGTGTGTGGGTGCAGCGAGCGCACATGCAGGTGCACCGATGTGCAACGAGCGACCAGGTATGGGTACCCCAGCAGTGGACAGGCACAATGAGCAGGCATGCAGCGAGCAGGCACACGGGCACATGTATTCGCCAGCCCGCAGTCGCAACGAGGGTCAGCACGTGTGGGCGCAGTGGGCAGGTGGCGCACGCGCCCATAGTGGGCGAGCAGTGCACGCACCCACAGTGATCTGGCGGCAGTGCAGCAGTGGCGGCAAGATGCACACATGACCGAGGTGGGATGCCACTGATTAGATTAAACTAGGCGATGGCTTTAGCTAAACGTACATATAGCTCAATGTCTGGTAACTTGCTATAGGCAAGTTATTGGGCATTTAGGTTTATGTTGGGTGGCTATTACCATACGTTTAGTTAAATGGTTACATCTAGTGGTGGCGTGGCCCCGTACGACCTGCGCGGCCCACGTGGTCCCTGTGCACGACTTGCGGACCACCACGTAGCCCCGCGCAGGTTGTGTGTGGCTGCTCCGCACTGCACATAGCTCTCTGCATGGGCACTGTCCCACCAGCTCACAGATGCGCACACATGTGCACAGCACCGAGCCCTTTAAATAGTTTATATTAGTCATGTACTAGAAATAGCTGTAGACTCTTCTCTGAATATAATAAAATTTAGATGCAAAATTGGAGGCCTATCTGGCCTTGATAGTATGTATAGTAATCATAGCTTACCTTTTTTGGGAGATAGCCCTATGTATCTCATTCTTGTAGCTATGAAGACTATGTATCTCACACTATTTGCTATAGAAGCTATGATCACTCTCATAGCTCTCCATAGATAGACTTTCAAACTCCATAGCTTCCATAGCCCACTGATAGCAGCCATAAGCTTGGCACTGGGCTATGTAAAATTTAATTTTTTCAGATGCACCTTGAGCCCTCTGGAGCACTGATCAGAACCCTTTGACCCCTCAGTTGAGGAGAATAGGGGAGAGATAGTGAGAGCGAGACAGAAGACATAGAGAAGAGTGGTAAGTTGCGAGTTGGAGAAGTCAAACGATGCGCATTCGGTGCTTCAGCCACTGAATGCATGCGTTCGAACAATTTCAAACATAACATATATAATAAAATAGCTATAAATACAGGAAAAAAAGTTGACATACATATATCATAATACAAAAGTCTGAATGAGCCACTTAGTTGACTGAAAAATCATATTATACTGGGCAGCAGAATCAAGATAACAAAATCTGCGATGCAGGTGCGCAGAAGAACCTGGCCCAGCCACAAGCATGGCTCCACTGCCAATAGAGACTTTTTGCAACTGACCAACTCGGACTCAGACTCAACTAGTGGAGTGCCAAGTCCGACTGAGATGCAGCTGTAAGCTGGCATGGATGGCAGAGTGGAGTGACTTATGGAGCCTGTGGCTCGACTGGTTGGGTTCGAGTCGGAGGGTTGCGAAAAGTCTCTAATGCGCTTGGCAATGTGCTGGCATTCTTATTTAAGGTGCACGCAATGCACGTCGTCTCTCTCTCCTCAACCACCATCTTCCTTCTCCATTGTCTTCATCCTTCCTCATTGTCTTCATCTCTCGACTCTGAATATGTCTCTGACTCTTGCTCTTGAGTCTTGACTCATATGGATAAGCTTTCTTTTATTATAGTTCTTATGTTCTTACACTGATGTCTTGTACTGTGTGATTAGATTTCGCTTTTTTGTTATGTTGGTATGCTTTTATTGTAAAGCTGTATGTTATGCTTGTTAACAGTGTTTTTGATTAGATTTTCACTTTTTTGTAATGTTGGTAAAGCTTCTTACATCTATAGTTAATAACTATAACTAACTTTTACCTTGTTGATAGATATCTCTTTGCTTAGTGTTCATGGGACACGAAGGGTTGCCGGGGGCGCTGACTAACAACGTGTCCCGGGACACGTTAAGGCACGTGATGCGGCGGCAGATCGGGGAGGCATCGGGCGACGTTTGCGACGGCGACCGAGGCGGCGGGCACGCGTCGGGGACGGCAGGGACGACCGAGGGACCCGCGCACCGAGGCGGCGGGGCGGGAAATGAATTTTGATGGATTTTAGCGCCGTCAGGGGACGCCGGAATCGACTGCCCGATGTGGCTGCGTGTCCCAAGGGCACGAGAAATCGAGTTTTCCATGGGACACGATCCCCTGCCAGCGGAAGGCGCCGGGCCAGCCAAAATAGCGTGTCCCATGGATGCCTAAGGTCCTGGTTTTTCGTTGGGACACGCTCGGCAGCGTGCCGAGCGGGGTTCTCGACGTGATGCGGGCAGGAACTTAGGTAAAAGGGCTCGGTTCGGCAAAAATGGCGACTCGGACGCGTTTTCGTGCCCTCCCCTTCGCGTGAAAAATCCCATTTTTTGCCAGCACATAGCTACCTATCGGGTCCACGTCTCTGCCAAAAATCGCGGGGGCGGAGGGAATATCGAGCGACTTGCGCCGTGGACGACGTCCGGAGGCAGTCGCCGGGCATCTCGGGTGAGGGTCAGACTAGGGTTAGGACCCTGACTAAGCTGACTCACACCGTGTCCCAGCATGTTCTAAACATAGCTTAGTTTCTCTTTGTAGTAGATTAGAAAAATGTATTAGATTTTGATTTTGAATGAAAGTTTATTTTGTCTCTTTTGTTGTGTGAAGTCCAATATTTGTGTGTTGCAAGTGAAGATAAATGTGAAGATCTTTATAAAAATTACTGATGTTATATATTGACAGTCTACTGATATAGCTGTAATAGACTTTAATGATAGCTATGATAGCTTCCTAGTCAGCTTTCATAGCTATCATAGGACTATATAGCATCTCACCCAAGCTACATAGCACTACATAGCACCTCACTGTAGCTATGTAAGGTCTGTAAAACTTGACATTACTATGGCCCTAGGAAATCTATGTAGGACTTATAGGCCTATATAGGATCTACTCATTTCTCTGATGAGTAGACAATATGAGTTTGCTAATGTGATAGATAAACTAAAATATATCATTCTATGAGTTCTGTCCAAATTGAGATGCATCAGATATGATTGGAAACCTATAAATTAGTAGACTGCAATGCACTTTAGAACAAGTGAGTTGATAAAGAACTGACTGTGCTAGATAGAGGTCAAACATACAAGAGGCAAAATACACAAGTGCTTTATATTCTGTGAGTTCTGCACAAAACATATAGAATATGACTAGAAAGCAATGAATGAGTAGATTTTGATCCACTTGAGGACAAGTAAATTGGTGAAGAATTGACAAGATGGCTAGAGATCATCTATACTAGAGGGAAAAATACAAGAGTGCTTTGTGTTCTGCAAGTTCTGCACAACTCAAGATGGATAAAATATGTTTAGAAAGCAATAAATAAGTAGATTCCAATGCACTTGAGAATGAGTGAATCAGTCAAGAACTGATCAAGTTACAGTAAAATAAAAAGTCAGACCAGAGCTAGAATTGAATCTGCAAACTTGTCAAATTGATGATCTTGCAATTATATAAGCCAACTGTCAAATGGAAATAGTGGTCATTTTGGTGTTGTTTTTGATAGAAAAACCTGATATAGAGTAAATGATTTTAAGGAATTGTAATGTGCCCTCAGCTCCACAAACTTGTATTCAAAATCATACACTCTATTACCATTTTGTTATCTGCATGAAAGGCAATACTTACCAAACTGAAACTTAAAGAGTGATTAATGACACATGACATTTCCACAAGGTGAAATTTGACCTACAGCATAATTGAATTAATTTACTCTCAAGTATCAAAAAGCAATTCAAATTTGATAGCTGATGAGGAATTGGGCAGCTGTACGATGTCCTTTATGTCAGTCACACTGTCACTGATTATCTTCAGTGTACCCACTGATCTCATCCTCCTTCAACACCTCAGATCCTTAAAGATGTGATTTTATTCTTCTTTTATGATATGCCAAATGTTGTCATGGTAATTTTAGCTACAGATTACATTGATGAGTGTCTGACAACCAATACCACAAAGGCTCATTACAACTCAGCCATTCGAGCTTCTCTCAAGATCACAAAATGCACTTTGAATTATTACTACAACTTGACAGATGATTTCAAGGTATATCACATTGCAATGAGTATATTCTGTATCATTATCAGCTTCTATTAGACTAATTACATGCATAGATAGTACTTTATCCTCAACATAAGCTACAGTACTTCAAGAATGCTGACTAGGAGCTGGGATGAGTTGAGACTTCAAAGAAGATATGTCATAATCTATTAATTTCACATTATATTCTTATCATTATATTTGTAGTGTTCCAAAAATATATTGGATTCATTGGACATTCTCTCAGCCCCAAATATCTTAGAACAGATCCAAAGCACATTGTTGATGTTCTGGCTTGGTGAGATTGCCATCATGTTGAGTACCCTCAACTTGCACAAATAGTGATTGACTACCTGTTGATTTCAGGTATGATGAATGTAGGATTATAGTCTCCTACATTTATTTTTGAGCCTTCTCTTAGATTAAATTACTTATTTCTTAGCTACCTCCATTGCTATTGAGTACATCTTCAGCTAGAACTGACTTTTGTTGTCACATATGCATAACTGTTTTTTTGCACAGATGATGACATAAGCTCTGCTATGCTTAAGCAACTGGAGCCTGCTTGATCTTGTCAAGGACTTTGATGTCTTACCAGCAGCCTTGATGGATGATGTACCAAATGATGAGGCTGCCTTTAATGGAAAATATAAGCTAGAGATAGGTTGAGATAAGATTAAGCTCTGATAGCTGTAATATATTACTGTAGATACTTGAATACTAGGGAAGCACTGACTGCATCGGCATAAACCTTGCTTGTCTTAATGAAGAAACTGTTTCCTTATCCTTGGTAGTTCTTATGGGTGCTAAAGACTATTAAGCTGAAGTTCGGGCATGGTATGTCTGTGGTCTTACTACAAATAATTCGAAGAATATTTCCTCTGGCCTTTAAAATTGCAAGCTTACGATAGGCCATGCAGTGCTGGTGAATGCCTCGTTCGTGCAAACAATGAATTTGTAGATCAGCAGATCCCGAAAGCAGGAGCAGCAGGGCCATCCATGGACCTCAGCATCATCAGCAAGTCCTAGCATGCCGACTTGTGGACCCTGTGGGACGCCCTTGTGCCAGGCTGCATTCTCCTTCACCACTGGTCGCACTCGCACACTGACTCCGAAGAGTGACTGATCTCCTCTTACACCTGGCCTCACCGAGGACAGATTTAAGTCTTCACCAATTTTGAAGGCTGAGAAAAAAATCTGCTGACTGAAGATGTGAGCAACTACTGCCACCTGGTTGCTGGTGAATTGTACGCTCATTTGTTGTCTTCCGAGTTGAGCGCTTTGCTGACTATCGAGAAATGGGAAGTGTGACTCAAGTCACTGGGTGTGACCAGTCACAATGTCAGCCCTTCAAGTTGTAAGTAACTTCTTGCCCGTCTAATTCTGAGACAAGGAAGGAAAATAGACCACATTGTAAGCATAGAAAGCGATCAATAACGATGAGAAAAAGAGTTCCGGTACACGACTGGAGCGCTAGACAGAGTAGTAAGTATGCCAAGCCATTATTTGTCCCTGTTGATGATGTGAGTTGGGCGCTAATAATTACGGGGGTGCAAGACACCTTGACAAGCAAGGTAATAGATCTTCATTGGAATATTCTGGCTGAAAATCCACAGATAATTTACCAATCCATCAGACCCATCAGACCTATAGAATACTCATACCCAACCCATGAAAAATCTGTACTCATATTGTAAATTCAAGTTTTGATGGATATAGATGTGGGTTGACCTCAGAGAACCCAAGGATTACCCATGCTATTCACTAAGACTCTACCACAAAGCGGAAGTCAGAGATATGGGCACACCTCCTATTTATACACTAAAAACCCTTTTGATTGTAATAAAATCTGTCAGTAATATATCTTATCTTGCACAGCCTCTTTCAGGTCAGAGAAGATACCATGGCATAATTCTAAAAAGGAATTGAGGAGATGAAGAACAGCTTCTATACTTTTAAGTTAGATACAGATGCAAATAAATATAAGCAAAGATAAGAAAGAATGTATATACAATTTGTCAAGACTCGGTTGTAGACAGCAGAGAACCACCCAAGTCACCAGCGATGATGAGAGCAAGAGAGCAGAGAGCAACTAGCAGCACAGTGACCTGTATTGGAGGTACAGTACGGTACAGATGAAATGGACAATCTAGAGAAATAGGCAAGCGACAGGGAGCCTATAAGTACTGGGACAACAATGGGAAAAGAACAATGGACACCATAATGGGTCAAACAATAGAGTGAGAACAATGGTGGCCAAAAGGAGAACAATAGGAGGGAGAACAATAGGATGTCCCAAAGGGGAACAAGGGCATGGATGAAGGATAGCCCCAGGTCATGTGAGGAAGTGAACATGTGATGGGGCTGCTGGAGCACATGACCGAGGCGATGCCTTGATGGCAGAGAAGAAGGTGGAGAGAAATGGAGTGATCCATGACACAATTGCTATGCATGATACTCAGTAATAATAGAAAAATACCTCAATGTATATATCATGTAATTTTATCAATGCTAAACATCATAGGGGTGAGGTTGGTTGAAAACAGTTTTGCTAGCACAGCTTTTGCTTGTCTGGCAGGTAGGTAATCATTGTGTATAGTTCTGGATATGAAAATATAGAAGAGAAAGAGAAGTATGGGGTAGAAAAAAAGAAAGGGAGATAACATGTCAGATGACATCTTTTGCCATTAGAAATATGGTTATATGTTGTGGTTATCTATTATATTAAGTCTTGAGAGGTGAAAGAGGCTGTCCAAGATAGGTTGGAGGCATGAGAGTGGGAGGACTTGGTTTGAGATGTGCTGGAGGCCTGAAAGCTGGACAATGCAGTGGGGAACATCTTCTTGGGCTCAAGAAGCCATGATGTTATGTTCACCACTTTCATTGGAGTCCCTGTTTGTTTTTGCAACTCTGTACTGTAGTGAGATTTTACATGTTTCCACATAAGTGCCAGTGAACGCTGTACCAGAGCCTAGACAGCCAGTTTTAAGTTTCAGAAAAGAAAACTGCAGATGAATGTTGAATTACAGCTTACCCTGGTGACATGGTTGTTTTTAATGGCACTTGTCCTAGCTTGAAAGCTCTGAGGATGTTCCTTCTCTGCCTTGGCCATTATGTTATAGATCTCTTCTATTCCAGTCTTGATCTGTATGTTCTGAGGCATGTGGCCTGACTGTTAGTCATCAATGGATATGGCCAAAAACATACCTTGCCCTCTAGTGATGAATCTGGTGTGGTTTGCTTTTCAATCCTTGTGATGACATGATAGAGCTCGGTCAACGTTTGGACAACCTTGCTGAGCTGCTGGTCCATTTGCTGTCTTGCCTTCTCCTTCACCTTCTCATCTTCAGAAGCTTCAGGAAGACACAGATGTTCCCTCTGGGGCTTTTTACCAGTGACCCTTGGCTTCTGATTTGCATCATCACAGGTCTCATACTCCAGCTCAAAGCCTTCCAGCTCATTCTCAATGACTTTATCATCATCATCTGAGGATGGCATCTCTTGCTCTTCATGAGAGGGGCCAGTGAATAGAGAGGATCCATGAGCAGGAGGACTCTGTTGGACAGAGTTCAAGGGCCCAGGTGAATCAACAGCTGTACTGATTGCCATAGAGGTCTGAAAGGAAGATCCAAGATTTGCCAGTACAGCTGATTCACCTATGTTGGATCCAGGCAGAAATGGAGATGGAAAAAGGTGGGACAGGGACTGTGACCATGATCTAGGAGGCTGCAAGACCTGGTTTGGGCATGGAGATGAAGACCTTGAATAGTGGGACAGGGATAAGGATGGTGAAAAGGACATGCCCTCACTGGCTGATGGAGAGGCCAAACCACTAGACGCTGAAGGGGATGAAGGAATATGCAGACCCCTGAGAGCTGGTGGAGATGTTGAACCAATGGACAGATCAGGAAATAGTGACAAGGGAGGTTCCTTGTGGTTGGCATCGTCGTAAGAGAACCTCCTGGAATCAGGTGCATTGACTGTAGCAAAAAAGTGATCAGATAAGAATGGACAGAACTGGTGGTAGGTTGAGTATGAACCTTTTAAAGAACCACCATCCTCCGGAGGGTTGACCAACTGTTCCAGATCGCTCGAGCAGTCTATAGTAGTGTGTGCCTTTTGCTATAGTAGCCACTCGTTTAGCTTAACTATACTACTCACTCTGATCGTGATTCTTTCGCATTGGGAAGGACAAAATGTCCGTGGCATCCTTCTGCACACCTTCATGTTCTGTTCCATCCCCAGTGTCTGACAGAAAATCGGTGGGGTGGTCAGAGTTGCTTTTCGACCTCTCACCCTCTTCTAAAAGGATGGTGAGACAACCGCATGAGACAGAAACAGAAGTGTGCCTCACTCGAATCCTTCCAAACACCAGGCACCCAGCCGGAAGAGTCGGTGGGCGCTACCTCCATGGACCCAAAAGACAAAGAGGGTATGTCCCCAAATGCCTGGGGCATGGCGGCTCCGCTCTCGAGCCAAGGGAGCCGAGAAGAAGGATCAACTGAAGACAGAGGGATCGGCATGGGAGAAGGCAAGGATCAGGAAAAAGAAAGGACACTGACATTGGCGGTTGAGATACGCATGCATGGGTGGCGGGCGGTCGACGTCGGCACTGAGGACGAGCCAGCAGTGGCTCGACATAGTTTGCATGCGTGGCAGAGGCTGGTCTGCAAGAGCAGTCATCAGACCGGAGAGAGGAAATCAAGACAGCGACAATGTACCTGGCTGAGCAGTGGCACTGTTCCACGGCGTCTCCTCACAGTCGTCCGCCCAAAACCCAAGATCTGAAGATGACCAGTTGCGGGGTTCTGCATCGTTTGCTTCCATGAAGGCACGGGCACGTTTTGGTGGCTTATCTGGGTTCTGATATCAGCCAGGGTGTATATCTATCGACGTGCGGTACTGATACGCACCCGCAAGCTCTAAGGTGGGACTCGCGGGACGACTCCGGGAACGACGAAGGCCGGAGCGGCGGGATGAAGACGTTTTTCCATCACGACTTTTGCTTGCCTGACGGGTCGTCATTGCGTATAGAGAGGAAACAAAGGCGACGATGCGGTCGGGAAGGATGCGAGACAACGTGTCCAACGGCCACTCGACGGCGACTTCGCAATTGGAGACACGGTCACGTGCGGAGGTTGTCGGGCCAGACAACACGTGACTCGATATTACGGAAGCTTAGCGTCGGTGTGCCGGTCCGGCGGCAGCGGAATTCGTGGGTCCCGGGACGGGAAACCGGACACAGCCTGCGTGTCTCACCCCCATAACGACTGACGTCCGTCGACGTTTCAGGCCGACCCGCCCGGCGTCGCCGCACGTTTTGCCGCACGAAGCGTCACTGTGACGCCGACTGCGGCGTCCTGTTCGAGGCGCACCCTCGCCCTCGTGCCCCGTCCGAGTCGCGACGCCGATGTCACGACGCCGCCGACCTGCGTGGCTGCGTGGGTGCGCCGCCGTCACAGTCGCCGTGTTGCCAGCACGCCCAGAGTTCCAGCAGCGCGACTAGTGACTAGCCCGTCCCTCCCACCATCACCGCCCCTCCCCTCCGCTGCACGTCCATGTTATAGAATTGATGACCTCCAGACTTGACTTGTCCAATGACAAGGGCTGGCCTATGGACGCGGCAGCTTGGAGGTGTTGACGTGGCACACGAGCAACGTGAGTTATGTGTACTGTACCATTTCGGTCGTAGGCTCGTCAATGTTGGCCGTGACCAAATTTTTAAAGTCCAATAAACCAAAAGAAAATTATTGGCACCGGAAAACCTTAGGCATTCGGTAACCTGGTTATGTATAACCGACCAGGTTTTGTTATGGAATCAACGCTTTTTTGTGCGTGTGGTAACTCACTGGCATAAAAGAAATAACAGGCCTTATATGCACATAAACATTGAACACATCGCAGTACTACAAAATTCTCGAGATACGTTGAATGGGCACGAATTGCCCACTCCCCGTGCGTCTCAGCGCGCGGCCTTTGCTGAACGAGCGAAGTGAGAGATGTACAAGATGATCATATTCTTGCTTCGCATGGGTGCGAAGCACCCAATCGTGTCCGAGCATGGGCGCGCAGCACCCCTGCAGTTGCAAAGCAACTGGCCCTTTATACTCGTATTCCTGAGTTCTGCGATCACACTGACAACGGCGAGCTGAAGTGTGCCACGTGCAGATGGGGTGGCGATGAAAGTGCTTGCAGAAGGGTGTAGTTTGTTCACGCTATCCACACCCCAGACATTATCCGTGGCCCCTCCCCCTTTCGCACGTATTCGCCATGCCGCACACTCCCACTCTGCCAGCACGCCCGCTGACAGCGTGCATCCACACCGACAGCACCGGCAGCATTCACCACGCTGTATGTCTGCCTGTCGCCCCATGCGCGCGGCCGCACGCGCCTGCGTGTCCTTCTCCAATACATACGCATGCATGCACACCCACGCGTGCGCTCGCGGCATGCCTGCTCGTCCGCCGTCGTATGCCTGCCCGTCTATCGCTTTCCCCTCTGCCCATCCCGTCTGCCCATCCCGTTCCTGCCCATCCTCTTGGAGCTCGCTGCGTATGCGCCTGTAGCTTGCCCGTCCTCACGCGCCGCTCCTGCGCGTCCCGCCGGAAGATGCGTGCAGCCCTCTGCCCGCGGCCTGCAGCATACCTACACAACGCGCGCATGCACGAAGAAACCACCTATATACAGAGAGATTTTAGTTCACAATCCTATCATGCACTACTGTAGGCTATTCTACACCACACGAATGCAATATTATGAGCTTCGAACAACTTCCAAGCCCCGATATTGTCCGTTTGAAGCCTCGCTGAATGGTCTTCCTGATTTGGAACAGTGTCTTGACATGACTTGCAAGCTCTTGAAGAGAGCTTGTCTCAGCTTGAACGCGTCTTGCCAGACCCCGGGGGGTCCTAGGACGCTCTTTTTTTTGGAAATCCGATTCTCAGCCGGCTCGGTGGCTCGGTAGCCGGCTCGGTGAAATCGGATTTCCAAATTTGGAAATCCAGTTTTCAGTTGGCTCGGTCTAGCTCGGTGGCTGGCTCGATATGCAAGAACAGCCAACCCCGAATGTGACCCGAAAACCTGCAGGCACAGCGTCCGAACAAACAAAGGACTTTTATACAGTGCCTTGCATATTATACTGCAGTCCGCGAGGACCCCCGACAACCCCCCCCCAAAGGTTCGATCCGCTCCAAGAGGCTCGTTACCGACAGACCTCCAGGGTCGGCCGCAGCGCTCGGTATACGCGCCGCGGATCAGACCTAGCATTTGGGCGAATCGTTACCGCGCCCAGTATCAGAGCTCGAAAAATCAGTTTAAATAAGAAAGAAATTGTATTTTTCTCCCAGCGTATCTAGACATCCCCAAGCAACACCGCAGACAACCCGTCCTGCACCAGCACTGTCATGCCCTTGTCTCACTCGCATCGCACTGTCTACTCAGCTGCGCCAGACGCGTGCGCATGCGCGCGAACCGCGAGCAGCCACGGGTGCTGCCCTTTCACCGCGAGGATATAATGCGAGAAAGGATCTACGCCCTAAAGGACATCTGATAGGACCCAACATGCCTCAACAGGCATACTATCATGTCTTACCTATGGCCTTCGGTGTATACGGCGTGTCTGCCCCTGGTGGACAGATGCTACTTGGCATTATTGCGGCGCTGAGAAACGGCACCGCGGTCCATCTGCATCAGCTCGAAATAGCTTGTGAAGGAAATCCACGACATCGTGCTTGAATTCACTGCTCACTATATACCGGTGCAATATCCTCTGAAGAGGACAAATTTTGAAGAATATTTCATCCCTTCATTTGGCCGAAATGGGTCAGCCGTGTTACCGCGCGGCGGATCAGACCTCGGCCGGTGCTGGCTCGGTATACGCATCAAACTTAGAGATTTGGGCTAAATTTGGGCCCTCCGTTACCGCCATTTCCTCAGAGCTCCGGCGCTATGCGCCGTTTGGTGAACGCACCCGGATCGAACCCTTGGGTGGCTTGTCGGGGGTCCTAGTCCGCGCCGCGCAATTTCTTGTTTGTAACTCTTTGTAGCGACCAAATAATACCGTAAATGGAAGCCAGGCACAGCATTGTCAGCGTGCTGACTCACCGAGGATGTACGCGCTTGCATCTACAGGCCACATCCAAGCTCTGTAGCACGCATCCGTAATCTTTGTTTAAAGCAACACTGTACGCTACGGAGTCTACGAATATCCACAATTAAGAATCCATGATACGGCATTCTCGGCACTGACAGCATGTGTGGCCTGATGTATCAACCATGGTCGAACCTCTGGCTCCGTAGCTTCAGCTTCGTGACGACGAAGCCATGCCTTGATGCTACTAAATGCCTGTTCGATTGGATTCATGTCGGGAGAATACGGTGGTAGATAAATAAGCCGAGCACCTGGAACAAGTTATAAGCCAATTACTTATAATCTACATGTAGCTCATGAACTGTACCACATTCATCCTCAATAAGATGTCGAATGTCCTCATCGTGATGGATGGAGCAATTATCCATAATTACGATGCTTCCACGGCCATGCGGATTGAGTTTCGGAGCCTGCACAGCCAATAAGTAGATGAACTGAAGCAGAACAACATGAGGACGCACAAGGGACTCCTCGAGAAATCGAAGAAAGCGGTCCTTGGTGACACTGCCTTCGAAAATGTCCAAGACAACGATACCGTCTGCTGACAAGGCAGGAAGAACTGAATAGCGTTGGCCACGTATGAAGGTGTCTCGGCGCACACATGCGCGTCCGAGCTCTGCCCACCCTTGTGCGCGCTGATTTGTGCGGTTGTCGACGCTAGACTCGTCTATCCAAAAAATGTTGTTCATCGGCAGGTCACCATATCGTGCCGTCCAAGTTGCACGAAGAAGCTCATTCTGCTCAAGTGCACTTCTGGAGATGAATTTATGTGATAGGGAGATATGATGAAGTGCTCGAGAGATACTGGCCACGGAGATTTCGATGTCGAGAGTATTATAGAGGTTTTCCTGGATCTCATCAAGGTAGATGCCGGGGCTCGACGCAATGAGAGCGCGGATGTGTGCGATATCGTCGTAATCGAGAATACGACGCCGGCCGCGGATGCGAAGATCAGGGTTCGTGACTTGACCGTACTCCTTAACATTATGGAGGATCTGGTAGACGGTCCGCTCAGAGCACTTTGCGAGCTGACTGATTTCGAACGCGGACTTCTGGTCTTCATGATGCCACTTCACGATGAGCTCTTTGACCTCAGGTGCAAGGTGGGGAGCCATGCAAGCTGGATGGATGCGCGCCGGCGAGCTTGGATGTACCCCGCAGAACGCGAGTGCATCCATCCCCGATGAGTCAACACGCTGACAACGCTGTGCCTGGCTTCCATTTACGGTATTATTTGGTCGCTACAAAGAGTTACAAACAAGAAATTGCGCGGCGCGGACTGCAGTTCCTGTACCCGTCAGGGAACAGGTCTTCCCTCGAAAATTCCTGCCTTATATGGAAGCTATTGACATCGTCCTAATTCGGAGTCTTCCGCCTCACCTGTCTCACCTCATCACGTCCAGGCTCCAGCTACGTTCGTCTCTCAGAGACGTATATAGTCCATTTTTCTAGTTAGTCTGTCATGTTTTCGCAGAAGCAAAGAGCTTGTTCGCACGATCATCAGGAGAGTATGAAACAAATATCATTAAATGGTGGCGAAGATCAGTCGCGCCCCTCTGTGTCGGTTGAAGGAAGGTGTGGGGGTTAGTTATTTGTATTCTCATTTGGCAAAAGATTGGAACCAGAGCGCTCTCGTTTTCTGATCAGGCTCGTTTGATATCAAGTATATTGTGGTCCTCTATCCTGCATACGCTGCAGCGACTGCACTCACTTTGCATCCCGTTGCTCAGCCGTGCAGACAAGTTAGAGAACATGATAAGTATAAGTAATACCGTATCAAACGATTGTCTATGAAAGCTTTGCTATATTTATCAAATCATATCTTCGACGCAAAATCTACCGTCCAGACGGGGACAGGTGGTGCCCGTAGGGCCGTGCTATATAATATGCAAGGCACTGTAGTGAAAATTTCTGTTTTCGGTATACTCTGTCGTCATACGATACACGTCATTCGATCAGTTGATCTCCCTTGTGATCACCTGCACGAAAATGTCTCCAAACGTCCAACGGTTTCCGTCTCCTCACCGTCGCCATTTCATGCGTCCGACAATTGAAAATGTCGATGCAATGTCTCTTTGCCTCTCGAGAATGCCGAAAATTTACGAAAACACGTTCAAAAGAGGGAAGTTTTCCTGATCTACATATAATGTCTTACTTTATACATAACACCACATCTTCTCTGGATCTCATGTACGAATACACTTGTCCGTGAACACTTGTCTGCTAAATAAAGTCTACATTGTTCTCTTTTCAATGAGCTCGTGCCAGAAGACATCCTCATCTATTTATTGATGTATATCTGGTTCAATAGCACTCGGCCTCCGAGCAAGCCAAGTCGCCAACGGCGGCCCTTCGAGTCCCGAATGTGACCCGAACGACTCATTATAGTGTCAGGCACATCGAGAATACGGTCATAGCAGGAGTGGTCCCGCCGCAGGCGGGAGAAAAAAATCGCCGGAGAGATTCCCGGCTCGGGCGAGAACGGTGGCAAGAGAGGTCCACCGGCGCGCTAGGGTGAGTCCATGGCGTGTCGGCGAAACTCCTTCGCGTACCTTGATGGGGACCAATCCTCGGTAGCGCCCAGGCCAATCCGTAGGGCCTTCGCCTGCCATCCCGCCCAGGGAGGTGGTCAATCAGAACCGAGATTGAGTGTATGTAGGAACGAAAGATGTTCGTTGACAGTGGTCGCTGAGCGTGTGTGGCGGGCAAAGTGCAAGTCGCGTCTGCAAAGAGGCGCTCTGCCTCTCTTGAGCACCACACCATCACGACGACTGACATCCGCCATCAACATGTCGATCATCCAGCCGTCCCGAATTCCAGTCTTACCATATGAGCCGTCGACTGTGCGCAGCCGCTTCGAGCGGACTGAGGCATACTTTATGATCAGTCCCCTAGGTTTTCACCCTGCACCAACCAACTGCTCGTTCCATCCTCGGGAGGGTTGCAGCTCGCAAATCTACTGTGACAACACGCCTTCCTCGATCCAAAATGGCAGCATCTCATACGACGCTTCCGCCATCATCTTCAAGGTTATAGGCAAGATCCGGCACGAGCTATGCTTCCTTACGACAAACGGGGATCGCGGCCACCCCGATACCAGCGAGGACTCCGACATCTGAGCGGCATGAACCTGGGGGCACCCGACAACCAGTAAGTTATGATAAGAAAACACAACACAGTATATTCTACGTACCGCTGCCGTCGCCGCTGACCAGACGCCACGCGTTGCCCACTTCGTATAGGCAGCCTCGAGCATCATTTCTTGGTCTTCTTTCGTCCGGTACTTTGCGGTCTCCTCTCCATCGGCGCCACTAATCAGCACCGCATCCTTGAGGTCCTTTGCGACAGCTGCACGGTAAGGATTGTTGGTGCCACCCAACATGGTTGCCATGTACCTGTAAGACAATACCAAGAAGAGGTGTGCTCAGCGAGCTCGTTCTGAGGCCTGATATGGGCAAAAAAAAATACCTCTGCTTGAAGTGATGCACGTCTAAGCCGATGGCTGCATCCGGGAAGGCCTTCTCGATCGCCCGTCTGATCTGACAGCAGTTGTCTGCAGTCACCTGCTTCACCCTCCGCGCAGGCGGTGCGCCCTCCTTGATCTCGCGCAGCGACGGACCGTTTGCGAGAAGGTCCGGGTCACAGTCACATGGATCCGTGTCGCTCTGCGACCCGTTTGCGATCGCATCGCGGCGCAATGCGGCAGCGATCATGTCATGGTGAAGGTCGATCCTTTTGCCCATACCGGTGAGCGTCTGGCTGATCTCCGCATTCGATTGGGATTGACACATTTGCTGTAGTTACTCAGCCTGTAGTACACATAATGATGTCGAGATAGTCAGCAGGATCCCAAACATATAAAGGCATGGCACATACCCAGTCCATGCACTGCTCAGTCTCGCTGATTGCGGTGAGCAAGCCACCCTTCTTGTGTGGCGTTGTTCGAGTGCCGTCGCTGCGCGTGATGACTGCCTTCTTCATCGATTCAAATGTCGCGTCGATGGAGATGGTAATCGCTAGGCAAGAATTAGATGCAGAACACCCTCAAGAAACTACGAGGTGAGTGACTTACCTGTCAATGTCTTCATGTACTCGGACGACTCGTCTTTCCGCGTGCGGCGGCTGTACTCGAGCAGGATCTCTGTAATCAACTCGGGCGAGATGGACCGGCCGCTGTAGCCATCCACATCCCACGGCCCCGTGAAGTCTTCTAAGATGCACCCATTGAACTCGGACTTGTCGAGTTTCTTGTAGCTCTCAAGGAACTCGAAAATTGCCTGGTGGTATTCTAGAAGGTGAAGCTCTGTGTAATTCTTAGCATCACGGCAGAATCAGACTCAGATAAAAACTCACGCTTGATGTTCTCAGCAAGGCCGCCAGACGTGCTTGAGAGTCGGAGCTCAAGAACGAGGTCGAGCAGCTCACGCGTGACAGCGCACTTGTGGAAAAAAATCGGCATGCCTCCTGGGACATTAGAAGGACGATCAGAATCGGAAGGATGCCAGTCGGGGAGTCAGCGATCAGGTGCGTGATGGAGATACTAAATACATACGCGGCACCTGCCAGTACTCCCAGCCCTTCCAAAAGTCAGCATTCGTCGTCACCCACGTGTGGTGGACGATATCCTTTTCATCTACATTGGCAGGTTGGTTCTCTCTGTCTTTCTTGCAGGACTTGCACCTCAACTGATATCCCAGAGCAAGCTCGGGCTGTCGCACGCCGTATACCACACGCGGTCCCGTCGAGGTCCAGCCATACCACAGAAAGTTGCTCCCTCCGCAACGTGGGCAGACGCCAAGGCGGGAGGAGTAGAACGGGTGGACGATGTTGACAGCTTTCAGGTAGGCCGTCTTTGGCTTGATCTCCGGGGTCGTTGACCGCTTCTCAAGCTGCAGATAGCCAGGTGGGACGAAGCGCGGTCCCAGTATAGGCACCTGCAGCTTCAGCGGCGGCGGTTTCGTTCCCGTGGCTGCATTCCCGTGCACCTTGGTCCGGGTGAACATGAAGGAGACGTAGGCGACTACCTCGGCAACCCATGGAAATTGCGCGGGGGAAATCTTCTCGTCGGCATGCGCGTTGTCCTTCTTCCAGGCCTCGATGTGCTCCTCAACCTGCGGGATGGGAGATCAGCAAAGGTACGTCTTGACACACACAGTGCGATATGACTCACTGATGCAGACCACTTGGCTTGAACTGCCTTCCACTCGTTTTCGTTGTTTAGCGCGTTTCGGACGATGGCGCGGACGACCTCGGGCTCGAAGATCGACATGGGCGATGAGCGTCGGTGATGCGGACTTGTAGTCAGTGGAAGGGGAGGATGAGTCGACGACAGGAGCAGCAGGGAGGAAAGGCGTCACGTCGAATTGAACGGCTGCAACAGGAGCAAATTGTGTAGTGCGAGGCCATCCCCGCTTGGCTCTGTACTGTATTTTCGAATTCATCCTTTGGTGTTTCACACTTGCACGTGCTCGCACCAACAGCCGAGATGACACGGAAGCTAGATATTATCGTATGGATACAGAAACCAGCCAGGTCCCTACTTGTACATCTACAATTAAAACGAGGGTTGTGACGTGACAAACAGTGTCACAAACAGAAAGACAAACCGGAATATAAGCAGAAGCCTTGCAAATTGTGATGCAAGCATGGAACTGTTAGGGTATAGCGAGCTGTATCCCATCCTTATGTCTGTATGTTGTAGATTTAGCCAGTCATGGGAAGTAAGTGATTCCGCAACGGTAAGTAGCTGTAAGCAGGGGGGATTTTGTGCGGTCACATTATGTCACAACGGCAGCAAGGGCAGGACGGTGAACATATTTGCGTGCTCTTGAACGTCGATTGTTGTATCACTTATAAGTACGTGTTTCAGGATATATCACACAGTGGACAGTATGATTCTCTGACAACGGGATGCAACTCTACGGGCAGAAGCAGTAGGCTGTATATGATACTGTACCTACGAGCAGTAAACTTCAATTACAGTGAGGGCTGTATTGAATTCCAGCCCTACGGAAAGTAACTTTGCTGCTGCAGAAACCAAAGATTCACACATGATTCAGTACCATAATTCCATATGAGCATGGCGAGTCAGCTTGACACCGTCGCATCCTAGATTGCGGAGCTCACTTGGCCAACATTTGAGTGTAACCATAGTAGTATGCATAGAATCAATATATATTTTCCATGTCTCCTTGCTCAGGAATCCCGGCCCAGGGTCCTCATTGCTGCAGTTAATTACCATAAAGCATTGATTGGCCAAGTACATGTCAATTCTGCAATGATATATGGTTGGGTCCAATGTACTTTATGCTGGGGAATGTATTCATGTCAGCATGTGTAGGTAAGCTGCAGTGTAGTGTGTTGCAGCATGCTGCTATGGGTTGGCCAAAGTATATGCACATATCCCGCGGCATACCGCTATGGGTTGGCCAAGGTATATGTGCATATTCCGAGGCATGCCGCTATGGGTTGGCCAAGGTATATGCACATATTTTGTAGCATGCCGCTATGGGTTGGCCAAGGTATATGTGCATATCCCGTGGCATGCTGCTATGGGTTGGCCCAGGTATATGTGCATATTCCACGACATGCCGCTATGGGTTGGCCCAGGTATATGTGCATATTCCGAGGCATGCCGGTATGGGTTGGCCAAGGTATATGCACATATTTTGTAGCATGCCACTATGGGTTGGCCAAGGTATATGTGCATATTTCCCAGCATGCGGCTATGGGTTGGCCAAGGTATATGTGCATATTCTGCGGCATGCGGCTATGAGTTGGCCAAGATATATGCACATATTCCACGGCATGCTGCTATGGGTTGGCCAAGGTATATGCACATATTCCGTGGCATGCTGCGATGGGTTGGCCAAGATATATGCACATATTCTGTGGCATGCCGCTATGGGTTGGCCAAGGTATATGTGCATATTCTGCGACATGCCGCTATGGGTTGGCCAAGGTATATGTGCATATTCTGCGACATGCCGCTATGGGTTGGCCAAGATATATGTGCATATTCTGCGACATGCCGCTATGGGTTGGCCAAGGTATATGTGCATATTCCGCGACATGCCACTATGGGTTGGCCAAGGTATATGTGCATATTCCGCAGCATGCCGCTATGGGTTGGCCAAGGTATATGCACATATTCTGTGGCATGCTGCTATGGGTTGGCCAAACCACAATTCTGCAATCCCCTGCATGTTGCTATGAGTTGGCCAATGTATAGGTGGCATGCTGCTATGGGTTGGCCAAGCTGTAATGCCATAGCTCTGTCATGTGGCTATGGGTTGGCCAAGGTATGATTTAGCAATCACTTGCATGTGGCTATGGGTTGGCCAATCTCAATGTAAGTGACTATCACCATATTTGCATGGTTGGCCAACATCTCATACCATTTGACCATTTGATGATGTTATGGGTTGGCCAATCTCAATGTTAGTTCTCTATCATATCCTCCAGCACATGTACCATATCCTGCAGCACATTTACCATATTCCATGGTATTCTATGATATTCTGAGGCATTCTATGATATCCTGCAACATGCTATAATATCCTGCAGCACATGTATTATATCCTATGGTATCCAATGATATTTCCAGGTATTCTATAGTATTTCAGGACATGTCATACTATTCTGAGACATGCTATCATATCTCAAGGCATGCTATGGTATTCCACAGCATGCTATCATATCCCGAGGCATTCTATCATATCCCCAGGTGCTCTACAATATCCCAAGGTATGCTATCATATCCCGAGACATTCTACAATATCTTGCAGCAATGTATCATATTCCATGGTATTCTATGGTATTCCAAGGCATGCTATCATATCCCGAGGCATTCTATAATATCCCGAGGCATGTTATCATATCCTGAGGCATGCTATGGTATCCCACGGCATGCTATCATATCCTGTGGCATGCTATCATATCCTGAGGCATGCTACGGTATCTCACAGTATGCTATCATATCCCGAGACATGCTATCATATCTCAAGGCATGCTATGGTATTTCACAACATGCTATCATATCCCGAGGCATTCTATCATATCCTCAGGTGCTCTACAATATCCCGAGGTATGCTATCATATCCTGAGACATTCTATAATATCTTGCAGCAATGTATCATATTCCATGGTATTCTATGGTATCTCAAGGCATGCTATCATATCCCAAGGCATTCTATAATATCCCGAGGCATGCTATTATATCCCGAGGCATACTATGGTATCCCACGGCATGCTATCATATCCCACGACATGCTATCATATCCCGAGGCATGCTATAGTATCTCACAGCATGCTATCATATCCCAAGGCATGCTTTCATATCCTGAGGCATGCTATGGTATTCCACGGCATGCTATCATATCCCCAGGCATGCTATGGTATTCCACGGCATGCTATCATATCCCGAGGCATGCTATGGTATTCCACAGCATGCTATCATATCCCAAGGCATGCTATGGTATTCCACGGCATGCTATCATATCTCGAGGCATGCTATGGTATCCCACGGCACGCTATCATATCCCATGGCATGCTATCATATCTCCAGGCACTCTACAATATCCCGAGGTATGCTATCATATTCTGAGGCATTCTATCATATCCTGAGGTATGCTATCATATCCCGAGACATGCTATGGTATCCCACAGCATGCTATAATATCTCATGGTGTGCTATCATATCCTGCAGAATATGATCATATTTTACGATGTGCTAATTGAATTCTGACACATAGTTATTATATCATGTCACATGCTCATCATATTATTTGACACGATATTGAGATAGTCAAACATTATAAATCATTTAGGCTCAATGTATAGTACATCTGATTATGGAAACTTGTCGTAGCTCGGGTAGATCCAGCGGTGTTACAATTTCAGATTTCGGTGATTGCCGAGCCATGACAGAGACTAATTTGGCAGACTTCACTAATTTACATTTGCTTGTTTGTACTCTACGATAGATTAATTACATTTCCATTATAGTTCACAGTGTTATATGAATTGAAAGTATGTGTTATTCTTTTTTCTAATTTTATATTATTTGATTCGATTTGTTGAAGCCAAAACATTGAGGATTGGGACATAGGTGTTGTGGCTGAATGACGAATGACACATCACTGGTGTTTGATTGCCACTAGTGATTACCATTCATCATGAGATGTCATGACATGCAGCAAGATATTATAAATATGCTATGGGATACTATAACATGCTTTGGAATATGATAGTATGCTGTACAATATTATACATGTGCTGGAAGAGATTACAGTATGCTGCAAGATATTGTAACATGTTGTGTAATATGAGACATGTGCTGCAGAATATTATAGCATGCCATGAGATATGATACATGTGCTGCAGGATATTATAGCATGCCATGAGATACCATAGCATGCCATGGGATACCATAGCATGTCTCGGGATATGATAGCATGCCTCGAGATATGATTGCACACCTCGGGATGTTATAGAATGCCTTCAAATATCATAGAATGCCTTGGGATACCATAGAATACTGTGGAATATGATACATTGCTGCAAGATATTATAGCATGCCGTAGGATACCATAGCATGTCTCAGGATATGATAGCATACCCTCAGGATATGATAGAATGCCTCAGGATATTATAAAATGCCTCAGGATATGATAGCATACCTCGAGATATTGTAGAGTGCCTGGAGATATGATAGCATGCCGTGGGATATGATAGCATGCCGTGGGATACCATAGCATGCCTCGGGATATGATAGCATGCCGTGAAATACCATAGCATGCCTCGGGATATGATAGCATGTCGTGGGATATGATAGCATGCCGTGGGATACCATAGTATGCCTCGGGATATAATAGCATGCCTCGGGATATTATAGAATGCCTTGGGATATGATAGCATGCCTTGAGATACCATAGAATACCATGGAATATGATACATTGCTGCAAGATATTATAGAATGTCTCAGGATATGATAGCATACCTCAGGATATTGTAGAGCACCTGAGGATATGATAGAATGCCTCGGGATATGATAGCATGTTGTGAAATACCATAGCATGCCTTGAGATATGATAGCATGTCTCGGGATATGATAGCATACTGTGAGATACCGTAGCATGCCTCAGGATATGATAGCATGCCACAGGATATGATAGCATGCCGTGGGATACCATAGCATGCCTCAGGATATGATAACATGCCTCGGGATATTATAGAATGCCTCGGGATATGATAGCATGCCTTGAGATACCATAGAATACCATGGAATATGATACATTGCTGCAAGATATTATAGAATGTCTCAGGATATGATAGCATACCTCGGGATATTGTAGAGCACCTGAGGATATGATAGAATGCCTCGGGATATGATAGCATGCTGTGGAATACCATAGCATGCCTTGAGATATGATAGCATGTCTCAGAATAGTATGACATGTCCTGAAATACTATAGAATACCTGGAAATATCATTGGATACCATAGGATATAATACATGTGCTGCAGGATATTATAGCATGTTGCAGGATATCATAGAATGCCTCAGAATATCATAGAATACCATGGAATATGGTAAATGTGCTGCAGGATATGGTACATGTGCTGGAGGATATGATAGAGAACTAACATTGAGATTGGCCAACCCATAACATCATCAAATGGTCAAATGGTATGAGATGTTGGCCAACCATGCAAATATGGTGATAGTCACTTACATTGAGATTGGCCAACCCATAGCCACATGCAAGTGATTGCTAAATCATACCTTGGCCAACTCATAGCCACATGACAGAGCTATGGCATTACAGCTTGGCCAACCCATAGCAGCATGCCACAGAATATGTGCATATACCTTGGCCAACCCATAGCGGCATGCTGCGGAATATGCACATATACCTTGGCCAACCCATAGTGGCATGTCGCAGAATATGCACATATACCTTGGCCAACCCATAGCGGCATGTCGCAGAATATGCACATATATCTTGGCCAACCCATAGCGGCATGTCGCAGAATATGCACATATACCTTGGCCAACCCATAGCGGCATGTCGCAGAATATGCACATATACCTTGGCCAACCCATAGCGGCATGCCACAGAATATGTGCATATATCTTGGCCAACCCATCGCAGCATGCCACGGAATATGTGCATATACCTTGGCCAACCCATAGCTGCATGCCGGGAAATATGCACATATACCTTGGCCAACCCATAGTGGCATGCCACGGAATATGTGCATATACCTTGGCCAACCCATAGCTGCATGCCGGGAAATATGCACATATACCTTGGCCAACCCATAGTGGCATGCTACAAAATATGTGCATATACCTTGGCCAACCCATACCGGCATGCCTCGGAATATGCACATATACCTGGGCCAACCCATAGCGGCATGTCGTGGAATATGCACATATACCTGGGCCAACCCATAGCAGCATGCCACGGGATATGCACATATACCTTGGCCAACCCATAGCGGCATGCTACAAAATATGTGCATATACCTTGGCCAACCCATAGCGGCATGCCTCGGAATATGCACATATACCTTGGCCAACCCATAGCGGTATGCCGCGGGATATGTGCATATACTTTGGCCAACCCATAGCAGCATGCTGCAACACACTACACTGCAGCTTACCTACACATGCTGACATGAATACATTCCCCAGCATAAAGTACATTGGACCCAACCATATATCATTGCAGAATTGACATGTACTTGGCCAATCAATGCTTTATGGTAATTAACTGCAGCAATGAGGACCCTGGGCCGGGATTCCTGAGCAAGGAGACATGGAAAATATATATTGATTCTATGCATACTACTATGGTTACACTCAAATGTTGGCCAAGTGAGCTCCGCAATCTAGGATGCGACGGTATCAAGCTGACTCGCCATGCTCATATAGGAATTAGTACTGAATGGGCTCAGATTCAAGCTAAAAATTGACCTTGAAAGTTAAAACAATGAAGGCCGTGCAACAGCAGGGTCATTGCTAGTAAACATTGAAGCGAGCTGATAAGTCCAAGTACTAGTATATTGCCGACAGATTCAAGCAAGAAGAGGGTTTACAAAACTACAGACCACGCACTGTGAGTAAAGCTACAGATACAAAGATTGGTCTTTATGAGACAATGGATCCGGAGACAGCAGGAGTCGAGTCAATCGAGGACATACATGTATAGAATGCTTGCCCCGATGACCGGCCCTTTCTTTCTTTCAACTGCAGGGTGCGATGCCAGCTGCAAGGTGAAACGGGCGCGCACCCGCTTGCCAAAGGGTACGCGCTCAGGCGACGGGATTTGAACGTGCTCGTGACCAGCATTGAAAATGGGCAGAGCGTCCAGCCCGAAAGAAGACTACAGCCGTTTACAAAACGATAGGCCGCTTGTGGCAGAAGTTGATGCGTACGTCGGATGTTCAACATTACAGGTTGAGCTTGATTCTAGCTCACAGCCGGTGGCAACGGCAGCACGGCAGGCGTGGTCTGGTGTGGCGCCACAGTTGCAAACGGTTTCCGACCTTCACCGACTCAAAACCGATGTTTACATCATTTTTCTCGGGACGGCCTATCATTTTGTAAATGGCTGTAAGATGACAAGCGAACCGAGATGAGCGCATCCCTCAAGATAGATGTGAAAAGATACTTACCGGGGGTGCCCAAGAAACTTGCAAATATGCAGGCTTCTTTTTCACACTATACTTCTTACCCACACCACAAGGCTTGTTGCCCAGCGCGCGATTGGAAGGGGCAGGCTGCAGGAACTCGTCCATGCAAACCTTGGGATCAGCACGGCATGTGATGCGTCTCAACTGCCACAAGGCATGGTGCCATACCTTGCGCTCTTCGGCCGTGTCGCCAGGCGCCTCGAGCCAGCACAACACAAAGTCCGGGCACAGGCAGAGCGCCTCCTCGGCGCTAGTGTTTTGCCAGGCCAGGCTCGAAAGCCCAAGCCGGCCCAAGCCTGGCCCAAATTAGCCCGGCCCGGCCTGGCCCACGACAGTGTGAAGCCTGGGCTTTGAGCTCAGGCTTCACTCTGTTGAAGCCTGAGCCCAGCCCAAAAGCCCGGGCTTTTGAAGAAGTATACATATGCAGCCAACGAGCGTACTTGACGATGACACCCATCCCTGTGCACAGAACATACATAGATGTCCATGCAAGTCAGTGCCTCATGAGCCCGATTCGACGTCGCGTGCCCGCCGAGCCCGATTCTGGCGCCACAACCTGCCACAGAAATGGAGATCCCGTGCATCGGGCTCGCCGAATCTGCTGAGGATGACACACCGAGGCCGACTGCTGTTCGTGCTCCGAGGATGACGATGAACAGCTCCTCTATCTCAGCATCAACACTTACCAAGCAACCATAGGCGTGTCCATGACCTCCGATGATCGCACGAGCACCACCACCAGCCTGACACGTTCCTCAACATGCTCACACGCACCAGCATGCTGCCCACCTCGGAGGACGAGGATGAGGTGCAGCGTACCATGGCGTTGATCTGGGGTGACGACGTGGCATTGATCTGGGGCCCCGGCAGCATGGGGGGAGGATGGAGAGCACAAGCACGCTGAGGCAAAGTACACGCAGGGCAGCACTTCTGTCAATGTAAGTGCTCACGGCTGGGAGTAGATGTGTGCTGACCTGAATCATACTGCAGGCTAGGCTGCAGATGCATCTGTGGATGATGAGACAGCCATGGACTTGGACAACATGAGTGTTTCTATCTCACCGCAGAAGGTGTACTTATCCAGACATCGCCCGCAAATAGCCTTGCTGCTGGTGGCATCTGGGCCTCCATCCACACCCTGTGACACCAAATCCCCATTCCCGCTGCACAGCACGCAGAGCTGGTGCCCTCCACACAGCATATTTCGATGATCGCACCCGTGACACTGGCACCAGCTGTGCGAATCGTTGACACGGCCATGCTACATGACTGGAACCCGCAGTGCTTACAGTGATACATCAGCCCCATCTCGGATGCGTTCTCTGCTGCATACTGCAGCAGCTCGCCCTCGCCCTCTCCTCCCCTCCGCTCTCACCCTCACCAGTTGCCATGCCCGCATCGGACAAGGACAAGGACCCTGAGTCTGATGCTGTGCCCGAGCCCCTTGCCATGCCCGAGCCTGTCATCGTACCTGAACTTGATGTCATGCCCATGCCCGATGCATGCCCCATGCAACCAGTCTACTGTACAAGTCCAAAGCCTGGGCTCAAGCCCGAGCCTGGCCCAAGCCTGACCCAAGCCTGCCAGTCAGGCTTGGGCCTCTGTTTCCCTCAGCCCAAGCCCAGCAAAGCCAGGCCCAAGCCCCGGGCTTCAGGCCCGGCCTGAGCCTGCAAAACACTAGATGCTTCACGTCAAGAAGGGCTGCTTAACCCGAGCAGTCCAGGATGTCGCTTCAGATGGCAGCCGTATCGAGGGATCCCACAAGGGCTGGAATGCGATCATGCGATCGTATGCATGTGGCATCGAAGTCTTCGTTGCCCTCAGCTTTGACCATGTACTTCGCCGCAATCTTCATATTGCATGGTCTTCCGGCAAGACCTCCAGCTTCGTGTTGTCCACTCACGGTTCACACCATCTTCACCTGGTCAACCACAATGCAAAGCTCTGGAACTCACTCGTCAAGACAAAGGCTCGACGAGGGCATCAGCAAAAAATCAACAAGGTGACCCGACGCCCCGAAATGCTCATTGTCCTGAGCAAAGAGAAATTCGGGCTCGTCTGCTTGTTCGATGCTGAGAGCTATAGCGGCCTCATCCAAATGAAGGAGGAGGGGGATGAGCCCAAATCAGATTGGCTCGAACAGATTGAAGGCACCAAAAGTGGTGAGATGTCACCATGTGAAGCCATCAGCAGGGAGCTGGACATCGACATGTCCGCTTTCTGCAGACCTCTGGACTCAACGACACCCACACCTGGTGCAGCACCAGTCGCCACGTCCGTGCCTTGTGCAGCTTCCAGTGTGGCAGTGCTGATGGCATCTGAGATGCCAGCACAACGAACAATGCTGAGTATGCCAGATGCTACCACTGTATTGCATGCCATGTTGACCCCCTGTACAGAGGCAGGTATCGAGAGCGAGCTTCGCAGGAGCAAAGATAGTGGCATCATTGTGAGTTTTTGTTGTTCATATGCATGTCACCACTGACTGCCACTTGTCATTGCAGGACTTAACATCTGACATGGATGATGGCAGCAAGCCCGAACAAGAGAGTGCTGCCATTGCCCAGCACCCTTCACAGCAAGCCTCTCGCTCATGCTCAATGACTGCGCCATCAAAGTGAAAGGCCGACTTGATGGAGGTGCAGCCAGCACCCGCCTCTGCCATGGGCTCGACAGATGTGGGCAGGCCTGTCTCTAAGAAGGTCCGCCTTGCTCGAGACATTGTTCAGCCCAGTCAAAAAGGCAATCAAAAGGGCGGTCGAAAACTGGTAAGAAAGGTAAGTTGAATTACTTCATAATACTAGTTATCTTTGCTGATTGGCTCTTAATCTACCTTGTCAGGCTAGCACACCCCCACCAGCATCTAGTGTACAAACCACAAAGGCAGGCCACCTTCCAATACATGCATTCTACAAGTCTCGCAAGCCACCCTCCCAGCATGCCCTCGCACCCGTGCCTGAATCTGCCGAGGACAAGACCCAGGCGCCACCTGAACCCACAAGCAATGTGAGTTCATCCAGCAGTGCCCCTCCGACTGCCACCTCTGCATCAACATCAACTGCAATGGTGCAGACCACTGTGCTCACAGTGTACTTGCTCGCTCCTGCGATGCCCCGTGGTCTGTCATGCTCAGAGCGAATGTGGACGAGGTTCACATACATGAATGCCCATTCGCTCATCATTGAGAGTGGGCTGGAGTTCTATGTCTACATGTAAGTGCACGCCGAGCAGAAATGGGCCACTTACTCCATGAACGGGCGCAAATGGGCAGCAGTGACACTGACATACAATGAGTGCCTCGCACTGAGGTTTACAGAGAAGAACCTCCCGATGCCAGTCTTCAAACACCCCTCTGCGCTGTCAGAGAAGCTCCCGGATGTTGAAGATATGGTCGTCAAACACATCATCTCTGGTGACTATGTATGTGAGTATTATCTCAGGCACTCCTTCTCTATACTCAACACTGATATTGATGCTGTCTGTCTTGTTCTCCAGCTGAGAGGAGTAAGAAAGAGGGAGTTCCCTCGGAAAAGTTCTGGAGGGAGCATTGCGCCACCGTACTGCTCCTCACAACAGCCGAAGGTGGCACTGGTCGCGATCATGAAGGAAAGGTGCGTGCTCATTTTGCATCACCTGCATGCTGCTCGCTGCAGTGTGCACTTCGCTCGCATCTCATACTGTACTCACTCTCCCTCTCCAGCAACGCCAGCCACAGACGTGCAGGCACTGCTGTACCATCAAGTACATCTCCGGCGTGCACGGCGTTGAGAACCACCGGCACAATTATTGCTCGGATGGCGTGCGCTCACGCCTGAATGTTGCCGACGAGCCTCCAAAGTGGCCCCAGCCCGAGGGGATCTTCTCGCTGGGGAAGTACTTCCATGTCAATGTCTTTCTTTCCACGGTCTGTGCCTTCTATGAGGCGCTCGTGCTGCGCGGTGACCACCCCTCCTCACTGTCACTCGAGCAAGTCGCATTTGGCAGCTTCCTGCACGATCGGATGTTTGTCGACAGTGACGGTGACGTCCTCTTCCCACTCTACGACAACCTCATGCTGCAGCCCCATGCCGACAATCTGATCAAGTACGCGTCTGGCAAGAAGTGCCTGCGCATCGACTGCCTCTCAGACGGCGATGCTGCGGGGCTCGATGCACTGTTGGCGGACAGTGCTGCTGCTGCGACCACTACCAGCAACTAGTGTAGATTACAGTTTGTGTGCCCAAATGTGCTGCTCATCTTTCCCGGCGGTTCTGGTATATCGACAGTGGCTTGTGCTGACATAATTGCAAGCACCCAGATCGAAATTTGCCTCCATGTGCCAGATTTGGAATCCACAGCACGATCAAGTTCAAGTCAAGTCTCGAGTGAGCCCACTAAGCTTGGTACATCATCTGGCTCACTGAGGTCCTCAGCTCACGTTTTTATTATATACTATTAGTATATAAGTTCGGTCACATATCCCCATGGCACACAGGCCATCGATCAGTTCTTAGTGCGCTTACTCGCCCTACCACCTTTCCCACTCGCTGATGACTTGCGCTTCTGCCCACTACCCTCACCACCCTCACCACCATTCCCTGTTTCGGGTCCCAGAAGTGCAAAACTCCCTATGCTTTCGTTCATGACCCATGCCACATCTTCCACTACAGATTCCAGCTCTCGCTTCTCAGCATCCGTCGTGGCCTGAATGGACCACCACACGATTGTCAACAAGACCATGATAAGTCCATTATTTTTCCCCTTTCTGATATCCGCCCATCATTCGTCTTCTACCTTGCTGCACTGTAAGGGCCAGCTCATTCCATCTCTGATGCACCACTCTGGCTGGAGACTGCACCACCATTTTCTCCAGGCCTGCACGAAGGTGGACAGGCATCCTAGCGACGGTATTTTGTCATACTTATGATGTTCTTTCAACCATTGAGAGACTTGTGCTGGCCATTTAGTAGATTTAATCCAATGTTTTCGGTCCTGAACTGCAATTCAGTGGTTTGATATATATAGCAAGACTGATTTGACACTTACCGTTCCTTTCAGATACTGCAGGTCCCGTTCCAACTTCACCCATAATACCATGACATTCGCCCATTCTTCACCCCCTGGTCCACCCTTCAAGAAGTCTATTGCCTCTCTGACCCAAGCAGGCTCTTCAATGGAGTCCTCACCCTCTGCCTGGCCAATGAGTCCGACAGTGCTGGGTGTGCTGGACATGTTATTCGGGGTCTCCACCTCCGAAACGATATCCATGTGTAAGCTATCCACTTGCAGCATAGCAGATGGCTGAACTAGTTTTTGATTAGACAAGCCGGCCTCAGTCTGCGCTTCAAGCGGAGTCAAGCCTGCATCTGTTCTGCCCTGCCTCTCAGCTTTGTCTTGCAAAGTCATTGTTGGTTCAGCGGGAGCATCGCCGGCACTCACCTCACCATCGGCTGCTGATGCCAGGATAGGTGCACTTGCAGTTGGACATATTGGCGTGGTAATCATTGCAGGTGGCATAGTAGTCATGGCTGCTGGCATAGTAGTCACAGCTGCTGATGTGGTAGTCACAGCAGCTGGCATAGTAGTTGTGATGGCTGGCGTAGTCATCATGGCAGCTGGTGTAGTAGTCACGGCAGCTGGCAAAGTGATCACGATGGCTGGTGTAGTAGTCACCACAGCTGGCGTTGTAATCACAGCATCTGGTGTAGTAGTCGCAGCAGCTGGCATAGTTATCATAGCAGCTGGAGCAGCTGGTGAAGTGGAAGTGGAAACTGACAAAGTGCTGGCCCTAGACGCACATCAAAAGGTGACCATAGAAAGAAAGG
This sequence comes from Hericium rajendrae, assembly GCA_033439255.1. Lineage (NCBI taxonomy): Eukaryota > Fungi > Basidiomycota > Agaricomycetes > Russulales > Hericiaceae > Hericium > Hericium rajendrae. The sequence goes on from JAVRDV010000017.1 coordinate 269,950, forward strand.
GTAACATTCGACTTACTGCTTTTCCTTTTTGAGGGCGCTTACTCGGCGTGTCTTCGGTGCAGATTTTCGGACAGGCTTGACTAGGTCAGCCAGCTTTCGGGTGGGTTTCGTCGGCTTGGTAAGTCCCATCTGCTTCTTCAGTTTTGGAATACCCAATTTCCTAAAAAGTTCCTTGTTTCGTTCAATGTTCGCATCGCACTCCAGCTCATATGCTGTCTTGCAGAAGACCAGGATTGGGGTGCGTGCATGTCTTTTCTTGGTCTTCTTGGTCTGATTGCTCGTGCCCTCACCATCTGTCTCCTCATCTCCCTCCTCCTCCACATCCTCATCAGTGTCATCCTTGTCAGTGTCCTCCAGCAAGTCAGAAATGCCCTCCTCGCTTTCGCTTCCATCGGACACCTGCGATCTCCTGGCCTTCTTGCATTTGCCAGTGTCTTTTGCTTTTGCTTTTCCTTTCTTTTTACTTGTGTTCATGGTTGCATCAGACGCTAGGGCCAAATCCTCCAGATTATCATCTAACTGAGCATCGGGAAGCAGGGTTTGGGAGCTTGTAGCATCGCGAAGAGAAAACAGTTTCTGTGCTTTCAGAGCTACAATAAGATCAACGAGATGCAACAGTGAGTATGTACAGTCTCTCTTGAACCATGTATAGTACTCACAAAAAGTATAGTCCAAGAACCCTAGGAACAGCTTTTCGACAGTCTCACGAAAGTTCTTGGTTTCGCTTTTAAATGTGCGCCCATCATCGGTTGTGCTCTATCTAATGATAACTGCATCAGGAAAAACCGGAGTTTCACTAAATCAGATGATGTGCCTATAAAAGCATTGATGTGCCTATAGAAGCACTGATGTAGATATAGAAGCACTGATGGTAGCTACCGGTGTTTTCCGGCTGATCCTGTAGCTCTTCTATTACATACTGTATGACTGCATTCAGGTCTCATAGCTTGTCTTGTCCTACCGTAGTCTCCTGTAGTTTTCTGTAGTGACACTGTCTTTTTAATCCATTATATTGCTCAAAAGTCTTTCAAAAGTGATGTGAGGCTTGTATTTCATCATATGATCTGCCAGTTTTGATTACTAATGTGCTATCACCACTAGTAACATGTTACGCACACATATGTGCCTCTAAGCAAGTCCTGCTCATACTGTGTGTCTGCATTTTTTTGTGGTTCCAAGGCAAGCAGGAAATAACTCAGAACAAATGTGAGTGTATTAAAATACTCTTGACTAACACTTTTCAACAAGTCTAGGATAACACCCTTGCATAGACGACTTCAAGTTTCAAAAGGTATGTGTGGCTGATGCTTTGACACCATAGATTTTGATGTTATGCACCAAGCACTGCACCGATTTGCATGTATGTACATGCGTTCGAAAGCTACTGATTGCCGCTTTCTGGAACACCAGAAATGTTGCCGGTGCGTTCACTCGTTGTAAAGATAACCTCAAAACATGTTCTTACTGACAGTTTCAGAGATTCTGTTGTAGTGCCTCGAGTTTTTCACCCATCAGGGCGCACGATAACTCGTTCGAAAGCTCTTGATGAGCTCCTTTTAACGAGATAAAGATTTTTGTGGTATGTCCAATATTTGTCATGATATATCCAATTTTCGCTCAAAGGGACGATTTTTAAATCTTCTCGGATCAGGTTGTGTAGGGCACCGTTCGAAAGCTATGCTCAACCGCGTTCAGGAATGTCTGAAACGTCAGCGGTGCGTGTTCTCGTTGTGAAGATATGCCAAAACTGCTGTTTGACCTCCATTTTCAGAGATTTTGCCACTAGTGCACGAGTTCTGCACCTAACGTAGCGTATGAGGGCTTGTTTGGAAGCTACGAATAAGAACATTCAGATGAGCCAAAAAGATATGTGGTGCGTGCAATATTCATAAAGTTATATCACTTTTTGTATCTACTAAATGTCACTTACAGCATTCTGGCCATAGCGCCTTTAATATCCAACAGATCATGGCGTACAAGGCATCGTTCGAAAGCGACGATTCGTCTGGCTTGGCCAGTACTAGGTACATGTTAATCAGATGAAAACTGATGTTTGTAGCAGAGAAATGCAGAACTCTCCAGGGGACCCGGATACTCTCCCACGCTCCTTGCAGCTAAGACGCACAACAGGGCAGAACACAGATGGCCATATCTGGCAATCTGATTTCTGCCAGCATTGGACAAGTGTAAGTCAGTGTAGAGTTCATATCTATAAACACTGAAGGAAATTTTGTTAGTAATGTAACTTGCAATGTTTTTATTTTTCGTGCAGGAGCCAGAAACCAGATTGCCAAATATGGCAATCTGGTTTCTGCCTTTGGTGTTGTTTGGCCTCAGGATTTGCCAGCAGCGCGTCATTTTTGCCACTCTTTCTAAGTCTCTTCTCTCTCACTCTCTCACTCTCTTACTTCTCTCTCTCTTGTTTTATTGTAAGTCTGTTATTCTTTTGTTCTCATCTCTTTTCAGGTTAGAAGGGTGTAAGAGAAGGCTAGAAGAGTGATACTGGTACATTGTATGTATGTTTGTTTTTATTTTATTGGTTGTTTCAGTGCTGACATGCTTGCTCATCTGCCTCCTACCTGCCCGCTCACCCATGCAACCATCCACATGCATGCCTGCCTGCTTGCCTGCTCACTTGCCTGATGGCTTGTCCGCTTGCCCGATGGCTTGCCCGCTTGCCCGATGGCTTGCCCGCTTGCCCGATGGCTCGTCTGCTTGCCCGATGGCTTGCCCACAATCTGCTTGCCTGCCTGCTCATCTGCACACCTGCCTGCTCACCTATGTACCTTTTCACTTGTTCACATGCTCGTCTGCTCACCTGCTTGTTTGCATGCTCGTCCACTCACCTGCTTGCCTACATGCCCACCTGCTCACTCACATGCCCACCTGCTCACTTGCATGTCTGTCTGACCTACATATGTACTACAGTAGAGGGGACTGGTGTTTATATATCTGTGAGATGACAGCACAAGTGGCCTAATGTAGTACGGAATAGTAATTAGCTAGCTCATGTTATGTAGTTATTCTTAAATAAAGTTTTTGAATGTTCTGATATATTGCAATTGAGTGAAATATAAGGATCAACAGTTGTTTATACATTGAATTGTATAACTACTGTAAAGAGATTCATTGCTACAGTAGAGACATATTCACTACAGGTGACTATGGCTCACTATCGGAGCCACGGTAGTAGGGGGGGGTCCTACGAGTACTACAGGAGCTATGGGAGCTACAGGTCACTACGGTAGGATTCTAATCACTACTGTAGCTCATGGTAGCCCACTGTAGCTCTTCCTGTTTTTCCAGATGTGTGGTAAGTTTTTCTGAACCCTCGTTGATCATACAAACTTACAAGAGGGTCTTCAGCTTCCCGCCATCAGTTGGTCGACGACCACCGACGAGTAGGATGCTGTGATAGCCGGTCTGTCAGTAGATTTCGTGCACGAGCACTGATCCTGTAAGAGAAAGTGCTTCGATTGCCCTGGCGCTCACCCATAAGTAAACTCATCCATGCATATATGTGTGCATGCTTGACTTACTTTTTGTATTGTTTAAGCTTAGCTTTGTGCTTGGCCGCCACTGCCTTCTTCTTCTTCTCACGTGTGCCGCTCTTCTCGCCCACACTGCTCTTCTCGCCTGCACCGCTCTCCTCGCCCGTACCGCTCTCCTCGCCTGCACCGCTCTTCTGGCCCTCCCCTTCACCGCCCTTCTGGCCCTCACTGCCATCCACGCTGTCACCATCCTCGCTGTCCTCACCCTCGGTATTGTCCTCATTGCTATCTGTACCCCCACACATTTCTTTCTCAACCTCGGTCTTGACTTTGTCAGTTTTGTCCTCCAATAGCTCCCATGCCCGTTTGTTCTGGAAAGCCAACTCGACAATAGGGGTCTCGTCGTCTGAGAGTGACTTCAAATAGTCCTTGTACTCCGTGGTAATTGTATCCTTCAGTTTCTACTGTATCTACTTACCTTATAGTACTAAATCTCTTTATAACAGGCAGAACCATGTTACAATAAGGAGTGTTAATCATTAATGGCACCTAAAGGGCACCGTTAAGAAAGCAGTTCTGTTTGCTGTATAAGGCTTCAAGTTCTCACGGCTTGCTATTTCCCGGTAGGCTGCCTGAATCTGAGATTTCTCATGCTATGGTAATCTAATCAATGCTTCTATTTCATCATCTGCTAATCTAATCACTGCTTCTATCTCATCATTGTGCCTGTACATTGAAAATGAGAGCAATCTATTATTAGAACTGTACTTAGCAGTCCTAATCTAGATATGTATTTTCTTTTCGAGATATATTCAGGCCTTGGGCCCCGATATATGGGATCCAGCAGTACCAGCACCTATGCGGGTTGTTTTGTGGTTTCAGGACTGCCCGGACTGCCTCGGAACACCGACAATACCCCGGAATCTATCTCTCAACACATATTTGTTGACCGATCTGATCCGGACCACCCAGGAACACCGGTGTTATCTTGGAGGAAGTGACTTGTGTACATTTCAGCACCAAGTCGAATGCACCAAGTCGAAAGTTGTTGGCACCTGGCTTTTGCGTCTAAGTCAAACGTTAGTGCAGTTTCCTTTTCAAGCATACATACCTTTTGGACAGGTTTTTGCCAAGTCCTACAAAGTCATAGACTTGTTATAAGAGTAGTCTACAATACATGCTTTCAAAGTTGTACGAAATTGTATAGTCCATTTTATATGCGCACTGTGCCATGCATCAATCCTGCACCCCCTCGTGAGCATCATCACCTGCGAGATCATCAGCAGGATCCTCAATATCATCAATATCGTCAGCATCACTATTGTAGTTGATATCCACCTGTTCTGTCCACGATGATAGGTCATACCAGCTATTTGTCCACAGATTGTTGAGGTTGTGCTTGCTGAGCAATGGCTGCCATCTGGCAATGCAAGATAGTGCAAGCAGGCCGTACATTGTTGACTGCCATCTGGCATAGGCATTGAGTCCAGAGCGAATGTCGGCCCTCACCTTGGGGCGAGATCCTTCCTTGCGGGCCCAGTCCTTTCCCTTCCATTCGAAGAAGGCGACAGACCATTGCATTTCCTCTTGTAGCAGCTCGACCTCCTCTTCCCAGTGCCGCACGGAGGCTCGAGTCAAGGCCCACTCTGCGCACATGCCTAAGAGGATGATTTCAGTCGGTAATTAATACTGAGAACAAAAGACTTACTTTCGTGCACTTCATCGATCGTAGTGTCATCGTCACCGTTGACAACATCCTGCATGTCTTGCTGTTGGACTCGCCAGATCCAGGCAAGTTCTCTCCGGCTGCGGCCAAGATCTTCCTCCTGCGCTGTTGGTGCTCTCACATCTTCCTTCTTGAGCTCTTGCAGTCGGACACCCCAATCACCATCTGGCTTGAGTTTACAGAGAACCTTGTGGGCGACTTGATACCTCTCTACGTAACAATTGAGCTTTCGCATCCACCACTAGATGTAACCATTTAACTAAACCTATGGTAATAGCCACCGGACATAAACCTAAATGCCCAATAAGTCACCAATAGCAACTCATCGGGCATTTAGCTATATGTGTTGAAATCGGTTGATGACGCTAGTCTCGATGACAACAATTATGGAAAGATCTGGAACGATCTGGACTTTGGTGATTGCAGAATCACATGGAACATTTACATAGCCTTACTGTACAGGTTAGTAATACGCTCTGACATATGCTTACTGATACTTTAGTGAGCTGACTGATGCTGTTCCCATGCGATGAGCAATCCATTATGCTATGCTGTACGATTACTGTACAATTTCTGATTGGTAGATATGCAGAGCCCTCAGTACTATATAAGGGCTCCCTCATTCGCTCAGATACCTCAGTCTTTCACATCACAGACTGAGGTGAGCATATCTTGCATTACTTATGAGTTTCATCTTTACTGACTCTACTTGTAGTATAGACTAATGTCTCTCTAAGGTACTGCAATATAGTCTTTCACATCACAGACTGAGTATAGACTAACGTCTCTCTAAGTCGTGTTTCTTCAGGTTATGGGCCCTGCCTGAACACCTGCTACACAAGAAGTTACCTTTGCTGTTTTACCAAGGCAAGTCACCTTTCCCAACTCGCGCCCCACTTGGAGTTCTTCAATGAACTGCCATCGTGCTCTCGCCCTTCGGGGTTACACGAGCGTCGACGACGGAAGCATGGCGATGCTAGAAGTCGGCGTGAGTCCACCTGTCTGTGCTCCCTCTGTGCGCTTACTATACATACGATACATGAGGCTCTGTCAAGGCTCGTGTCCTTGCTTCACCCTCTACTGTAGTAGGCAAGCGTCGGGAAGCCGGCGTGATGCTATAAGGGATGTGAACGGTTGGCTATTGCCCTTAAGTGGGAATAGTTTTGGTGTCCCAATCCTGAGGGAGGTAGTCAATCCACCCAGGAGCACCTGTACAACTGCGCATCTCATACCTTACAAGTACTATAAGCGCACATGGACACAGATGGGACAGGATCTTATGATCCTGGCTAGAGATACAGCACATGGGGTTGGCGTCGCCTTGAACTTCTTAAAGAACCTGGGTCTGACCGCTCCTCAACCCAGATATTCGCCTACACACACTATGACCGACATACTCCCCCGTGGATTCGTTCATTTGAATGGCTCCAACTACCAGTCCTGGGCTCCGGCTATGACTGACTTCTTCCAGACCAAGCGTCTGTGGAAGTACGTTGGCAAGACCGTTACTTGTCCTTCACCCAAGGATCCCAAAGCTCCAACTGCCGAGGAGACGACCGCTGTAGACGACTTCAATGAGGATAACGAGCAAGCGCTCGGTTATTTGAAGATGGCTTGTGTCCCTGCCATCCGTGACCTGATAAAGGAGAAGCTATATGCTGAGACAGCTTGGAATGACCTTAAAAAGCTCTACAATAAAACGGACAACCGCCAGGCCTTCACTCTCTTCGACCTCTACCTCTCTCGTCACTTTACTGAATCGGAGAAGATGCAGGACCAGATCAACTCCTTTAACCAGGAGTATGACGTCCTCAAGAATGCCGGTTGGAAGATTGACGATCTCCAGCATGGCTACTTCCTCCTTAAAGCACTCCCTCCTTCCTACAAGAACTTCTTTGAGGTCACCCTTAATTCCTATGCCGACCTCTCCAAAGCTACATCCCAGGACTTCATCACCAGAATCCTTGCTCAGGAGGCTGGAAAGAAGGCAGATGCAGTTGTCGCTCAGGTTAATTACCAGACCGCCTCTTCGTCTAAGAAACCACAGACGAAGAAGAAAGGCAAGTGTCACTACTGTCAAAAGTTGGGGCACTTTGAGTCAGACTGTAGGAAGAAGCAGGCAGACCAGAAAAAGAAAGGCGATGGTGGAGGGACTAGTAGTAAACCCTCTGTAAATGCGATGGTCTCAGACGTCGCAGCACCTACCAATGCTATTGCTGTTTCCTGGTACCTGGAGTCAGATAAAAGCTGCTGGATGTTGGATAGCGGTTGTTCCCATCATATCACACATACCCGTTCAGACTTCGACCATTATGAACCTATGCAAAGTCCTGGCCATATCTCGGTCGGCGACAGCACTGCTAGGAAGATGCCTTACTTTGGTACTGGCACGGTCAAGGGTTGGACGGATGTGGAGGGGAAGCGTGTTGCGGTTATGCTTAGCAATGTGCTTTATGCACCTAAAGCCGCACACCGATACATATCGGTGCCTACACTGTTGAACCAGAAGTTTGATGTACTTCTACGGGGTTCTTCAGGAGTGTGTACAATAGAACGCGATGGCATTACCTACGGGATTGGCAAAAAGTTAGACAGTTTTCACTGGCTGCTACTTGAGCCTACTCCTACGGTTAACGCGGCAGTTAAGGATGCAGTTTCGGTGGACACTGCTCATGCACGCTTCGCTCATATGTCATATGGTGCTCTGAAGCGACTCATTCCTGGAGTCGTGAAAGGCATTGTGATTGACCAATCCACAGTGGCTACTACGCCCTGTCATGGATGTGAGCTTGGCAAGAGCACTCGCCAGACATACCCTACTTCGGAGAAGCGTGCTACACGGTTGCTAGGCAAAGTTCATTCAGACCTAGTCGGACCGATGCGCATTCAATCTATCCAAGGATTTTCATACGTTGCTACGTTCCTCGACGACTTCAGCAGTAGAGGAGTCGTCATGTTCCTCAAACGGAAGTCTGATTTCACTCAGGCTTTCGAGTCATATTTGGCCAGAGCTGAGAAGGAGACTAGCCAAAAGCTGTTGATCTTTCACTCTGACCGAGGGGGGGAATATATGAACACAATCCTGGATAAGCGCTTCAAAGAATTGGGTATCACGCACCATAAAACTATGCCGTATACGCCTCAGCAGAACGGATGTGCGGAGCGCTGGAACCGTACCTTTATGGAGAAAGCCCTGTCTATGTTACACCATGCAGGCTTGTCTCTCGGTTTCTGGCAGCTAGCGGTTGATACAGCAGTTCACATATACAACCGCACTCCCACTCGCGTACTAAAATGGAAGACGCCGATGGAGATTTGGGATGCTGGTCACATTCCTGACGTCTCGTACTTCCGCGTTTTTGGCTGTAAAGCCTACGTACACATTCAGAAGGAGCATCGTCACAAGTTGGAGCCTAACTCCAAGGAAATGACGTTTGTGGGTTATGAGGACGGTTCTAAAGGTTACCGTTTCTGGAACTCTACAACCCAGTCCATTGTCTTGTCTGGCGAAGCAAGATTTGATGAGACTTCCTTCCCTTCATGACCTACCCAGAAAGTGCCCCCCAGCGCTCCTACTCCTCCTTTACCCAACCTGAGTCTCTCTGATTTATTCAATGATGAGGACTTAACTCCACCACGGAGGCCTGTACCCGCTTCAGCTGACGCAGCTGAAGATGATGAGGATGATGATCCCCAGCCCCCAGTCCTTAAGAAGGAAGACGATTCTAAGGTTACACCTAATACTACTCCACCTACTACACCGCGCAAGCCACAGCCACCTCAGACACCACCGCCTCGACCTACTACTCAACGGGTTGATGAAAATGCCCTAGCACATATACCACCTACGATCGAACAGTCTCCTCCTGTAGCTGATCCTGTCACACCGCCAGCTCGTCCACGGCGGGTGAATGCTGGTCAACGGGCTCCCAGGCTCGGAGATCAGTATAGTGGCTTAACTGCCACTCAGATCCAGCAGTTGGACCTTCGTAGGCACATACCAGAGACGGAGAATCGTCCAGCCAGTCCCGTGCCCCCGACCCAGGGCATGGCGCGACAGTTGGACTTTAACCCTCCTAATCTCAATGCGCTGCTAGAAATGGGTGTTACTCGAGATCCCCGTGATTATTCGGAGGCAATGGCTTCGTCAGACTCAGCAAAATGGCGTGAAGCATGTCAGTATGAAATGGACCAGCTTCATAAGCTCGGTACATGGGAGTTAGTAGATCGACCTCGAGATAGGAAGATCGTAAAGAATCGTTGGGTTTTCAAGGCTAAGACCAATGGCGTTAATCATGCACATCTAGTAGCCAAAGGGTTTACACAGGTTCATGGGGTAGATTACACGGAAACCTTCAGTCCAGTCGCCCGCTTCGAAACTATACGTTTCCTTCTTGTGTTAGCTGCGCAGGAAGATTGGGAAATACATGGCATGGATGTCAAGTCGGCATTCTTACATGGCGAGCTGGATGAAGAGATCTTCATGGAGCAACCAGAAGGTTTCGTGACCCCAGGAATGGAGGACAAGGTGGCTCGATTGCTAAAAGCTATCTATGGCTTAAAGCAGGCGTCCAGAGTTTGGAACGTTCAAATCGATGCTCTCTTGAAGGAAATTGGATTTACCAGGACCTATTCGGACACCGGTATATATGTCTATCGTCGACAGGAGGAGAATATAGTGACCATTTTGGTCTTGTATGTCGACAACATGGCGATCATGGGCAATTCGCTTCCAGAAATCAACCGTATTAAGACCTTGCTCAAGACTCGGTACGAGATGTCAGACTTGGGAGAGTTGAAAGACTTCCTTGGCATGCGTATCACGAGAGATAGGCACAAGAGGACATTATCAATCGACCAGAAGACATATCTGGAAGAGGTCCTTGAACGGTTTGGAATGGATGAGGCGAACCCTGCCCGCACCCCTTTGCCTGCTGGCTGCATGTTGATAGCGTCCACTGAGGAAGTGGATAACGCACTCCGGACTTATTATCAGTCGCTCATTGGCAGTATGATGTACTTTGCCATTGGCACTCATCCGGATGTTGCATACGCTGTCGCTCGCTTGGCACAGTACAGTGCAAATCCCACTGAGAAGCATCTGAATATGGGCAAGTACATCTTGAGGTACATTAGGGGAACCCTCGACTACTCCATAGTTTATGATGGCTTTGCAGAGGAAGCTCAACTGTTATGCTACACGGACTCTGACTTTGCTGAGAATCGGGATGACCGTCACTCTATCTCAGCGTTTGTTTTCAACCTGAGTGGTGGCGCTATCTCCTGGATGTCTAGGAAGCAGACTAGTTCTGCACAATCCACAGCGGAGGCAGAGTACATAGCAATGGCGGAGGCTGCCAAGCAGTTGCAGTGGTACTATAACTTGCACCTAGAGCTCGGACTACCGGACCCCACTCCCATTGACATGCGTTGTGATAACCATGCTGCAATTCTTACTGCGGGCAATCCAATGGTCGGGAGAAACATGAAACATGTGGAGGTCAAATACCACTTCATCCGGGAAGCTGTAGAGAAGGGGCTTGTTCACATAGTACCAACCCCATCGGCTGAGAACATCTCTGATGCATTGACTAAGTCTTTGCCATATGATTTGCTTACTCGGTTCAGTGGGAGTATGGGTCTGATCCGTCGTAGGGATTAGTGGGAGTCATGGTTCGACTAGCCCATCAAGTGGGAGTGTTGAAATTGGTTGATGATGCTAGTCTCGATGACAACAATTATGGAAAGATCTGGAAAGATCTGGACTTTGGTGATTGCAGAATCACATGGAACATTTACATAGCCTTACTGTACAGGTTAGTAATACGCTCTGACATACGCTTACTGATACCTTAGTGAGCTGACTGATGCTGTTCCCATGCGATGAGCAATCCATTATGCTATGCTGTACGATTACTGTACAATTTCTGATTGGTAGATATGTAGAGCCCTCAGTACTATATAAGGGCTCCCTCATTCGCTCAGATACCTCAGTCTTTCACATCACAGACTGAGGTGAGCATATCTTGCATTACTTATGAGTTTCATCTTTACTGACTCTACTTGTAGTATAGACTAACGTCTCTCTAAGGTACTGCAATATAGTCTTTCACATCACAGACTGAGTATAGACTAACGTCTCTCTAAGTCGTGTTTCTTCAATATGCACGTTTAGCTAAACGCATCAGCTAAGAGATCTAATCTGCGGTCAATTTTGTGCACATCTTACCGTTGCGGCTGCTGATACCGCCGGCTACTCGCTTCCCATGCGCATCCCGTGCATGCACCCGTGCCCGCCCGCTGCTCGCTTCCCATCTGCACCCCCGCCCGCTCGCCCACTGTTTGCACGCCCGCCCGCGCCCATGCCGCACACAGCGGCGCGTCTGCTCATGCATCGGCGTGCCTGCCCGTTGCACATCCGCACAGTCGGCCTGATCGCGGGTTGCATGCAGGGCGGCGCGCCTGCCCGCAGCCTGCCTGCAGCAGTTCGCCATGCTGCCCGCCCGCCCACGCCTGCTACACATGCCACCCACGGCACGCGCTGTCGCCCGCTGGGTGTTCATTGCCGCCCGCCGGCCACTACCGACGCTGCTCGCCGACAGCTGGTGGCACTCGATGCCTGTTGGCGAGCGCAGACTACCGGCGCGATGGGCAGTGGTAGTGCAAGGGCGCGGGCAGGTGCGGTGTGGGATGGGGCGTATGATGCGGGCGGGGGCGCAGAAATGGGAATCGGGATGGGGAACAATAAGAATGAGACATACCTGCGGGGCTGCAGATGTGCGGCTGCCCCTCGCAGCGCTCACGTTGCAACCCCGTGCCCTTCGCCTGCGCATACCTGCCGCCGCCGCCGCAGGCATCGCCCCTCCTCTAACCGAAACCCGGAGCACGCTCGTCGGCTCCATGGCTGGCGTTGTGTTGTCGTCGGGCCACTTCCATGGCTGGCGTGTTTGCTCGTGCGTAAAGAGGCGGGTAGTTGGCCGCGCGCAGGGAGGTCATGAGCGCATGCGCAGCGTGTTGAGCTGGCGCGTGCAGGAGGCGTGGATGGGTGCTGAACGGCGTACGAGAAGCGCTTAGTGAAAGCGCGGAATCGTGAGCGAGCAACGGTAATGGTGAGTGAGCGCGCGGGCCAATGAGCAAGCCCAGAGGGTGGACGAGGTCGGGATGACGGACGATGGACGACGGAGGAGGATAACGTCCTGGGCGGTTGAACATGCCCAGAAAGGCAGTTCGGCACTCGCTGAGGCATGGTGGCTGAGCCTGAGCAGCCCGAAACTCGAGGAGGAGGAGGACCGGGGGAGTATTACGACGAGATTTACGATGCAATTGGAAGGAAATCGGTACATTACATAGTCTACAATGTACATGCCAAACCTCTAACTCTTAAACGAAAAATTAGAGCCAGAATGATAAATATACTAGCGAAGCAGAGGATCTCAATCAAATTTTGCACAATAGAATCCTCAATCACCCACATGTCCCGAATCTAGTGAGGTAAACTTATTATTAATACTCTTATACATGTGCTTGCGAAGTCTCAGAATTTTCGGGCAAGAATGAAGACCTTGAGAGCCGGAATATCCCCAAAATCATGCCGTTCTCTACACAAAAAACTAAGATAGTCGAGATCTGTCTTATCTGTGTGTGAAATAAAACCTCATAAAATAGTATTACACTCAGAAAACATTCCTACAAGTGATTATGTCATCCGATATATATAGAGAGGATGATATGTTGCAGAATCGCAGCTCGAAAGTGGTGCCCGGCGTGCCCGAGGCGCACTGTTCGAGCTCGCGCATTCAGCACTAACGACAAGCGCCGTACATTCCGCACGCGCTTGTCATCACTTCGCTCATAGCTCATCTCCACCACATTCTATTTCTACAAAACTTTTCGAGCTACTTTGAAGTTGCACTCGCAGTCTCCCATATTAAATATGCAATTTAATTTAATTTACATGTCCTCGAACGGGCTTTGTTCGACGAGCCCGAGGCGTCCTTTGGCAATTGCCGAACAACGTCACAAGCCCGTTCGAATCGCTTTCTTGTCCTCCCTCCTCCTCCTTCCTCCATCCTCCCCCGTCTCCTCCCTGTTCACCGTCTCACCTCTCATATCGTCTTCTCGCTCCCGTTCGTCAATCCTTCCACCTCCTCAGACTGCCTCTTGCGGCCTCAAAGTCCTCCGAGCTCGAAGGCTCCCACCCGATTGACACGTCACACATGACACGCTTGCGCCAACACCACGCGAGCTCGAACAGCATGTGCCGCGCGTGTGCACCACCCCATCATATGCCAGCATGTCCCCACTACCTCCCGCATGCCAAGATGCCATGCCGACGCCGACGTACGTCAGCACCACGGTCGCCACGGGTTCGCTAACATGCCAGCGCATCACCAGCGACCCAATGCATGATGCCAGCACCTTAATGCCATCGCCGCACGGCAGTATGGTGCAGCAGCAGTGCGTACAAGCCGCGCAGCACAGCTGTGTGCCCGACAGCACACTGCACCCTGCCCCGTGTCCATGCCACATTGTGCCAGTGCACAGTCATGTGCGGTAGGTGCGCCGTAAGTGTGGCCAACGACGGATAGGATGCTGGGCTCCGACAATGTGGACAAAGGGCACGGGGGATGGGAGGAATGCCGTGTGCTTGAAGGGTGCACGCATGAGGTACGTGGCGCTACGAGGCAGAGCACCTGGCACGCGGGGCAGGCAGAGCTGCATAAGCTGCGTGCGGTCTTCAAGTTGGGTCTCGCCAAGGCCCAGCAGTTGATCGCATGCGGCGTGGGCTTCCTGCTGCATCGTCGCGTAGCATATGCTGCGTGCCCACGGCGGAGAGCCGGGGCGGGTGTGCAGCGAGCCTATCAGGCCGCAGGCGGGCACTATGGAGGAGAATGGCAGTGTGTACGTGACCCTACGCGCACAGGCGGTGTGTGCGGCGGTGATGCGCATGGTGCGTGGGAGGCGTGGCGCGTCCGCGCAGCAGGCCTGTGGAAGTGCGGGCCATTGCCCGCTAGCGGCGGATGCACAGGTGGGCGCAGCAGGCATGTGCACGGCGTGCTGCTGTGCAGGGGGTGAAGACAAGTGGCAGATGCGGTGCGCATGGTACGTAGCGAGTTTGAGCATGGCAGCCAAGTGTGGCCATACAAGGTGCGTGTGGCCAGGGGATGGTGTGTGAGAGGGGTGGGGATGGTCCAGCGAGGACGTGCGGAGGCACGCGGCGGGAGCGGTGTGCAGGTGTGGGCAGGGCGTGTGGACATGGTGTCCGCTGAGCGGGGCTTATGCATCCCAACGAGCCCGCGGTGGGCACGCATGCAGCGAATGCGCGAAGAAAACGACGGCGCATGCCGCAAACGCCCCATGGCGGGGCCGTAGCGCCCATGAGGGTGGCTGCGGCTGTGGTGTCAGTGGCGGGCGTGGCAAGCATGGTAGATGCCGCCAGCACATGGACTCGTGAGAGTCGGTAGTGCGGGCGGTGGCAGGGGGAGGCGGGGGTGCTGTGCACTGTGGGTGATACACAGCAGGCAGGTGCAGAGCGCTGCAGGCGTGTAGTGGGTGCCCCCTGCCGCTGCACGGCGAGACCCCGGGCGGGACAGGGCAGGGCATTACGCAGTAGCTGGTAGCACCCCTGTAACTTACCATACATTTATCTAATTGTGTACATTTAGCTATATGCCTGACAAGCTGCCGGTGATGACTTACTGGGCATTTAGGTATATGTTGGGTGGCTACTACTGTACATTTAGCTAAATGGCTACAGGGTCGACTGTCACATCAGAGCTGTGATTTGGCTGCGAGCGCAGGTATTGGAATTCTGACCCGGGCCATTGACATGGGTACTCTTGTAGTGAATAAGCCCCATGCAGACATGGATCTGACGTCGCACGTGGTGCAAGGCATCATTGGCCTGGGCCTCTCGCAGCCGGGCCTCCTTGTCAAGTAGGTCCTTGATCCCGGGGAGATCATGATGTTGGTCTGGTAGTTCTGAGGGTAACCAGAGCTTCGCCAGCTCAGGTTTATTGTCCAGTCCGCCGCGGGTCGCAGACCTAACCCCATCGACACAAGAGAAATCAACTTCCTCCAGGAGTTGGGTTACACATGGCATGTACGCAGCCTGGATCTGTCTCCACATTGCAATGCGGTTGTGCAATATACTGCGTTTCTCCGTGAGATTTGCCTTTTTCTCACTAGTCGTAGTGGCGACCGTCGCTCGTGCTTGCAGAGTACACCTAAGATGCATTTATCAATTCAAATCTGTGCACAGCATCTGAACCATATGTATTGTTGCTCCTCGATATCGAGTCCTACTGTCAAGAATACGCTTGGCATCATCTCGTGTAGGGGAAGCGCTCCATGCCTGGCTTCTTTGGCCTCTTCTTCCTGCAGCTTACAATGGACGTCAGCGAGAGACGTACCTGCAAGCAAAATCAGCTAAGTTTATCTGAAGAGCTATACATGACTTACTCTTCTGCTTCTCTTCGTAAGGGTTCAGATTTGTAGGCGATTGTTCGTATGAGATAACCATGTCCTCCCATATACCCGTGTACCTGACAGAGACAGTCTCATGGAGGTCTTTGAAAATCAGACATTGTGCTTTGAGTTCTTCAATGGTGCCTTCAAGCACGGTATGTAAAGCCAGACCTAAATCATTCTACATCAGTAAAAATCAACATCAAACATGAAGGCATGGATGTACGAAGCTTCATTGTTTTTTGCCAGTTCACAGTGCCGAAAATGTCGTTGAGCACCTCGTGCCGATTGGCGGCAGACATTTCTCGAGTGCTGAGTGCGGCAGGGTTCGTGAGAGCCCAGTTACTCTCTATACCTTCGCTGCTCGTACGACCAACGCCACACTTGAAATTGAGTGAAAATGGTCCTTGACATTTCTCGCCATGAGCGAGGAGGTGGAACTTGGGCACAGCCCAGCGGACCTCGACATTGCTCAAGTCAAATTGGAGTTCAGGTGGTAGCTTGTGAAATCATCAAAAGAAGTTGACTTTGAATGAACAAGAGATGTCGTAGGAAAGCAGGAGCTGGAGGATGAAGGCTGCAGTTAGGACCAGGGTTGACAAAAGCATGTAATCTATATTACAATAACTGCAGGAATATGAGTTTGTAGACTTCTCAGTGTTGGATGGAGACTTACCGCTCGCCGCATTGCAAATCCACTACCCCATGCTTGCGATAGTAGCAGTGGCAAGTGCAAATAACCACCCCGATGCCCGTGACTGTGAACCTCTTTTGAGTCACCACATTCGCATGATTGATGGCTGAGTGGTTCGAATCACAATGTTTCATCTGTTCTCCAGGGAGTCAGTGTCATAGACACATGGTAACTAACTAAATCACTCACTTCCCGTTCTTCGTTATAATTGACCAGATACTGCTGGTACTCAGCTTCATGGATGAAGTATGCCCATCCAGATGCTAACTCTTGTTGATTGTCCCTTTTCTTCTTCAGCTTGAGCTTGGAGGTGTCCCAGTCACTGAAATACATTATATAGGGCAACTTGCCTAAAACGTATTACAAAAAACCCAGCAACTGCTGATCAGCCAGTCGCTGGGCACATTATAATTCACACAGGTAAAGTGTCACAGATCGCTCCATTTCTCTCCGCCTTCTTCTCTGCCATCAAGGCATCGCATCGGTCATGTGCTCCAGCAGCCCCATCACATGTTCACTTCCTCACATGACCTGGGGCTATCCTTCACCCATGCCCTTGTTCCCCTTTGGGACATCCTATTGTTCTCCCTCCCATTGTTCTTCTTTTGGCCACCATTGTTCTCACTCTATTGTTCAACCCATTATGGTGTCCATTGTTCTTTTCCCATTGTTGTCCCAGTACTTATAGGCTCTCTGTTGCTCGTCTATTTCCCTAGATTGTCCATTTCGTCTGTACCGCACTGTACCTCCAATACAGGTCACTGCACTGCTAGTCGCTCTCTGCTCTCTCGCTCCCATCATCGCTGGTGACTTGGGTGGTTCTCTGCTGTCTACAACCGAGTCTTGACACCTGGACAATCTCTCATACACCCGCCTCACCTCCCTACTATCGCCCATCATACCTTTCTTCTTTGAACCCTTCACCGCCGACATCTTCACCGAATCTCGACATCCATTCCATCAACCTCATCTCCCCTTCCCCATCGCCAACACCATCGAGGGCAGTGCACTCATCCCCCTCCTCCGCTATTGTGCTGTGAAGCGTTGGGAAGCTGAAGGAGTTTGGTTTCGATTGAGGTCGTGGAAACCACGTGCAGGTGCTATCTCCATTGCCTTATACGTTCGAATTCGAGTTTCCTTTGACATCGACTTGCAAGAATTCACGTTCGGTGCCTCGGACATCGCTTACCACTGTCGCCAACCCAACCGAGGATCCCCTGCAAGTATCCTCCCATCGACCTCGTTCCCCTTTTGCACACTAGGTCTCTTCACCCCTGAACCCTCGCCTGAGCCTGTGTGGGCCAGAGAACGCCTCGGCCACCGATTCCTCAGAACCCCATACTCGGATCCCCTGTACCCTCGTGCTCTTGGTCATCGCCCAGTTGCGGCTGACTTCCTCTAGACCTCATCATTGATCCCACCGACCCCCGTTTCCAGACCACCGAACCATATCCACTTGGCATCTTTGCCTCGCTCGATGAATACTTCATCTACACCCTTTCTGGCATCGTTCGAGTAGACTTCGACACTCCGGACGAGGACGACGACGGTCCTGCACAGTGGTACTTCGCTGATCGTGACGACCAGGAGGACCTCGAGCTTAACGACTTTGACGTCGCAGCTACAGAACACCGCCGTCTACACCCCGCTACCCCACCACTTCCCACCATTGCCCTTTCTAGCGCAGATTCTCCCCCTGCTCGCACTGCACCACTTGTTGTTCCCCCAGGTATTACCTTCAATCCGGTAACCAACAACTACTACGCATACCGCTCCGACACCAATCGGCTTGTAGTCGGTTGGCAACCCAGCCTCGTAGACGAAAGTGACCTGTGGTTTTGGCAGGCCAGTACCCTCTTCTTATCTGCTGCAGAACTTGCACTCTCTCAGGCAGTTATAGAGAATCTCGCTCAGCAACAAGCTACCCGCCTCGATACCCTTCGGGCCCCACTACCACCACCTGTTTCAACGCCTACCCCAGTACCAGTCCCCTCACCTGCTCCACCCATTGCCGCTGTTGCATCGACATCCACCGTCAACGTCAAACCAATCATCGCCCCAGCCCCTCCTGTCCAACCGTCCATCGACATGTCCAACCCTGAGATCGGCGTCAAACCTGCTCCCTTTGAGGGAGATCGTTCCAAGTCCAAGGAATTCCAGCTGCGTATTCGCTTATTCCTTCGTGCCAACTCTGTCAGGTATAAAGAGGATACCGCCCAGATCTCCCTCTTTCTTGACCTCTGCCAGGGCCCCATTGCTGGCCAGTGGGCCACCCAGCGTGTCGAGGAGATCCTCGAGGACGACGATCTCGTGGCTGCAAACACATCTCCAGCTCACGTTCCCCGTTACGCCAACCTCACTGCCCTTCGAACTCGCTTCAACTTGGACTTCTCCCCCCTTGACGACTCCAAGGACGCCTCCCATGCCATCCAGACCCTCCAGATGGGTACGCGCTGATGTGTGGACCCTGGGAATGGAGGCAGCAGCCAAAACCAAAACCAACAGAGTACCGGGGGGTGCGAGGGGACCAAGTATCTCAAGAGGGGAGCGCCGAGACGTGTAGCTGACGGGTGATCGTACTACGGGTAGGGGAGCAAGGCCGCGGGGGGCGAGCTTGCTGCGCGTGGGCGACTTCCGACGCGGCTCTGCTAGGGACGATGACGGTACGACAAGACTCACGGGTCTTAGGTGATACGGCTTGTAGATAACGGCGCGGTGACGAGTACGACGAATACGATGAGCGACACGAGAAAGTGAGAAGAGCTACGTCTGAGACGGGCTTAGAGGCTGGGGTGAGAACGTCAAACGGCGGGCTTTGTGAGATCTGAGCTCTGAGGGGAAAAAGGCAGATTCCGTTCTGATTCTCTAAGTCAGTAGCTACGGTACAAATGGGCAAGGCCGCCTCAGGCGGCCCGGCGCGACTTCCTACGACAACCTCCCACTGACCGACCCAATCTCCAATTCCTTCCTGATCCTGCCTGCTCCGGGTCCCTTGGCGAGTGGAGTCGTTGCGGCTCAGCCCGTGTAGGGCAGAGGGCGTGCGCGTGGTACGAACGAATCAAAGGTGCCGCCTTACAACGTCGCCCGGGGCGTGCGTCGGGAACGGCGGGCGCGTTGAGCTGGAATGGCTGGGATGACGTCAGTAGCGCACTGTCGTGGGCACCGCTCGTGATCCGGGGGCGTGTGGGCATTCGAGGGCACGTTGATTGAGCCGGCTGGTTCGCTGGGCGCGCTTCTGTTCCTGTGCCGCTGACTCGTCCGGCCGGTTGATCTCCGGCCCGTTCGGTGCATCGGACCACGGGACACCGGCTTTAGTCCGACCCGGTCGGTCCCGAACCCGTGGGGGCGCTTGTCCTGTGTGGGGAGCAACGTCGCGGTGGGCGGACTTGGTGCGGCTGAGGTGAAGTGAAGCGGGACGGGCAAGGAGGTGGGGAGTGGGCAATGCCGTTGCAAGGTGCGCTAAAGGGCGCATCATTCTCCCCCTAACTGAAAATTTAGACTCTCCGTAGTCTAATCTGGAGCCCCACGAGGGATTCGGGCACGGGCATGCGTGAAGCCGATTGTGCGACGGTGCCCTGAGCGGGTGTGCTGCAGCGAGCCTATAAAAGGCATCTACGCCCCGGGAGGGCACTCAACTCCGAGCCATCTTCGCGCCCGGCAGTCTTGTCCTGATGAACACCTTCCTTGATCAAGTCTTCCGCCAGAAAGTGACCTGGCTCCTTGCGGAGTGCTCGTGGACCCCGCTCGATGCGTCCACGCTGTCCAAGCGCGACGCGGTCATCCGGGAACGCGAGATCTGGGGTCGAGACCTCATGGTCACCGTAGTACGTCCAAGCTCGCTTGTGGCGTTGTTGCGTACCTGCTAATTCTCGGGACTCCAGAAGGACTACCAGCGCTATGCTGGCGCCATCGACATGGGTCTGCAGGATGACATCACGCAGATGTCGGACCACTTCCTGTCCGAGGCTGCCCGTGCGTCCGGGAAAGTCTGCCGTTGGCTCGACTGGGGTTGGTACCTCATGCTGTCGCTGAAGCGTGAGTGGCTCGATTCCCTGGAGCACCATCAGGTAGATGCCGTGGACCGCCTGTCCGTGGCCGAGTCCGAGCTGTGGGAGACGCGCCGCGTGGTGGTCCTGGAGGAAATCGATATCACCTGCCACAAGTACCAGTATGACGTCATAGACGCGGAGGCCTGCAAGCGGGCTCTGGAGCCGTTGTTCGCCAGGCTGCATCAAGCGGTCTCCGCGCCGGAGTTGCCATGGGAAGATGCCGGGGGAGAGGTGAGCGAGGATCCGCATGAGCTAGAGACGATGCACCGCCTAGTGGCGGAGGCACTCGACTTGGCCGAGCTGCTGCGGCTTCCGCCCTACCGAGCTGCTGCGGCTTCCGCCCTACCGAGCTGCTGCGGCTTCCGCCCTACCGAGCAGACGAGGAGGGCGCCCGCGACAGGGTTGCGGGAGGGGCCGCGGATTAGTATAGTACGATGTACGCCGGTGGCGAGCATGCCTCGCCGCTCAATTGAACTATTCTGGTGCCAAGGCACACTATGCTGTCTGTGGGACTTGCCCGTCGCCGAATAGGCTTCCTGTTCGCGAGACACAGCTGAAATGACAAATGGGCGCCAATCGGGGCCTGAGATCCTGATTGAGTCCGGAGCGACAACTGTTTTGGCCGGGTGCCCGCACCGCGGGCTTCTGCGCGAAGCTGCGAAGCTACCTGTACGTGGGGGCTTCTCCGGAGGCAATTCGCCAGGCGCTTCCGTCTTGTCGCGGAGTCCTTATGAACACTGAGTTGCGAGGCGACTCGCTCCTCAGCACCTCGTCTCCCATGGCTTGCGCGTACGTCGACAACCGCCCCAAGGGTATTCAGGCTCTCGAATGCCTCTTCGGGTCAGGCCACCCGCGCGAAGGTGACCCCGGCAATGTCTGGGCAGAGTGGATCACCCAGGTTGCCAGTTGCTTGGTGAGTCCGCCGGCGCACGTTTTGCTTCCGTCCCCGCTGACCACCACTCCTGACAGGGCCCTCTCTTGAGGTCGAATTCGACCCACCTCGACAACGATTTCTTCCGTCGCGGGATCGCCGACGCCCGTGTAGTCTTCAGCCACCTCGAGCTGAAGTCCGACCGCAAGTGGGGTGCCAAGGTGCTCGACGTCTTCGAGCCCCCCGAAGACCCGACCGAGACAGAGGACCGGGAGACCGACGAGCTCGAGGAGAGCGACGACGACACCCCGCTCGCAGCCGCGACACCCAAGGGCAAGGGGCCCGCGCAGGTCGCGCCCGTTTCAACGCGCAAGACAGGGCTCCCTAAGGGCAAAAGGGCGGCCGCGCCAACCAACGAGACCCCGCAGGCCTCGTCTTCCATGCGCATCAGGGTTCCGTCGCCGCCCTGCTCGCAGACCGGTGAGCAAGACCGCCTCGAAGTCGCCGCCCTGTTGACCACCACCGGTATCATAGACGCATCTGCCGAGCGGGACGTAGACCCGGCTCTGGACGCTCCAGTGTCCGCCGCGACTCGCGCGGCCAAGCGTAAGGCCGTAGCACCTGTCGAGGAGGAGGAGGCGGGGGACGAGATTGTCGAAGTGCCCCCGCCGGCGAAGAGGGCGCGTACGGGGCCGGCTGGCGCCGTCGCTGCGAACGAGGGGAAAGGGAAGGCCAAGGCCAAGGAGCCCGATGAGAAGTGGGGTCCGGTAAGTACCCATCTCCTCCACCCGTGCTCGACGCTAATTTTCTGTTTGCGTAGTGCCTGCCCGAGCAGTGGTGCACCGCGTGCATCAACGAGGGCAAGGAGTGCCTCCGCCGGGTCCTCCCTGCGAAGAACGTCAGGCGCGCGAAGCACGAGCGATGCTGCGAGTGCAGCGAGAAGCGCACTTCCTGCCTCGCCTGTGTCGACCTCAACGCGCATCTGACGCGGATGGGTGTGCCCGTCGTGGATCCCGTTGCCACGCGTGCCGCCACAGCTTCTTCTGGTCGCGACCAGGTGGTCGACTCCCCCGTGGTCTTGCCGGGGATACCAGACTCTGCGGGCGCGCTCCGTAAGTCGCTACCCCACTGTTGCTATGCATTTGCTGACCGGGTGACCGTCCTACAGCCCCGTTCGAGGTGCTCGCATCTCGCCTTCCATTCCCGGTCTCCGACGGCTTCCGTCCAGGGGCCTGGGACTACGTCGACCCCTACGCGTGCATTCCGTGCGATTCGTCGCTCCGCCGCACCCTGCTCGCGGAGACCGAGCGGCAGCTCATCGGTTTGTACCTCCAACGCATGTCGAACCACGGCCAGATCCTCGCCGTCGAGAGGCTCGTCACGGCCCTCTATACGGGCACGCACGGCGAGTATATCACGGCGGAGGTGGATGAAGAGGGCAAGGTCGCCAAGGACGAGCCTGCGGACGCCGCTAGCGACGCAGAGGAGGAGGCCGTGGCGAGTCCCACCGCGGGTCCGTCTTCGTGCCCGCTTGCGAGGGAGTCCCCTGTTCCTTCGGTCGAGGGTCCCGGTGAGCCGTTGGAGCCGACGGCGGCTCCTGTCGCTGAGGTGGCCGCGTCAGAGGAAGTCGTGCCGGCTGACTCCTGACGAGCGGGGCTGTCGCTTTGCACGGGGAGGGAAAGACCCTCCCCTTTTAAATTTGCTATCTTGTTTTGTCGTCGTGGAAGTTGTCGCATATGTTTTGTGTTGCCCGGGCCTTAGGCCCGGCTTTTTACTATAGGTCGCTCGTAATCGGGACGCCGAGTCCTACTGTATCGTTGCTCCTGCCGAATGGGAGCCCATCTTGAAGTCTGAACCTGTGTGAATCTAAAGGGGAAAACCAGAAAGAAACAAAGTCGCCCCAGGCGATCTTGTCAGGGCCTATACGATTGGTGAAGGTAAAATCTGAGTGGTGGATGGTATGAAGATCGCCCAAGGCGAGTTTGTCGAAATGCAAGTAACAATAGATTTATTTCGTGCGTGTGGGTATTGGTGGGGCGTCCAAGGTCGTCGACACGCTTGACTGACGGCCTCTACTCCCCCTAACTGAAAAATGGACTGCCCTCAGTCCTCCTCGCTAGTCGAGTGGTCAGAGGACGCTGCGGGCGAACTTGGTCGGGACCTGTAGAATTCGCCGAGGTCGCTGCCGGCGGTTTCGTCATCCGGGTCTGTGACGGTGGAGGCGAGTAAACGTTCAAACTGCTCGATGCCGACATCGAGGAAATCCTCCAATGGCGGGTGATCGAGGATGGTACGGGCGAAATACGGGACAACGCGGTAGGCTGCGGTGGGCCAGTCAAATAACGTACCGTCGAGCTCACACAAGAGGTAAGCACGCCCCTTGTTGCGGCCGAGGACGAGGTACAGGCCTAGGTAGCGCGGTTTGGTCTTCCGGGAATGGCTGGTGCTGTACGCGGAATTGCGGACAAGTACCAGTTCGCCGCGGCAAAAGTCAAAGTCGCGGATCGTGCGTGCATGTTCCAGTTCGAATTTTCGTGCTGCCTGGAGGCGGGCCTCGTAGACGCGGCTGTGAAGTCGCTGAAGGTCCTTTTGACGCTTCTGCAGGGCAAGAGCGCGGGAGGCGATCAGGTCGGTAGAGGACAAGATCGCCTCGGGCGGCGGTAGCAGGTAGGTGGCTTCAGCGATATCGAGCGGCATCAGGGGGTGTGTACCGGTTACCGCGAAGTATGGGGAACAGCCCATGCGCCGGCGGATGGTGATACGTTCCGACCAGAACACGGAGTGGGCTGAGTAGCTCCAATTCTTCTCCATGCCATCGGCGGCCTTGATCAGGGCTTGGCGTACGTCAAAGTGTGCACGCTCAGCGATGCCGTTGGCTCTCGAGTTATAGCCCGAGATGCGGATATGCCGGACGTGGTACTTCTTTTCCAGCTGCGTCAAGGCTTTAACGAACGGGCCGCCGTTGTCGGACATGATTTCGGTGAGCATACCCCAGCGGCACAAGATGTCTTGGTAAATCCAATCAGCAATGTGCTCGCTGCGTTCTTTGCGCAGCATGCGCCATTCGGGAAAGTGGGACACAGAGCAGCGCCCTTGGACCAGGTATTGCATATTGTTGGATTTCGGCAGGTGCATGGTATCCATGTACATTTTCGCAAATAAAGGCGCGGGCACCGCAACCGTTGGCAGGATAAGAACTTTGTGGATCTGGAATGCTTGGCAAATATGGCACGAACGGACGAACCAAGCGACATCCGAGCCCATAAAAGGCCACCAGAAACGGACCGCGAGCAGGAGGGCGGTTGCGGCGACGCCACGGTGTCCCGCGGACTCGTGAGTCTCAACGAGAGCAGCCCAGCGGCCGGTCGGCGGGAGCACTAGTTTGTGCGCATTTGTCTTGTCGCGCTTCCAGAGATGGCCACCTTTCATGAAGAAGTCGCGGCAATAATGCAGGAAGCGAGCGTACTCCCGGTCCATCAATCTGTCAGGGCGGATCGGATGGAGCAGGAAGTCGGTGACGGCGCGCAGTCGGGCATCCGTGAGGAGGGATTTTTCGGACCTTGGAACGTCTGCGTAGGATGCCAAGTGGTCTTGCGGAGGAGGCGCGACAAAATCGCCGGCGGCGACATTGGTCGAGATGAGCTGTTGGGCCAGCTGAGGGCGGTCGTGGCCGATCCGAGGCACATTTATTATGTGTACAAAGCCATAAGCACGGTCGACCCAGTCGTCGAAGTCGTCGTCGGGTTCGGGCGCATCATCGTCCTGGGGGCGGTGCTGGGAGAGGCCATCCGGCCCATGCTTCTCGCCAGGGACGTGGACCAGGGTAAATTGAAACATATATAACGGGCGTCAACTTCGATAATCAGGTTGCGAATGCCAATGAGCCAGAGTTTGAGTGCACGAAGGCTCCGGTATAGGCCATATAATTCCAGCTTCGGTTGGGAGAAGCGCGCCTCATGGTCGTTCAGGGCAATAGAGCCGAAGCGGGCATACCGGCGAACTTTGGGGTCGTCCACATCCTGTTGACAGAGTAGGTAACCGATGGCAATATAGGAGGTGTCGACGCCCAGGATCACTGAGGCGGGAGACTCGTAATCTATCGCGCGCAGGGCGGGTGATGCGAGTAGTGCTTGCTTAAGGTCTTCCTGCGCAGCCAACTGGTCTGGGCCGAACTCGAATGGGGTGTCCTTGCGCGTAAGCCGAACCAGATGGTGAGCACGTTTTGCAAAGTTCTTGATGAAGATGCGGGCCACGCCAATGGTCCCGAGGAAAGCGCGAACGTCCGAGAGGTCAGTACAAGGTTGCCAGTTGCTGACCTTGGCGAGGTTGCTGAGTTCTGGCAAACGGCCCGCCGGCGTGCATCTATGGCCGACAACGATGATTTCCGGTGCGCAAAGGACAGTCTTTTTCCCTGAGAAGGTACCACCGCAATATTTCATGCGTTGGACGACACGGTTCGCGCCCTGGAAGTGTTCCCAGACAAAGCGACAAATACCTGGGTTCCAGGGTATAGTTTCAAAATTTCCGCCGGGCAACTCGTAACGGGTAGCTGGGCCTTTAATGGGGACATCATCGATATAGGGCATGGTGACAGCTGGGATTTCTGGCTGGAGGATTTCGGTAACGTCATCATGGAAGATAGGCACGGAGTTCGTCCACCCCATGGGCAGCGTAACGAGCCGTTTGGGCCCGAACGGGGTTTGGAACGTGGTCATGTCACGGGACTCCTCCGCCAAGAGTCGCTCGTCGTAACCAACGTAGAGATCGAGGATGCCGCCGCAAGCACGCCCGGCGAACTGCTCGGCGAGCTGGTCGGTAAAAGGCGGGACGCCCGAGTGAGCGATGGTGACCTTGTTGAGTGGTTCGAGACTGTGCACAATGCGCAGGCTTGTACCATCCTTTTTGGTGACGCAGAACCAGCGTGAGCGATATGACGATGACGAAGGCTCATATACGCCGGTGGCAATCTTGGTACGGATAATCTCGCAGACCTTGTCATGGATGCCTGGCGGGATTGGACGGTTCTTCAAGACCCAGGGGGTGTGCGGTATCACCGGCATAACCACTGAGGGGAAGAAGTCTTCGCGGAAATGTCCCCGCTCTGAATCGTCCCAGGCGAAGGCGGTATCGTGGAGACACATGAAATGGTGGAGTAGGTCGCGCTCGGAGGGCCAGAGGAAACCTTCTGGATGGGCGCGATCGATAACCGCTTTTCTTTCTTCGGTATAGCGGGCGGTGGGAGCGAACGGGGGTGGATTGGGAGATAACTCCGGCAGGTCTTGGAGAGGGTCGCCTTTGATGTTACGGAGAACCCGAAAATGCTCGGGGAGGTCCGTAAATACTGGGCGGACCTTTTGGGCAACTGGCTTGTATTTTTTTGCGGCGTAAGAGGCGACAGGAGGACCGGTATCCGTCGCGCCAGGAGGCGGCGGACTCGGGCGACCTTGCTTGGAAGCGGAAGCGGACTTGCAGGCTGTAGCGGAGAGAAAGGCAGACAACAAATTAGATTTATCGGGGGCATCCGAAAGCGAAGGACCCCCCGGACTAGAGTCGAGAAGCGAGGCATCACAGGCATAGAGATAAAGAGATTGAAGATGATCTTGGCATTTGTCTGGGTTTTCGGAACATTCTGGGGGTATAGCGGCATAAGCCGTGATTTGCGGCGTCTCTGAGTCGAAATCAACGATGAAGGCAACCTCTCCTTGATCTTCGATCAAATCATCGAAGCGCGAAAATCCTCCTTTGCCGCGAGCATATACTGAATGTCAGTGTGCGGGTGGGTGGGGATCGTGGCTGCTTCGCCGGTGTTTGGATCGAAGATGGTGATGGTCTGTGTTTCATTGCGGTAGCTGCGCACGACGGACTCGGTCAGCACATCGAAGGGGCGTCCGAGTAGGATATCGTAGGCGGGCGACCGGAGGACGTGTATTTGGAGGTAGAGAACAATGTTGCCGAAGACTGCAGGCACGTTTCGGCACAGGCCCAGCGAGTCATCAAGTTCGCCGTTGGCGGATTGCATAGTGAGGATAATCGTGGGGTCATACGACAGGCCTAAGGTGTAGCAAACGCTCTCTGACATGGAGATGACCTGAGAACCTGGGTCCAAGATGCACTTGACCGGTTCTTGATGATCTATGAGTGCTGCAATAGAGCGCAGTGCCGCAGACTCGCGCGAGACGATCAGGGGCTTAGGCTTTTCGTCCAGGCGGAGTTGCTTGAGGTACTGCTCGTAGGGATCCGGGAGGACGACAGCACCGTCTGGCGGCTCGGCGCACTGGTGCAAAAGGATAGATACCCGTGGATGAGGGGGCGAGGCCGGGTGCTGCACACGGTTGCCTTCGGCAGGCTCGCTCGCGAACTGGATACCTGCAGCGAGCTCTACTTGATGCGCTGGCGAGGCCAGCTCCTCGACTGCATCTTCGCCTGGCAGCTCGGAGAGCAGGTCAGTCTCGTTAAGGACTTCCAACAGGTTCTGTCCCGCCATCGGACGCATGTGATGCCGTGAGACTGCCTCCTTGTATTTCGCACGTAGTGCAGGCACCAGGGACCAGAGCTCGCCCTGGGTGACCTCGATAGGGAGGGACATGGCGCGCGTGAACACGCGGTCCAGCACGTCTTGCCCGACTGAGTCTTGCGCACGGCGGGTTGGGCCCGTCTCTTCGACTACTTCGATCACTGGGACTTGCGCGGGCCTTGCACCGTCGCGGACTCTGGCAAAGGGGTGGACGGGACCATCAGGGTCGCGGAGGTCGTCGCGTACTGCAGGTTGAGATAGAAGGTGGGGGGGGACGTCTCGTTCCGGGCCTGGGGCCGGTGAAGCTTGCGGAGGGGGCAGGGACGCCCGCGGCGGCTCTGGTTTGTCCTCGATGGTCGGGCGCGGTGGCGCACGGGGCAATCGTGGAGGGGCTGGTTGGCGGGCAGGCTCTTCCATCCTGCGAGCTCGTTCCAACGCCCGGTTAGCTCTATCACGGCTGGCCGCGGCATTGGGTGGGGGCACGACCGAGGCGTCCTTCAACTGGTATAACCGCCGTAGCTTGCCCTCCAGGCTCTCGATCCACGCGTCCGTGGTGAGCTGGTACAACCCTGCCTGGACCTGGGTATAGGGGGACGCGGTGGTCTGAGTGTATGCCGGCGCGACGCGATAGCCGTAGGGAGGGAGCCCCGCCCGCGGCGAACTTGCCTGGTGGGTACTGGCTACACCCATCATAAGCTGACCCGTGGCTCGCTGATTGGGGTTCATACGGTGGTATTCGTCGATCCGTTCGGCCATAGTCGCGCCTGGGGGTCCTTGCGGGAGCCAAGCCCCAGAGGGTAAGACCATCTTGCCTTGGACGTCCTTCTTGCACTTGCCGGCGGCCATGTATTCCCGGGCTGTCATGCATTCGCGCACGAAATGCCCCACGTTCCCACAGAAGTTGCACTGATCTGACCCCATTTGCCCGCGCATTGGCGCGCCTTGATTACCTCCGGAGACCATCGGTTGACGCGACGGCTGCTGCGCGCTCCTCAAGAGGATATCGGCTAGTGACGCTAACTGCTCACTCTTAATCTGGATAGTCGTTCCTGAGCCTGCATCGGCGGTTGATGACGACGCGGTGGCTTGAGTTGACGACGGTCCACGCAGGTACGGGTCGGGGGTGATGGCAGTGCCATACATGCACCACTCTGTGGCCCTATAGATGTCGTTGATCGGATGCGGATCGTCGGGATGGTGATCAGGCTTGGTAAGAGCAAGGCGGTCCTCTACCCGCAGGCGAAGACGTTCGGGGAGCGCCGCCAAAAACCAGCGTTGTTCCTCGATATCGGAGATGCGGTTCTTGCCTTTCAGGTAACGCGTGATGACCGTGAACTCGCGCGAGAACGCACCAAGTTCGCCAACGGAACTGAGGGTGGACTCGGCAGTTCGGTGCACGAGTGACTCCAAATCTTGACGCGAAAAGGTATTCTCCTTAGCCGAGCCCGGGTAGAGTTCGTGGATAGCTTTCTTGAATTCATCCCAAGTGCCGGCGGCATACTTGGCCTCAGACCGCCACAGCTCTTGTGCGTCAACGTCTGAGAGGAGACGGACCGCATGACTCTTTTTCTCCGCGTCATCTGTCACGGAGGAACGCTGAAAACAAAATTCGAGATCGAGGAAGTAACGGCCCAGCTCGCGGGGGGAGTTGGTGTCGAACTTGGGAGCACCGCTCTCGCCGCGCATAGGCATGGAGGGGGGCGGCATGACTGGTTGGATACTTTGTGGCCTGGGGAAGGGGAAACGTGCAGGGGCTAGCGGGCTGTGTTGTTGAGTAGGAGAAGCAATGACCATTCAAAGCCGTCAGTTGTCACTCATGGACTGATTGTTCATCACTAAATATGATCCTGCATCAGTACCGGGGGGGCAGGCAGGCAAAGTCGCCTGGTGCGGTGTTGTCCTAGGACCCGCGGTAGCAGAGGGGCCGGCAAGGGGTCGCGGCGCCGGGGTCGGCGATACGGGTGGAGTAGGAACGATGAAGGAACGCTCGAGCTCAGGAATTTCGAACTCTTCGTCGATGGGAGTAAGGGGACTAGTGGGAGTTGGAACCAGTGGGAAAGGTGACGGTAGGTCGGGGGAAACTTGCTGAGGGTCCTGAGTCGCAACACGGACTTCTTGTTCGAGGGTACGATCTGGATTCGACCGTGCGTTACTCCTAGTACGACGCGGCTCTATTTTGAGTATGGAACCCTCGCGGTGGGCTCCAAAATGATGTGTGGACCCTGGGAATGGAGGCGGCAGCCAAAACCAAAACCAACAGAGTACCGGGGGGTGCGAGGGGACCAAGTATCTCAAGAGGGGAGCACCGAGACGTGTAGCTGACAGGTGATCGTACTACGGGTAGGGGAGCAAGGCCGCGGGGGGCGAGCTTGCTGTGCGCGGGCGACTTCCAACGCGGCTCTGCTAGGGACGATGACGGTACGACAAGACTCACGGGTCTTAGGTGATACGGCTTGTAGATAATGGCGCGGCGACGAGTACGATGAATACGATGAGCAACACGAGAAAGTGAGAAGAGCTACGTCTGAGACGGGCTTAGAGGCTGGGGTGAGAACGTCAAACGGCGGGCTTTGTGAGATCTGAGCTCTGAGGGGAAAAAGGCAGATTCCGTTCTGATTCTCTAAGTCAGTAGCTACGGTACAAATGGGCAAGGCCGCCTCAGGCGGCCCGGCGCGACTTCCTACGACAACCTCCCGCTGACCGACCCAATCTCCAATTCCTTCCTGATCCTGCCTGCTCCGGGTCCCTTGGCGAGTGGAGTCATTGCGGCTTGGCCCGTGCAGAGCACTCGACAATGGTACCCATGACTTTGGACGTGACTTTTCTAAGTTTGGACTTCTACCCATTTCTTGTTTCGACTCTTTGCACATCATCATCGTGACTTACTTGATCCCGAGTCTCTCTCCAAGCGAGTGTGGGTGTGGCTGTCAGGTACTGTGTCGCATGTCGCACCACGGCGTGGCGCGTGCAGGGCAGAGGGCGTGCGCGTGGTACGAACGAATCAAAGGTGCCACCTTACAACGTCGCCCGGGGTGTGCGTCAGGAACGGCGGGCGCGTTGAGCTGGAATGGCTGGGATGATGTCAGTAGCGCACTGTCGTGGGCGCCGCTCGTGATCCGGGGGCGTGTGGGCGTTCGAGGGCACGTTGATTGAGCTGGCTGGTTCGCTGGGCGCGCTTCTGTTCCTGTGCCGCTGACTCGTCCGGCCGGTTGATCTCCGGCCCGTTCGGTGCATCGGACCACGGGACACCGGCTTTAGTCCGACCCGGTCGGTCCCGAACCCGTGGGGGCGCTTGTCCTGTGCGGGGAGCAACGTCGCGGTGGGCGGACTTGGTGCGGCTGAGGTGAAGTGAAGCGGGACGGGCAAGGAGGCGGGGAGTGGGCAATGCCGTTGCAAGGTGCGCTAAAGGGCGCATCAGTGCCTGGTAGTCGACTACATCACCGAGTTCGAGTCCTTCGCTCCTCACACCGGCTACAACGATGTGGCCCTGATCGATTGGTTCCTGCATGGCCTCAACAGCGCCTTGCGGGATGATTGCCAGCGCAGCTACCCCACGCCCACCACCCTGGTTGAGTGGAAGGCGCGGGCCTGTGATAGGAATGCTGCCTACCTCATGCGCACCCGGTTCCAGAGTCCCCACCCTACAACTGGGCGCGCCCCGGTGAGCACTCGCTCCCCTCAGTCCACATCTACTGGCTGATCCCGCACAGTTGCTGCGACAGGGGCCCCACTGCCCAAACTCTCGGAGCCTGACCGTGAGCGTCTCAGGCATGAGGGTGGTTGCTTCCGCTGCCGCCAAAAGGGCCATGGCTTCCGCGACTGCCCCCTCAATGCTGACTCCAACCCCCGTGCCCCGATCCCTCGTGTCCGAGCGCTAGAAACCGGCTCTGCCCCGGGAGTAGCTCCAGAAGATGCAGCTGCCACCCTCACTGTCCCCGCCATCAACAGGTCCATCGCCGACTTATCGTCGCAGTTGAAGGACTTGAGCGAGGAAGAGAGGGAAGAGGCAAAAGCTGCATTAAAGGATATGGTTGAGGGTTTTTAAAGCGCCCCCCGGTCACGTCGTCCGTGGGTGGCAAGAAACATTTCTTTGATCCGTCGAATCGCTTCTCTGTATTATCCGACCCCTGTGAGCAATCGTATCCATCATCTTTGTGCATGTCCGCTATCACGCCCAACCGTCAGACACTGTCCATTACGCTCCAGGCCAAGATTATCACTGCCCCGATCAAGAAACAAATCGACGCTGAGGCACTTCTCGATAGTGGTGCAGAAGGCATCATTATGCACCCCGAGTTTGCCAAGAAACACCAGTTCCCCCTCAAGAAACTCCCTAAACCCTTTCCCGTTTGCAATGTGGACAACTCCGAAAACATCATGGGCTGGGTCCGCTATTCAGTCAACCAGAACATCTGCATTTACGCCAAGGACTCGACGTCCTTCCATGAGGAGACAGCTGAGTTCTATCTCGTTAACATTGGCGACTACGACATTATCCTTGGGACCGATTGGTTACAGGAACACAACCCTGAAATTGATTGGGTCTCTCGTCGTGTCGACATGACTCGCTGCCCTCCCTCTTGCACTCTGAATAAACCCCCGGTCAAGAACCTGTCCACTCGCACTGAACGCCGCCACTCAGCCCCTCGTCCACCAGTCCTCAGCGCTGCTGCAGTACTGCTCCCCCCACCTTGCCCCCCTCCATTGCTCCCACTGCCCCCACCATTTGTCGCTGCTCCACTTCCCAAATACGTGATCCCCGCTCGCCGAGTCCAAGGTGTTCGCCTTCGCCGCATCCACCTGTCCAAAGTCCCTGCACATCTATTCACCGAGGACGATGACCCCCGACCTAATATCGATGACGACTGGGTTGAAGAGGGCCTTCGCCTAGCTGGTGTTCTCCCTGACTGGGACACACCACCCCCACCAGACGACGACCCCGACTATCAACACACCATCCGTATCCGTCGCTCTTTCACCAATGCTCAGAAACTGGCTGAGCGTGTGGCCACATGTGTTGCAGAGAAGTCCTTTGCTGAGATGGTTCCCCCTCAGTATCAGGATTTCCAACCTGTCTTCGACGAGGAATCCTCTCATCGCCTCCCCGAACGTCGCCCTTGGGATCACGCCATTGACCTGAAAGATGGTTTTGAACCCCGCTCCTGCAAGGTCTATCCCATGGCTCCTACTGAGCAGGAGGACCTCGATTCATTCCTCGATGACCAGGTCAAGAAAGGCTACATCTGTCCTTCCAAATCCCCTATGGCGAGTCCCTTCTTCTTTATCAAGAAAAAGGATGGAAAACTACACCCCGTCCAGGACTATCGCACCCTCAACAAAGGCACCATCAAGAATGAATATCCCCTGCCCCTCATCTCTGAACTCATTGACAAGCTCAAGGGTGCCAAAGTCTTCTCCAAGATGGACGTTCATTGGGGTTACAACAACGTTTGCATCAAGGAGGGCGACGAATGGAAAGCCGCCTTCAAAACCAACCACGATCTCTTTGAACCCCTGGTGATGTTTTTTGGTCTTACCAACTCCCCTGCCACGTTCCAAGGAATGATGAATGAACTTTTCAAGGATCTCATCGATACGGGCAAAGTCGTCATCTACATGGACGATATCCTCATTTTCACCGAAACCCTCGAAGAACATCGCGACCTTGTGCGCAAGGTCCTCCAATGCCTCCAGGACAATGACCTCTTCCTCAAACCAGAGAAGTGCTTGTTCGAGCAGCCCTCCGTTGAGTTCCTCGGTCTCATCATCTCCCATAACACGCTCGCCATGGACCCCGTCAAGGTTGCAGGCATTGCTGAATGGCCTGCCCCTCGTAACGTCAAGGACGTCCAGTCCTTTGTTGGCTTTGGCAACTTCTATCGACGCTTTATCCAGGACTTCTCCAAAGTCGCTCGTCCCATGTTTGACCTTACCAAGAAAGACCATCCTTGGGCCTGGTCTGTTGAATGTCAACATGCCTTTGAGGCTCTTAAAGCTGCGTTCACCTCATCCCCAGTCCTTATCATGCCTGACCCGTCCAAACCCTACCTGGTTGAGGTCGATGCCTCAGACTATGCCACAGGAGGTATCCTATCCCAGTGTGGGGAGGACGAGCAATGGCACCCTGTTGCTTACATCTCCAAGGCCTTCACCGCCCCCGAACGCAACTACGACATCTATGACAAGGAACTCCTGGCCATCATCCGTGCCCTCGAAGCCTGGCGCCACTACCTGGAAGGTTCTCCCCATACTGTGGAGATCTGGACCGACCATAAGAACCTGGAATACTTCAAGTCTGCCCAAAAGCTGAGTCGTCGTCAAGCTCGCTGGGCTCTCTTCCTCACTCGTTTCGACTTCACCCTGATCCACAAACCCGGTATTCATCACCGGCCAGATGCCATGTCGAGGCGACCTGACCATAGAGAGGGGGTGAATGACGACAACTCTGATCGTGTCCTCCTCGACCCCAAGTACTTCCAGATCCATGCTACACGTCCAGCTGCTGTCAAGTCCATTGGCAATGCTGATCTTCGCCAACGCATTCGCAATGCCAAGACCAAGGACATTGAGGTCGTTCAAGCCCTTGATGTGATCCTGAACAATGGTCCTCGCTCCCTCGTCAAGAACCTCCAAGAATGGAACTACGAGGATGGCCTCATCCTCTTTCGTGGCAAAGTCTACATCCCTGCTGACAAGGACCTTCATCGGGACATCGTCAAGCTGCATCATGACACCCCCATGGCTGGTCACCCAGGATGCTACAAGACCTATGAGCTCCTCAGTCGCAACTACTGGTGGCCCGGTATGTCTGTCTTCGTTCGTGATTATGTCGATGGCTGTGCTACCTGCCAGGCCACCAAGGTTCAAAATCACCGCCCTCATGTTGAAACAATTCCCAATGCCATCCCTACCCGTCCCTTCCAAGACATTACCTCGGACTTCATCGTCAAACTCCCAGAATGCCAAGGCTATGACTCCATCAATGTGGTTGTCGACCGTTTTACAAAGCACGTCTCCTTCACTCCTTGTAAAGAGACCATTACCAGTGATGGCACAGTCGACATCCTTTTTGACAGGATTTATCGGAACTACGGCCTCTGGGAATGCCTCATCTCTGATCGTGGCCCACAGTATGCAGGCAAAGTCATGCATGGTGTCTTTGACAAACTTGGTATCAAGTCCTCCCTCAGCACCGCCTATCATCCACAGACCGACGGCGAGTCAGAACGTGTCAATCAAGAACTCGAGCAGTTCCTTCGTACCTTCTGCAACTACCGTCAGGATGACTGGGTCCAATGGCTCCCTTATGCTGAGTTCTCGCACAACCACCGTATCCACAGCACCACTAACCGAGCTCCATTTGAAATGCTCCTCGGCTATATTCCCACTGCCATCCCCACTGTCAACCCCACATCGTCTACACCCGCCGTCGAGGATCATTTCCGTCACCTCGAACAACTTCGCACTGAGGTCCAGGCCAGCCTTCAAACAGCTGCTGATCTCATGAAGCGCAACAACCAGGACCATATGCACGACACCATTCACTTCCAGGTTGGTGACAAGGTCTGGCTCGATGGCAAGAACATCAAAACCACGCGACCCAAAGCTAAGCTTGCTGATCGACGCCTGGGCCCTTTTGAAATCACTGACGTCCTGGGCCCAGTCTCTTATCGACTGAAGCTACTGCCCACCTGGCGTATCCACCCGGTGTTCCACACGTCCCTGTTGTCCCCTTACAAGGAAACTGATGCTCATGGTCCCAACTTCCCTGCACCACCACCTGACCTTGTGGAGAGCGAGGAAGAGTACGAAGTTGAGTCTGTCCTCGATGCTCGTCTCACCCGGAACAAACGCGGCATTGAATATCTCATCAAATGGGCAGGCTACCCTGATTCGGAAAATCAGTGGCTTTCACGTACCTCCCTTTCCAATGCCCATGGTGCAATCACCGACTTCTACACCCGCCATCCGCATGCACTCAAGGCTCCCAATCTTCGTGGACTCATCTACCTCGACCCCGTCCATGCTCATCATGCACTCCAGGTGAAAGTGCGTCTTAGAGAGGGGGTGATGTCACGGATCGCTCCATTTCTCTCCGCCTTCTTCTCTGCCATCAAGGCATCGCGTCGGTCATGTGCTCCAGCAGCCCCATCACATGTTCACTTCCTCACATGACCTGGGGCTATCCTTCACCCATGCCCTTGTTCCCCTTTGGGACATCCTATTGTTCTCCCTCCCATTGTTCTCCTTTTGGCCACCATTGTTCTCACTCTATTGTTCGACCCATTATGGTGTCCATTGTTCTTTTCCCATTGTCGTCCCAGTACTTATAGGCTCCCTGTTGCTCGTCTATTTCCCTAGATTGTCCATTTCGTCTGTACTGCACTGTACCTCCAATACAGGTCACTGCGCTGCTAGTCGCTCTCTGCTCTCTCGCTCCCATCATCGCTGGTGACTTGGGTGGTTCTCTGCTGTCTACGACCGAGTCTTGACATAAGGCAGCACCCAGGGTGCTGCAAAAACATATGATATTCATAGAAAAACATATCGGCCGAGATCATAAGGATCTCGGCCATCGTCGCTACTGCTACGGCGGGCTTGGCTACGCCATTGCCAATGCCTGCGCTTATCGCTCGCTTACCGCAAATCCTGCCCCGCGCGCTTACCGCTTCTCGCTGCGCGTAGTGTTTTGCAGGCTCGGGCGGGGCCTGAAGCCCGGGGCTTGGGCCTGGCTTTGCTGGGCTTGGGCTGAGGGAAACGGAGGCCCGAGCCTGACTGGCAGGCTTGGGTCAGGCTTGGGCCAGGCTCGGGCTTGAGCCCAGGCTTTGGACTTGTACAGTAGACTGGTTGCATGGGGCATGCATCGGGCATGGGCATGACATCAAGTTCAGGTACGATGACAGGCTCGGGCGTGGCAAGGGGCTTGGGCACAGCATCGGACTCAGGGTCCTTGTCCTTGTCTGATGCGGGCATGGCAACTAGCGAGGGTGAGAGCGGAGGGGAGAAGAGGGCGAGGGCGAGCTGCTGCAGTATGCAGCAGAGAATGCGTCCGAGATGGGGCTGATGTATCACTGTAAGCACTGCGGGTTCCAGTCATGTAGCATGGCTGCGTCAACGATTCGCACAGCTGGTGCCAGTGTCATAGGTGCGATCATCGAAATATGCTATGTGGAGGGCACCAGCTCTGCGTGCTGTGCGGCGGGAATGGGGATTTGGTGTCACAGGGTGTGGATGGAGGCCCAGATGCCACGGGCATGCGAGTTGGGATGTGAGCCATGTGAGGTGGGACTTCCCTTGCGGGGAGAGATGGTTTGCTCCCCGAACCACTAACCCACGTGTCCTCGTCCCAACTCCTCTGAGCTCCGATGCGTCCCTTCCCTGGTGCCTCAAAATCCTCTATTTCTTCCATCGTGACATGCCGCTTCTCGTGGGTTGCTTCGGTGGCCCTGTTGCTGGTGATGTCATCTTCTACAACCTCCTCGATGTATGCCGATAGCGGCTCCGTGTGAATGACATGTGGTTCAATGAGATCAGCTGAATTCTGTCTGCAGGGTTTATGATTCAAAACTTGCCTCGAGGGGGGATTATCTCCCCCCGCAAAAGTGCTAAATTGCTTCCAATCGAGCAGGAGGTTGACTCCTCTCATTAAGTGAGCTCTCTCGTAGAGAGGCACGTGCAGCTGGTTGAGCAACTTTGCTGCATGTTCATTCAGACCATGGATGTGTACAGTATCCATGCGATAATCATGGATGGCATTGAATGCATGGAGGAGCAGTTTGCCTAAGAGGAAGGCCCATCCGCTGCCACTGTTGAAAACCTCAAAGGAGCCTTGTACTCCCACACCACTCAGCTCAATTCTCCCATGCCACACTGCTTCTGATAACACTCGTGCCCTGTTCGCCATTCGAAGCATCTTCTTGGAAGGTGCCCATCTTCCTAAATGGTGCTTGATTTTGTTAAATGCAGTGATGCACATGGCGTCCACCATGGCGCCATCGTCGAATAGTGCCCGAACTCGCGTACATTCACCCTGCAGTCTGCATAGGCATACTTCATGTACGAATGGTGTGACATCTCCCTCCAGCGATGCCAGCACTGTGCCCACAGCATACAAGTCAGAAACATCAGATTGCAGACTCATCGTGAATCTAGTTACATCAGGACATTCCAAAATGTCTGTATCTGTGGGGCAATCGGGCTCGTCCTCGCACGTCACCTCCTCCGTGGTGAGGACCTCTGCACTCCTGGATCGAGAAACTTCCCGGGCTGCCTGTACGCTCTCTACGCAGATGGCCCTTTGCCATTTCCCGACTGGTCCTCCATGTGTGCAATGCTGTCTGCCCAGAGATGTGCAGTTTGTATGCCTGGTCCGTCGCAACATACTGGACGTGCAGAACTGGTTCCTGCATCATTCGCTGGCAGTAATTACACCACTTGTGCTCAATGTCCAGGACCCGGTCCTGAGGAGGAGCTACACATGCATCGCCCCGGTGGCCTTGCCGACTGCAAGACCAGCATTCGGCTGAACACAAAGGGTTGGTGCCAGGGCATAGGGGAATGGGTGTGCGCTCGGTGACATAGGGGTTAAAACTGTGAGTCTCTGTGAACCGCGTGAGCTGCAGTTGGTACGCGGCATGGCCAGCGTCCGTATCCAGGTGATGTGGCAGGGTGTTCATTGCCTGTTGAACCACATCGCGATGCAGCGGTGTGCTGACATTCGCGGGCAGGCCCTGCATCTGCGGGTGCAGGCTGGTGGGGTTGGGCATGGTGGGTGGTCTACGGTATTGCAGCGCAGCTGGCGGTTGGTACTGAGGCTGCGCAGTGCTGAGGCATTGAGGCTGTGTAGTGCTGAGGCGTTGGAGCTAGGCATTGAGACACTGGACGTCCACATTGATGTGGGCAAGCTCCCCGTCGGCGCGTCGTTTCACCTCCACCTTGTCACAAAGTTGCCCAATATCGATGTCCGTGACTGCTAGGATGAAGGCCGTCCAGTCAGCATGCGTTTTGGGTATGAAATCTTTGATTATGTCAGGCAGCTCACGCTGGATGAGCCATATATTTTGCATCATGTTCACGATGCCGGCCTTCTCTGCTAAGTCGAGCATATGCTTGGCCCATTGGATGTGTGTCCACACGTTGCAGCCTCCGACTGTCACCTTCGTGCCCAAAATCTCTACGCGCAGCTTGTAATCCATCATCTCCTGCTGTAGCTCTGCCATAGTTTTCACAACCTTCTTCACCAGCTTCCACCTCATGAGGAATGCGAGCTCGAACACGGGCCAATTCGCCATGGCTTGGGGGGGGCAAGACCTTGTACCAGTCCTCTGCCGGCGAGTCCTCGTAAAGGTAGTGCACAAACTCGGTCACCCAATCGGGACCCGGCGACTTCCCGAGGTCCTCCTGGTAACATTGGTACAGCTGCAGGAAATTCCCCGGGGGACACTCCTACTGTATCTACTTACTTTATGGTACTAAACCCTATTATATTAGGCAAAGCCATGTTATGATAACAATCAATAAATGGTAAGAGTACTAATAGGAGAAAGTTAATAAAGCTATTCTATTAGCCATATAAAGGCATGTCCTCCCACAGCAGTTACCTCTCTGCCCGGGGCCTCTATACAGCTTTTTCCCACACTTATTAAGGGCAGATAGAGGTTCTGACTAAGCATTTTTATTTGTAAAACATATAGATTACTATTTATCTAATCTAATCTACCTCTATGCTACAGCGTGCTGTTTGGCATGCTTCAGCATCACGTCTCCCATCCCGCCCCATGCCTCCTGCCCTTCCTTCAGCCCGCATGCCTCCCGCCATGTCCGCACGCCTCCCGCCACGTCCGCACGCCTCCCGTCACATCCATGTGCTGCCCATCATGTCCGCGCGCTGCTCGCCATGCCCGCGCGCTGCCTGCCATCACAGCGCCTCCTGCCATCACACGCGCCACCCGCTACAGGCACAGTGCATCTCCCATCACCATCGCTCATTGCCAACATGGCTATGGATGTCAGTTCGTGCGGGGTGTTGGACGCGCGTGCCTGTATCGCATGCAGATGCTGGGTATTGCACAGACTGGGCACTACGGGCTGATAGGCTGGAAAATTTGTGCTTGGGTGGATCACGCGGGAATGCTGGATGTTGTCGGGAGTACCAGGTAATGCTGCATGAGTGCTGAGTGCTACATGCATGCATGACATGCAGGGCTACTGCCACACATGCCGCCACTCAGCCGAGCGGGCATGCTCGGTGTTGCTAGGAGCATGTGGCATGGGGATCTTGCGTGGCTGCTGTTGTAGAATGCACGTGGTGAGTGGTGGGATGGCAGAAGTGTGCGGGACATGCACAGACACGTGCAGAGGGAAGTGGAGAGGAGCGAAGCCAGAAGGATGTGCGCGGAGGGTGAAAGGCACACGCGAAGGGTGGAAGACATGGGAAATTGAAGGTGCGCATGGAGGCGAGGGCAGGCGGGGGACATAGACTATAGAGGGGGTGAAGGGAGAGGTATGACAAAGAGCCATGTTCGCATCTGTGATGCAGCTCGGATACTGCCGATGGCCGGTGGCTTCCTCGAGCTGCCCAAAACTCAACAAGAGGGTATCGTGCAAGCTTCAACATAGCTTGTTCTACATATTGATTCTAAGCAAAACAAATGTTGTTGATGATGAGAATGTATGGTGGAAGTATTGATTTTTTTGAAAGTGGGTTTGGGTGTGGAATGTCACAATACATAGGTTTTCAGGGTATGGATCACGAAAAACAGCAATTCTGAATAAGATCCTAAGGATCTAACCAGTCAGAAATTACTGAAAATTGCAGACATGGCTTATAATTATGCTCCAACCCATTTGTCTATGCCGATAGACCGAACATGGTTTGTTTATTCCGAGCTCAGGGTTCAAAGACTATCGTACTGTATCAGCGCTTATCCAGCGCTAGCACGACGTGTCCGCCGTCGACGTACATACTTGTTACTCTGACAGTCCGCATGCAGCATACCTATACATATTGACTGCAACGCATCAATGAGGCTCAATAACCTCTATTTGTAAGTCATTCCTTTCCCTTTCGTATATCCACTCTTTTTAATGACACGCTGCTCACTTAGAACTCAATTCACAATGTTGTAAGCCCAGGCACAATGCTGCCGCCTCCTGAGCTGCGGTGCTCGGCCCTCCTCATCCCCACTCCACATTGCCACCAGCATCCACAATTGGTGAGTTCTCTTCTGCATTCCCATAACTAGTTTTACTAAAATATTGGTGCTTGCTTTAGGCTTAGAACACGAGGGCATCGCGGCATGCTCTGCTATATAACACCGCTGCCTGGCCTTCCAGAACACGTCCTCCCCCCCCTTGTGCTTGCAAACAGCACTCAATCTCTCCGACCCTCACATGCGATGTTCGCATCGGAA
The DNA here is from genome assembly GCA_033439255.1 of Hericium rajendrae. NCBI lineage: Eukaryota > Fungi > Basidiomycota > Agaricomycetes > Russulales > Hericiaceae > Hericium > Hericium rajendrae. Next base: position 311,174 of record JAVRDV010000017.1, read on the forward strand.
GAAAGGCATCGCGCTTGCAAACGCACACCATCAGAGTGTGGGGGAAGCACTCATCCACATCTGCATCCTACCCCATGCCGTAACCAGCACGCACCATGCACGGACGAGCAGCAGCATCGCACCGCACTGTACGTGCCGAAGCAGCACTGGTGCTGCACACTCGCTTGTGCATAGCAGGAGTCTCGTGCACATCCGAGCAGAATGGATGTGTGCAGTGAGTAGCCTGTGCATTCAATAAGGTATCGTGCATGCATGCTACAAGCGCTTTAGGATCTCGTGCCATGTATCACATACCACTGGAAGCTCACTCACCCAACAGGTGAGCCCACATGCTTCAACCCTCAACCCTCCGTGCACGCATCGGTAGCTACGGGAATGCCAGCAGCTGGGCCGTTCCGCTACATATGTACACAAGTGCGCTGTGCCACATGGCCCAGATTTCCATCCTACGTGTCCACCACAGCACGCTGTGGCCATGTGCCAGCACGTGTGGCAGGTGTGTACCGGGAGTGGGAGCTAGCACGCAGTGAGCGCGAGCAGATACTGGGAACGGGATGCAGCCACCCATGGTGAACGCTCTGTAGCAAGCGTATGACGAGTTGTCGCACGGCATGCATGCAGTGCGTGCCTGGCTAAGGTGTGAGCATGGCGGGATCAGGTACAGTGGGGGCGGGCATGGCAGGAATTGGGGGCGGGCATGGCAGGAATGGACCCATCAGGATCGGATGCATAACGGTGGCCAGAGCAGGCACGCCATGGGTGCGAGGGCAGCACAGATGGGCTGTGGTCGAAAGTAGCGTGTGGAGCGAGTGCAGGGCAAAGGGAGGCAGCAGCGACAGGGGTGTGGCGGGGACGGGGTGGGGACGGGGCAGGATGAGGAAGACTAGATTAGATTAGATTAGATACTTTAAGCACCAGCCGTGCCCTGTGCATGCCGGAACATTAGATTGATGGAACCTGATCGGGATCATGATCTGATAGAGAAGACAGGTACAATATATTAAGTAATCAATATCATTTGGTTAAAGCTAAAGGGCAAGACTCTAAGAGTGCCGTTAGCAATGATTAACTGTTATTGTAACATGCTCTGGACTAATATAATAGTACTTTCGTTATAAACTTAGTAGCTATGGCTCGACACTCATCATCATCGTTGCCCTGGAAGAATAAGTTGAAAGGTGCTACATTGTTCACGGCCATGACTGGTGGCGGCAGCACCAGACCCTGTACATCAGTTGCAACCTATACCAGTAGTAATAGGAGAGAGGGTTCCAATTGTACCAGTCACAGTATAAGCAGTATTTTCAGGTGAAATGGAATGTTTGAAATCACCAATGTTTTGCATAAAATATGTTTTACATAAAAAAACATATGCAGAATACAGCCACAAAAACACATTATATTCCAAAAAAACATATCGGCTGAGATCTTAAGGATCTTGGCCTGTTCCACTACCTACGCGCTCACCGGTGCTTCCCTGTGTGCCATTCGCCAGTGCTTCCTCTCACGCTCGCTGGTGCTTCCTCTCGCGCTCGCTGGCACTTCCTCTTGTGCTTGCCGGCACTTTCTCTCGTGCTCGCCAGTGCCTCCCCTTGCGCTCGCCGGTGCCTCCCCTTGCATCGCCAGTGTCTCCCCTCGCGTCACTGGCATCTCCGCTCGTGCTCGCCGGCACCTTCCCTTGTGTTCACCTGCACCTTCTCTCATGCCAAATTCCCGCCTGCCGTTCCTGCTCCTGCCCCGCGATCATGCACACGCTGCATGCACGTTGCGCGTGCTGTGCACTGCACGCTCGCTGCAGAGCATGCGTGCTGCGGTCCGGTCGGCACAGGCAGTACGCACCCTCACTGTCCACTGTGCTCACTGTGCATCCACCGCACTCTACTGATGGCTCCCCGTGCATGGTGTAGGTGGGCAAAATTCACGCGGAGGGGGCCAGGGCGCGGCGCTAGGGAGTGGGCATGGCGCTGGAATGCTCGGGGCTGAAGCACACATGCTCGGGCTGAAGCGCGCTGACTCGGGGCAGAGAGGTGCTGGCGTGGGGTTGGGACGTGCGGGCATGGGGCTGGGATGTGCGGGTGCAGGGCCGAAGTGCGCGGGTGTGGGCACGAGCTTGGGGCTGAGACGCTGCTTGGGGCTGGGAACGCGCATGCTCGGGACTGAAGCATGCAGGGCTGGGGCGCGGAGGTGCAGTCGTGGGATTGGGGCTGAAATGCAAGGACTGGAGCTGAAGTGTGGGACTGGGGCTGAAAAATGCAGGACTGGGGCTGGGACATGCGGGCTGGGGACTGAAGCGCATGGGAGCGGACGCGGGTTCAGGGCTGAGATGCACGAGATTGGGATTGGGACACGCAGGACCAGGATTGGGACACGCAGGGTGGGGATTGGGATGCAGGTGCTGGGTGGGACACGAGCGTGGGGCTGGGAGGGACAGTGGGCTGGAGGCGGGGGCTCTGGCATGAGCGTGCAGTTGCGAGGGCACGTGCGGGGTTGTCGGGCGGGCGGTGTGTCACACTGCGTGAGTGCGCAAGTGTGCGAATTTGCAGGCGATGCCTGATGTGCCTTTGCAAGCACGAGGGGAGGGGAATGTGCAGACGGGTGCGGGTGTTGTTCTAGCTGCATGCGGTGCCACGTCAGCACATTGGTGGGCTGATATAAGAATATTTTGTTAGTATACCATGTAGATACGAGGAAAGAACAAAAAAACTTACAAATTTGTGGGCTATTGAGCCCTACAGCGTCCTCGCTTGATGGAAGGAGGAACAGGACAGGACAGGCTACGAGCCTTGTGGCACGGTTCGACAATTGCCGAATTAGGCTACATGGCTCGTCCCCAAGTCGTCGAAGGGGACTTTTACGAGTGAATAAATTCAATTAAATGATAATGATAATACAGCAGATGTATATAGTTTTAATACAATAGAATACGAACTTTGGAAGGAATGCAATTTAATGCAAGAGAGAAACTGCTAGAATACTGATAAGAAAGTCTAAAACACGGAGAAGACTAAACGCGTCGAGCTCAAATCCTAGCCTCAGGCATGCCAGGCACCAGATTCAAGTTACAATTCCATAGCACTCTCCCTTCTCTTCCTCTATCGGTTAATACACTTACATTGGACAGTACTCTAGCAGTATATGACGATTTTACTGTATTTGTTTAGGCTTCCAATAATCAGGATCTGACGAGATACTGTTGGTTTCGGTGAATAAAGAGTATTTCTCGTTGTATTTCTTGTCTCACTGTCCCGAATCACATTAAAAAAAATTATAACGTCTCCTATAGACCTATAGTATCATGATACATGGTTAAGCTTAATTAGTTTTGTGAATCTTGACGTACTAAAGCCTATACTACGTAGATTGTACTCTAGGATTACCCTAAGGTTACAATGATTTCATTATTTTAGCTCTTATAGAGCTCTAAATCTTTCGCTGCTTGGGATATGACTTAGATACTATTCTATGTACATATTTACATTCTAAGGAATAGTCAATATATTAGTGACCACATCCCAGAGCCATCCTGTCCTCGAATGTCGGCCACCTCGGCCTTCAGCCACCGACACTCGGCAGTTGCTGAGCCGCTCCACAATTGATCACGGCTCGTCCCCCTATGTACGCCCCACAGCCTCGCCTGCCCACCCTCGTTCCTCTGCGCGCCCACACTCTTGCCGCACCTCATCACCCTCCCCACTCACCCTCTTCTGCTCGCACCCCACCTGCACATCGTCTGCCTTCAACGCTACATGACCACATCCTCCATGGCTCCCAGCAGCCATCCGCCCCCTTCTACGCAGCCTGGACATGCACAGAAGCATGCGCAAGATGCTTCGGATGTGCAGGAACCCGCCTGCGACAGTGTAGATGCGCCCAACACCCGCGCTTGTGTGCGTGCAGTGCCAGCATCCACACGCACGACAACACCCGGTACGTGTGCCTGCAACCCCTACGTGTTGCACCCCTACATGTCGCACGTCATGTGCTCGCAGTCCTTAACACCCTCGCAACACTCGCGCCGGCTCGCCAATGCCTGCACACGATGTGCAGTACCCCGGCATTGGTATGCAGAATGCAGCCATGGTGTACACCCCCCAGCATGCACGCTCGAGCCCCATCGCCTGTGCGCTATGTCTAGTGCCCACGTGGAATACCCCGACAACAGCGTGCAGCAACAACGCAGAGTCCGGGCAGTGGCACGTGGTGCGTAGCACCGCGTTAGTGGTCACCAGCGACAACGACAGCAGCAGCAACAACAACGGCAGTGACAATGACAGCAGCGACAATGATGGCAGTGGTGCCATTGACGTGCCTCACGGCAACGGTGCTGGGGAGCGAGTGGCGGTGGGGATAGGCAGGCACAGGCACGGCCAAGAGCGGGATGTGCGAGCGAGCCAGCGTGTAGCCAAGTGCTCGCATAGCCGAGGCAGGAGGCAGGAGGCAGCACGTGCATAGCTGAGGCGAGAAGCATGCAAGGCAGGCATGGTGCCGAGGGGAGCTGTTCGAGTAGGCGCACTAAGCGCGTAGCAGCGAGTAGTGTATGGCCCAGATTTTATTATATTTATAATGATTTTTTCGGATTTATAATGAGTGATTTGAATGGCCCAGATTGGGTCCTGAACCCTCCCTAATTACTGGTACAGATCGCAACCCTCCCTCCTATTGTTACTGGTACAGGTTGTAAATGGGTTACAAGGATGCCTCGGCAGCAGTGCGGGTGCTGCTGGAGGTGCACGCGGGAGAACAGATGGCTGCTGGGTCATTGTTTTGGCAGCGAAGACAGGGAAAGGGAGCTTGCAGGCAGAAGGGGCATCGTCGGGGTCAGGTTTGGGACCGATCTGCGAGGCTGTGTCTGGGGTGGCTGATGCCTCGGTTTTCATGGCAGCGAGATGTACGCCTTGTTGCTCTGATATCGGCTCTGTCTTGGGCACGATGGAGCCTTGGTCGTCAAATGTGGGTATAATGAACTCGATGCCGGTGAGGCCATCTGCGGATTCCGTGGCTTGGGCTTCAAGGGAGTTAGTGGTCTGTGCTTCCGATAAACGATCGGTCGAATCGTTGAGGTTGATGAAGCCATATGGGTGGTGGCCGAGAAGGAGCTGCTCCCTTGCACGGGTCAGAGGGCGACTGGTGGCTGCACTGGAGAACCCGGATGCAGTCCACGACTCGAGACTGGACTCGGATCCTAGTGAGGCTGGCATTTCTGCTGCGGGGGAGTCGATGGATCCTTTGGAGTAGAGATGCGGTGAAGAGCTGGGTGACGACAGCTTAGCATTTTTGTTGGTGATGAAACAGCCTTGGATGTTGTGGGCCTGTTTCTTTCCTCTAGGAGGCAGTTTTGTGAGTGTGCGGTGTGGTGAGAGGGCAAAGGGTAAGAAAGGCCTCTTATCACTGATTGCATGCAATCTCTGGCACAAGAGCACTAGAACTGTGAGGCGTTGAGGGCACGAGGATGTGGAAGCATGAGGGCATGAGGACAATTGAGAGTGGTAGGACACAAGGACGTGAAAAAAAATGAGAGCATATATGGAAAGAACACTGAGAGCATGAAGAACAGAGCTGTGTCTGTCGAACTCACACTCTCATCACCAGGTGGAGAGGGGCAGACTGACTCTATGATGATGGCCTATGCTACGACAGGCTCTTTACCTATGCCTGTGCTCACTGACTAAGCCTCAACTCCGGCTGACTCAGCTCCTAACCCAACCTAACCCTGCTCCTAACCCGACCTGACCCTGCTCTGCCTCTGCCCAACCCTGCTCTGTGTCCTGCAGTCCCCACTCCAACGAGGAAATCGAGAGTGACTTCGAGTTTGTTGACTCTGAGTAGACATAGATTACCATGTATATGAACTGCACATGATCTCATGAGCCTAATACCATATCATGAAGTAAATTGCATAGGTAATAATAGTAAGAACCGCAAGAAAGTCGCGAGTTTCACCTTTGAATTTTGTCTAAGTCGAAGATCACGTGGCAGCACACCAAGTTGATTTCTTCTAAGTCGAATTGCTCCACGAAAATCAATTACTGAGCAGCACATTTGGGCGCACAAACTGTAATCTACACAATGGATGTTGCACGCATGTACTAGAGGCTATATACAATACGTATCCGCTCCCTCCAATGTAAAAATGGGTGCAGTGAACCCATGCCAGGGCAAGCCTGAATAATGGAGTGGGTGCCTAGTGGGGCACGCTAAATGAAAGCCGGGCTTGGACAGTGATGCTGAGAATCTGGGTGCATGGATCTGAATCTACAGAACGAATGTCGCGCATGGATACTCGAAGCTATGTACAGTATGTACCCACCTTTTCAGATGCAAAAACAGACACAGGATGACAGCAAACCCATGCGGGGGCAGGCCTGAATATCGGGGGAACAGGCGCCTAGCAGGGCACACTAAATGAAAGCTGGGCTCAGACAGTGATGCCGAGAATCTGGATGCATGGACCTTAGTCTACAGAATGAATGTCGTGCATGGATATCGAAGCTATGTACAGTACATACCCACCTTTTTGGATATGCAAATGGGTGCAGGATGGTAGCAAACCTGTGTGGGGGCAGGCCTGAATATCAGGGGAACAGGTGCCTAGCAGGGCACACTAAATGAAAGCCAGCTCAGCCAATGATGCTGAGTAGTGCTGAGGATCTCGAGGGGCAGCAGAAATGCAGGATAAGGTGCGCTAGGTGCACTAGGCACAGGAGCAGTAGATCTAAGATTGGAATGTTCCGAAATAATGGCCAGGCACCTGGTTCTGCAGGCTGCCGGCTGCTTCAGCCACCTACTAATGCTTCTGCTCGATAGTGATGCCTGCTGTTTTATTGTTAGTCACTAATGTCCTACAAAGTAGTATGGACTAAACATTACTACACTCCTACAAGTGCTGACACTACATCACTACACTGCAGGAATGTAGTAGTCAATAGCCTTTAGCAATACATCACTACCTTCCTGCATAGTTATCCCTGCTATATGTGACACTACTAACCAACAAGAAGATTCACTATGTCATCCCTACTCTTGTAGGATGTTAGTGAGTTACACAACCTGTAACGGATGGTTTATCAGTTACTACTATAGTCTTCTACTTTCTTACTCTTTTCTACCTGGCTTACTTTTCGAGTTTTGCAGAGTTTCCTTATTAGGATAGCTGAGTTTGAATCATGTACTTAGAGCGGATTTCCTTATTGGGAATAAGCATCTATCTTGCCAACTCACCACCATCTGTCTGCTTTTGTCTTAGTCTCTGCTTGTTTCCCTCATATCTGAAAGGTTCTCTTGGGATCCAACCCTCAAAGGAAGGTGTGTGGCCCCCAAAACCCTCATCAGGAGGTCTATATCTGCTGCTGGCCCTCAGAGGAGGTGCCAGCTCATCACTCATCTGCTTGGCTGCAGGACTGAGGCATCCTCGGTTCTGTTAGCTCTAGCTCGTGGACTCTCTCTAGGAGGTCTACGACACCTTTATACCCTCCTCACTCGCTCGCCTACCTTGGACTTCCTGGGCAGTAGCGGCTCGACCTCTATCGTCCGTTACACAACCACCCCAGCTCCATATCTTCTACAAGTCAAAGACTTACAACTGAATCTGCAGGTGATGCAGGATGGGGCATCGCAACTACAATGACACGATCCTTGCAGCACTCCGTGAGCTCCTTTGTCATAGCCCTGAAGCCCTGCTTGTTGCTGAGAGTCTTGGGCTTCACAGATGCTGGCTTGTCAAACTTCCATGTCAGCTTCACGAGGTTGATACCTGCTTCGTGACACGGCGTAGCTGTAGCCAGTAGAGAAAGAAACTTGTCCCATGAGCAGCTGAGCTTGAAAAAGAATGGACCATAATGGATGTCCTCAGGCCCTACAGCCTGCTTCTTCTGCTTTGATCCCCGAGTGCTGCCAGCTGACTGGGAGAGAACAACATTGATGTGCATTGTGACTTCGCATTCAGGGTCATTGTCACTATCATCGCTGGCAGCATTGTCGATTTCATCATTGCTACCATCAGCGGTCTTCTTGGTGAGCCATAGCTATTAACTTTATTACGATACTACCTTTATAACAGGCCAGACCATGTTACAGTAACCAGCTATAAATGCTAACAGGGTCTATTACACTTTAACCCCTTTATCATAGGGACCACTAAGCTCAGGCTAGATATACCATATATATCCATGGCTCGGACATCTCCGAGTGCTTCTGATAGGGTTCTTGAGTGCTTCTTCGGCCCATCGATGATCTAATCTCCATTCTTAGATGGTGCAGGGATCTCGCAGATTGTGCTATTTATATCTCACCTGTTGTCCCTAGATGGTCCTATTTATAGCATTTCAAGCGTTGCACTATTCACCGGTGACTTCTGGCCTGGTGCTCAGGCACTATGATGCACTGTTGAATATCCTCGTTTCGGGCTCATTTGGGTGCTCCAAACATCTGGACTGCTTTGGCAGGTGCTTCTTTTAGGCACGCGCCTAACGTCACTTTGTTTTTGGCCTGGAATGATTGGGGTATGCTCGGCCTGGCTCTCATACTCACTGACTCCGATACCACCTGAGCAATGTTGTCGTTGTCTGGGACATTCTGCAACATGGTATTCAGAATGTCGGCACTCAGAATGTCGGCACTCAGCACTCAGAATGTTGGAACTCGTAATGTCGCGAACTCTAAGTAATGTTAATACCAAGTAGAAATGTACATAATTATCGAGTATAGTTGGGATTATACTTGAGACCAAAGAAAGCACATGAAGTCGCGAAGTCAGATGATTCAGACGAAATATCATAAGTAAAGTCTCTGACAAGAAAGACAAGCAATAAGTCTACATTGTGTTTCTACGTCTGTACATATCCCTTCAATGTGATTGGCACATGCTCTGTTTTATGACTCTGCCTGAGCGGGTTTCCAAAAATGGCAGTCCGCCTTGTCTCAGGCCCTTGCTGGGTTCTTCCTGACTCTGCGCATTGTCAGCACTCGAGCTCCACTATAACGTTCAGACTTACCGTTTGGATTGCTTGGCCATCATTTCTTCTGCCTCTGTCGCTTTCCTCTTCTTTGACTGCATGCCACTGGCATCTGATTTTGTACTGGTGGTGACGAGGCAGCATGCTACCCACAACATGTCCTCCAGGGCGTCGTTCACCTCATCTTGCTCATCCTCGTCCTCATTCCCATCTGTCACCTTAAACCACCAGTCGAGTGTCCACATGATCAATGTGAACCCATTCTTACCACTCTTCTTGAGCTCAGCTCAGTCTTCACCCGGTTTCACTTTCCTCCTTAACGGCCATTCACTGCCACGTGACTTGGGTTGCAGGCTGCACCACCATGTCGTCCAGTCCTCGCTGAACTTGGGCAGGTTATGGATGCATGGAAATTTGGTCAAGCTGTGACTGTTCTTGTGCCAACTTGACACATGTAGAGGTTGTCGCTTGCCGCCAAGCTTGCAATTACTTGTCTGGTACCAGAGGTAAGCCCTTCTATCAGTTGGTTCCGAATTATACTCATACCTTGTCATCGCGGAAGTCACTATCCTTCTCCATCTGTACCCATAGGTCGACGAGCTCTGCCCAATCTTTATCATCAGATGACTTTCTCAAATATTTGACTTCTGATGCCAACCACCTCGGCATTCCTATGACAACAGAATTGCCGTCATCTTCATCTGCCCGTTCCTCATCCTCTGCCGCCTCTTCATTGTCGTCTTCCGGTATATCCTCCCCTTCATGCGACCCATCCTCGCCACCCTTGCTTCCTTTGCCACTGAACCGAAAAATAAGTATGTTACATCTTGATTCAAATGTGAGGAAATTGTGACTTACTTATTATTCTTTCCCTTCTTAGGTTTCTTCTTGTGCTCCTTGGGTCCGAATAGCTCACTGGCCTTGGGGATGTTCCAGGCCTTCATCTGCACTTGGACCTCGGCGACCCACACGTCATGCTCCAACATCTGAGAAATATGTCACTGATATATAAGGCTATGTTGACTATATAGCTTTCCTAGGTCCATAGCTGTCCTCTTTTATATATAGCAGTCTCATAGCAGTCAAGCAATCTATGCTAGGCTATTATAGCTTATCATAGCTATCATAGCATAAGGTATAAGCTATCATAGCTACTATAGCTACCATAGCATTGAGCATAAGCTATCATAGCTAACATAGTCATTGTAGTATAGGATAGCTATAGAAGCTATGCTAATAATATGTTATCTCAGCACATAGCAAAAACAATACTATAAGTCTCATAGCTATATTTTAAAATTACAACATCAAAATTTGAAAGACATTATAAATTTCATATAATTTTATTACATAATGCTATTATACTACAAAGATTACTAGTTAACTACAAGAAGAACAAATCTATAATAACTTCAAAAAGCAAAGATATAAATAAAACAAAATAAAAACAAGGTATTAGCATTAAAACATAACAAAGATAATAAAAAGAAGCTTATCAAACTAACAGAAAAGTGAAAATCTAGAAGATAATTTGAAGACATCAGTGTGAAGACATAACACTACTTATCTAGTAAGCATACAAAGGTACTAACAAGTAACAAAGATATAAGTATAAGACAAAAAAAAACGGAGAGTAAAAGCTTACTTTAAAAGAGATACCAGCGACGAGCAAGCAAGCATCGATGATGAGCGAGCAAGCATCGATGACGAGCGAGCATGCATCGATGATGAGTGAGCATGCATCGATGACAAGCGAGCAAGGAACGTCGATGAAGCGTCGACGTGGCAAGACAGGGACGTCAGCTGGTTTTCTTGATCCATCCCACAAGTTGTAAGGGATCATGGATCGATCTGACCCATGAGTTGTAGGGGGGTTATAGAGGGCATAGAAATGGAATCCGATACCTTATACATGTAGATACTACTACCATCTGATAGGAATCCAATCCAATCCAATCCGAGTTTGTGCAGAAAAATATCAGGCATATGAGGTTAGGACAACCATCAGATTAATCCATTCAAATCCGATGTAATTTGAGTCAATCCTAACTACATACTTAGCATATCGGTTTCAATCCAATCCAATCCCATCCTTCCCTCAAATCTCAATCCCATGCTCAAATCTCAATCCCATGCTCAAATACATAAACCATAAACAATCCATCCGATCCCATCCATGTAGCAATCCGATGGCATGTAATCTTATCCATCACTCTCATCTATCTACTGGTGTCGAAATCCTATCCGATCTCATCCATCTAGATCTAGGGATAATCAGTAATCGAATCTGTCATAATCCTAGCAGATATATAGGCAATTTAAGTAATACAAACCGATGAATAATCCCACTATCCAATCGGATAACGACTCCTGGCATTTGCATCGACATACACATATGCACATATGGAACATACTACATGGCAGGAAGGCACAGTGATATACTCCTTGAGCCGTCATCGCTCTGTATCACGAACTTTACAAGCTATCAAGCCCTTTTTGCATTCCTAGGAAGAGCATTTGTCAGACACAACTCAATGTCATTGGCTAAAGTACCACTTACCGTGTTGACCGGCGAGGAGTAGAGACCTTTCCACTTTTCGTGCCCTTCTTCTCTGCAGCACCCGTTCGAGGTTGTTTCGAGGTTGTCATTCTGCTAATGAAGCATGTCAATCATCATAGGTCCGAAAATCTGCGAAAGAGGATACATACGTGTTTGAAGTCTTCGTCGATAATCGTGTCCTCTTTGCAGGTGGTGCGGGTTCAATATCCTGGACATCTTTCCCCTTACGCTTTGCAGCCCTTGTACTTGTCGAAGGCCCACTGGGTGATGCGGCAGCTGCTTTAGCTTGACGCCTGGTAGAGGTGCTGACATCCTTGCTGGGGCGAGTGGCAGTCTTCACGGTCTTCGGGCGTTGAACGCTAGGTTGATGGATGTGGTCGCTCCCTTCATCGTCTTCCTCTTCCTCTTCGTCACCGTCGGCAGCGTCATCTTCCTCCCCACTGCCCTGGTCACCCTGTACTTCATCGTCACCCCCTTCGCTGTCCTTGTTCTCTGCCCCCTCATCCTCGCCTTCCCCCCGCTCATCCGTGATCAGGTCCTCGGTCTGATTGCACGAGGAGTCTAGCAAACCATCCACTTCTTCCAACTCTTCCGACTGGTTGTTGGTCGTAGTCCCTGCGATCTCTTCACTTGCAGACCGTCCACGTCGGGCACGAGGTCCACGTCGCACCGTAGGTGGCGAGGAAGCTGCCAGTTTCGTCCCAGTCTTGCCAAGAGGCAGAGGCTCCTGCGTTGTAGGTTGAACACGTGACTGAGCAGTCACTGGTGGCAGGGAGCATGCTGATGCATTGACAGGGCGAGGGCGTGGTGGTGAGACGTTGCGTGGTGGTGAGCTTCCCATATCATGCCTATCACCCCCACCCAGGCCGAGCAGCTGACGACCCTCGTTCTCAATAAGGAACGTGATAGGAAATGGCTCGTCGGTGGGGGCACCTTGGACAAGGTCAGCCAACTCAAATACGTCGCGCGGAATCATTTCAGAGGGCTGGATATTCTTGAAATGACGAAAGATCGCCGTATTTGCTAGAAAGGCCGCCCGGTGGTCGTTGATGAGTGTCCAAGGCACGTTCTTGGACACGGATGGGATTCCGCAACGTGCTGTGAGAAGTATCAGAATCTATAGACAACCCTCATGATGAAAAAACATACCCCATAACCCTATAAGCACCTCCTCCATGACCTTAGCTAGATCCTTAGAAGTGATTGTGTCCATGTCTAACACAGGAAGGATAGGACGGCCACTCTCATCGAATTGAACCGTGTGCGACGACACAGCTTCTTGATCTTCAACATGGTGGACTAGCGACACTGTGAACATAATGCCTGGAACATGACCGATGTACGTACCTGGAAGGACCTCCTCCGCCCATTCTTTGAACACTTTTCGAAATCCATTCTTGTAATTGTCGATCTTGTCCACCCCGAAAGCGGTCGGGCCGTCGTGGACCGAGGTACTGCCGAACGTATTCATCAGAGTTGCACACTTGAAACGAACTGAGCACACGTACTGGAAAGTTTTCACCCTTCCGTCGGCATTCCTATACGCGCCCTGAACGAAGAAAGCTACATCGCCGTGTTGGTTCCAATCGTAACCGCCCAACGAGGCGAGCGTGGTTGCGACAGCTGTAAGGATGTCATCTTGGTTGCTATCACACGAAGAAAACTGTTAATCAGTGTAATAACAAAGAATGAATATGCTACTTACTCATAGATATGTTTGACCGGCGGAGGGTTGTTGTGCTCCTCGTTCTTTACTGCGGCCTTTGCATGCCATTCTTCTTTTTCCGCAGCTGTAAGTGCATCCCATTGCTCCTTGCTCACTTGCCTCCATAACTTCAGGTTGTCATGTTCTCCGGTCGCAAGGCGCACGTTCTGCATTTCCTCGCGGATGTGGACGGCTTCTGCAATGCGAAAAAGGAACTCGCCATTCGTGGCTTTCGGTTTCTTCGGGGCCTTCATTGCGATCGGCTTGGTTTTGCCAGCTTTTGAGGCTTGATTGTAGAACCAGCATTTGAGTTTCTGTGCGATATAGTGTCATGTCATATCAACATAGATACAACTGAAACGCGTACCTCCAGGACTTCTGTACGGCTTGAGTTCGCCATGAACTTCGTCTGAAACTGGTCCAGGACGTTAGCTTGCACCCATTGAGACTTGGCGCCCTTCGCAAGTTCGCCATCTTGCAACGCAAGAAAATCGGGGAGGTACTTCTGTAGCCAGGCCTTATGCTCCGTGGTAAGGGTCTCAGCCTTGACTACACTGCTTTTGTCGACGCTGGTTGAAACCATGGCGAGATAGGATTGGCTGAGGGACTTATGGGGGTGTGGGAGGGCGAAAGAGAAGCGGACACAGTACCGCCGTCCGATCTTTATATCTAAAACCATCGGGTTATTGTTCGCAGTCAATGCCCAAATCGATTGGAAATACCATCGCTTTCTATTCAATAAGTTTGCGTCAGTGGCACTGTCAATGCGTCCATGAGGCGGGTGGTGCTGTGGACTACTATCTCGCAGATAATTCAGTCTACACGAGGCAAGACAACAGTCACGCACCTTTGTCTGTTCATCGTGAATGCTGATCCGTTCAATAAGGTATCTGTCAGTGACGCTAACGGTTATCGGTTCACACACGAGGCGGCGTAGCGCTGTGGACAGTCCGATAGATAAGTATCAGTCCACACGAGGCAGAACAATGACCGCGCACCTTTGTCCGAAGATCCGTTCGTCGTGAACGTCAATCCGTCCATGGTGCGCTTCAGTGGATCCGAGATAACAATGGCTAGGAACGCTGATGGGTGAAACCCGTTCCAATCTCCGAGACCCAATCCTCAATCCCAATCAATCCATGGATGTCTTGAGGTTGCACGGGACAAAGGGTATGATACATCTGCAAATCTGCCAGACATAACACATTCAGTTTGAGTAAGCCACTCTGGGGGGAGATGCACCGATCATCATGTAATGTAAAGACTTTTCAAACATGCACAGATGTAAACGAAACAATACAGGATTTTACTAATGACGCAATACTCTATCCAACGGAGACGATAGTAAAGGTGGGGACGACGATCTGAAATCGGGCAGGGTGCGCGAACCGCGTGCACCCAGATCCCGGGGCAATCCTTCATCCAGTACATGCTGTGTGTGCTCTGCCCAATCAATCATGGTCTTGACACCGCGGGCACGCAAGAGCACTAAAGCGCCATCGCGCACCGACAGAGGTGTATCCCAGCGCAGGGAAAGCCACTGATGCTTGGTTTCCGCATAGCGTTCCACCGGTCCGTCTAGGCCAATCTGCCCCACAGCCATCTTGTGATCATCCAAAACAAGACGTTTCCCCCGTCGGGCAGAGACGGCGACATATGAGGGGGGATGGAGATCCTAAGGATGGGTCAGTGACATAGACAGAATGAGATAATGCGGTAAACGAACGGAATACCATGCCATGATGGTCACAATGACGTTGTTGTCGAGATCGTTCGGGGCGTCGACAACACGACTGGACCCACTCTCCATGTCGCGAGGGGCCGTAACTCTTGACTTGTTTGACCGGGTTCCCTCAGCACGAGAAACCTCGTCTTCGTTATCAGAACCAGGAATCGAGTTGTCCTCCAGCGTAGCATGACCAGAATGGCATCTTTGTGCTAGCTTTGCACGCGTAGCAGACAGCGTATCGCAGAATTCAATGTCAGAGTCACTTTCAATGTCCTGCGTGGATGAGGAAGGCCCAGTAGCCGTTGAGCGTGCGTTTCCGGGAGTAGCAGCTCTCTCCAGGGAGGGTTGAATCTGATTCCGCGCCTTGGGCTCTAGCTCGGCTCTGATGAGCCACCATGACGTGAGTGGTTCACTCCGGAGAATGAGATCTGGTGATAGACGAGGCGACAGCCATTGAAAGCATCGTCGTTCGCCGCTACCTTCGACGGGTATGCACTGCGAAAAAGTAAGCAAAGGCGAGAAAAGAGCTGGGCTGGACTTACAATTTGGTACCAACGTCCCGCATCCATAATATCTCCTCCTCCCACCGACATGTAAGGGCCAGTGATTCTGTAGCCCGCATGGGTGTGTCTAGTTCTATCTACTGGAGGCTGCTTGGGAGCCAATTGCTCGAGGCCAGCGCGAATTCGAAGCGCATTCTGTTTCCGCTTCTCGGTCTTGGTGCCTATCAAGGTCGAATCCGCGTCGGTTTTGGGAGTCCTTGGGCCCTTGAGACGCGCCGCTTTGCGTGCACTTGCCAAGGGCGTACGCGCATAAGGGGTCGATGGAGGAGCAAGAGAAGACTTAGTATGCGTAGAGGGAGTCCTGGGCATATCGGTGCAACAGATTTCATTCCAAGCTCATTCAGCGTTTATATAACTGTGATTCTCGTGTAGATCATCTGAGGTGGCGTGCAGTCAGTGAAACTTATTGTCCTGTGGGGCTGAAATGACTTAGCTTTGACTTGGCTTGTGCCCACCGGATAGAAAGAACATGCCACACGAACAAAGGATTATCATGACAAATACAGATTAAGACGGCAATGACGACAGGGTCCAAGCAAATGCGACGAAAAGTAACAAGGATAATAATGGGTTACTTGGAACCAGAGCGATGACGGAGACAGCGAATCCCTTGCGTAGGAGGTGCAGGAAGTAAAGGTGGAGGGAGATAACCTAGATTCTTAATGAAACTTTGGATGTAGAACGTCAGTAACTGTCGCTCCACGCTCAAGAACGTCTTCTCGTCCAGATTTTCCAAGCGCACAATCCGCATATAAATCACCCTCTGCCATTTCTCCAGATCAAATCCAGGCCAATACTGCAAGAAACCCCGCATTGCCCCAACCCACTTTCTGCGCCTGTCCCAATCGAGTTCATACAGAGCCTTGCTACAGTCATCTGTCCATGCAAGGAAAATCTTGACAGAGGATGTCACGGCACTATGGTCCGCAGATGACAGATTGACATATTTGGTGTGGATTAACTCGAGATCTGCTTTGATGGTCTGGTGGACAAGATGATACAACAATGCGTAGCGGATGTCAGGGTCATTTGCGGCCTCATTGTCCATGGCGCAGCCACAATCCAAGGTCGAGATCACTAGATCGGGATCTGCAAGGACAGCCTGGTTATCGGGTCCGAAGATGGTGCTGCCGCCGTATACCCAAAAACGTTCATCGTCATACTGAGGGTCTACAGCCGGATCGAACTTGTCACCAAGAACAGGCCATTGTAACTTCCAGTACGCGTGGCCGAGAACACGTTTCCAGTCGCGCGTGTCGAGCCCAGGAGTGCCGCGAACAGAGAATTTGTCAAGGGCATGCCGTAGAAGGAGAGCGTGACGAAAAACGTGGTTTGATTGTCGGGGGAGACACCCCAAAAGAGATGGAAGGGAGGGACCTTGAAGAGACGTGAGGTGCCCGCATCTGCGATAGTGGTAGGATCCACCATATACATCGCATTGCGATAGATCTCGACCGGACGACACATCCATGAGAGCGGGTCAGATGTGTTGTACCAGCGCCGCCATTCGTTATGTTTGATGTCCGGCTTAGGATGTCGTGACTGCGCTGAAGACATCAATAAGCAACAGAAAGCGTCAAGACTTGTAAAAACATACCGATGGACGTTCGCTCTCGCTTGTTGAGAACTCCCTTATATTCATCCGTTGGGTTGAATTGGTCATCACGAGGAGCGCATCCCCTCGCTGCAGACTCAAAATTCCGTGCGTCCTTCACGAGGGGAGGGTACCACCAATGAGGTCCATTATGCTTGAACGTTGCTTCAGGCCATGGAGCCAACTTGCATCGAACGTCGCGTGGAGCCATTTGGACTATTCTCGCCGAGTCTAGTATCCATTCATTGGCCTTGAGAATGATATAAGCGGATACACCCAGCTTGGCCAAACCAAGGTACACTACAAGGTCTGGTGCATAAACACCTCTGGTTTTACCGCGGCGCTCCCGAACAGTGAGACTCTCCATCCGTATAGATTCCAGCACTTGGCAGTCGGACCACCACTCCTCGAAGGCAACAAGCTCCAGAAGAGCGTGCTGCAGGTGACGGAAAACCACAACAAATTCGCGCCAGGCTTGGACACCGTTCTTGAGCATCTCATAGCAATCTAGAGCTCGCGAGCATGCATTGTGGGGCAGCGCGATGTGTTCCATCCCTGCTGTAGCCTGGACGATGAGAAAGATCCGCCTCGTCATTTCGCTGGCCCATTCCCATTCTTGACAAAAGATAGCGAGGACGGAGGATTCGGCAACGTGTTTTTGATGATCTTCAGGGTGTGAGATCCACAGCTCTTTAGAAACGGCCCGACCCAAAACTGCATGATGTTCGGCTGAATTAAGAAATACGACAGGGATATAGGCTAGGTAGGGGGCCGACACATCGAACACTTGAGGTAGGCGCGTCCACTCATATCCTCCCCATAACCCATCTAGCTGAAGTTGAGGTGTGGCGGACGTGTCCAAGGGCACGGGGATCATACGTGTATTTGCGGCGGCAATAACTTCATTGGATGATTGCAGGGGTGTCCAGGACGAGTACGGAAAGGAAAAGACCTACGAAAACAAAGTTGTATTATATGTTATATCCATGCTACCAAATGGAATAGGGAACGCACCTTAGCAGGACGAGAAGAGGCCATTGTCCAGGTGGAAATGACAGGGGTACGGAAACCAAAGGGGTAACGAAACGAGTATGTAAAAAAGGTGCATCCACCCCTACACAGCGTACAGCAAGTTGTGCTCACGAATACCGCAGAGGGTTGGAGCGACAGGTCTGCTATACGCCAGGGCTTCAACACGAAAGAAAAAAAAGCCGAGGCCAAGATATTAGGCCGGGAGAGTGGGGTTGTGCCAATCAGCAGATCCTTGCGGCGGACAAATGTTGCCTGACCGCAAGGGAGTCCACTGAAATGGCAAAGAGTCAGGTCCGGGGAAGGAATGGGAACAAAACACGACGTGAGTCTGAAAAAGAAGTCAAACGGAAATGGAGAGAGTGAGATAAATATGCTTACCGGTACTGTACCTTGAGAGAGACTCGCAGCTCTCGCTCGAGTATGCTGGTTGCCATGAAGGCAGAGTTGGTGTGGTTTGGTTGGGAGGCGAAGGCGTGAGAATGGTGACATAAGCAACTAGCAAGCCACTGTCCGGGCAGTTGCGGGTTGGTTGTGGGACTGTCAGTTCCGTCAGTGCGTGTACGTGTCAACGACTTCATCAATTGCCAGGAGCTCGTGCGCAGACGATCGTTGTGCTCGATACAGGTGAGTATTGATTTTTTTTTTGCTTCTGACTGGCATATTAGGTACACTGTTTGCTCCCCACCCGCTCCCCGGACCCGACTCTTCGCCATTTCAGTGGACTCCCTTGCGGTCAGGCAACGTTTGTCCGCTGCAAGGATCTGCTAATTGGCACAACCCCACTCTCCCGGCCTAATATCTTGGCTTCGGCTTTTTTTTTCTTTTCATGTTGAAGCCCTGGCGTATAGCAGACCTGTCGCTCCAACCCTCCGCGGTATTCGTGAGCACGACTTGCTGTACGCCGTGTAGGGGTGGATGCACTTTTTTACATACTCGTTTCGTTACCCCTTTGGTTTCATATTCCTTTTGCTTGACTACACTCCACCCGGATTCGACTCTACGTCATTTCAGTGGACTCCCTTGTGGTCAGGCAATGTCTGTCCGCCGCGAGGATTTGCTGATTGGCACAACCCCGTACTCCCGGCCTAATATCTTGGTCTCGGCTTTTTTGCTTCGTTGAAGATCCTGCCGCCACTAGAGCACTCGCCCGAAAAGCCCAAGTGACTGGCGGTCGTATGAAGGTATGTCTCATCTCGATTTCGATTGTGCTGTACTAAATCATTGTTACTAAGTCCACAAGTCACCGAAAATGACCGAGATCTGCGGGTCCACATGCCATAGCCACAACCGTTGTCGCGTCGCGTCGCGTCAAGTCAAGTCGCGTCAAATCAAGTTGCGTCACCTCGTTGTGGCCACTCTCGCTGTGGCCACATAATAATGGTGCAATAGCTAGGTGGCGGACGCATTGACATACGGGTATTGTTGCGTTTTCCTCGCTTTTCCATCCCGCCAGGATCTCTATCTATTCCCATATTATAAAATGCCTGTACTGTGCTGTGTTGCAGCCCCTTCCCATCCTATTGCAATATCTCACTTTCGAGCTGCTTTCCGCATTCTATCCCGATGTCTAAATGACCCCGTGTGACTGGTTGCATTGATAGCGACTCGGATGAAGACAACGAAATCGAGATTGGGCTGAACTTCAGTCGCAATCACGGCGCCCGAACGACCTACCATCAGGTCGTATCCCCCAGAAAGCAGAGAGTTACGAAGACAATGCCTGCGCCAGCGATTCCGGCACCTGACTTCTTGGAGAGCTCGTCGAAAAAGGAGTCAAAGCGGCCGCAGGTACGTCCATCGCCATTCGTTCCGTCATAAAAGCCTGACTCCATGGATCAGGGCGCGAGCGTGTTGATGAAGGCGTTCATTGACAGCATGCCCCGCATTCAGGACACGATCATTGGTCTCGAATTTGACCCGGCTGTGGAAGAGGACTGCCTCTGTCACCGGGACGCAGCTGCAGCAGTCTATCGATGCCTTGACTGTTGGCAGTGCCGGCCATCTTGCGGACAATGCATCAAAGCAAGTCACCGACATCATCCGTTCCACAGAATTCAGAAGTGGAATGGTCATTTTTTCGATCGGTCTTCGCTGAACGACGTAGGGTTTATCATTAGCCTGGGGCATCATGGCCAGCGCTGTCCGAACCGTGCCTTGAACTCTGTAGGCCGTTCTATGGTGGTCGTAGATGTGGGGGGTATTCATCAGTCCACAATTGAGTTTTGTTGCTGCCGTGATGCGCCTTCAGAACCTTTTCAACTATTGCGGCACCGTCTGTTTCCTGCTACCATGGATCTACCTCAGACGGCCTTCACCTTCCATGTCCTGGACGATTTCCACCTCCACACGCTTGCTTCAAAGAAGTCGGTGTACGATCATTATGCTGCGTTGCAACGGCACACTGACAATGTATTCCCACAGAACGTTCCGGTAAGATACAACAATTAGAGATTGGCCTTTCTAGTTCCTGACCCGTTGTTAGGATCGTCGTCGGGAGTTTCAGCGGGTGGGGCGCGTTTGGCGCGCTCTTGCCATGATTCGCCGGGCAGGGCAAGCCCACGGGATGGATGATGTTTTGACATTTCGACGGCGCAGCTCGTACGCAGTTAGATGTCCTGCATGCATTGAGCCTGGTGTCAACGTGTCCTTGGATGAGTTAGAGAAGATCTCACCCGAAGATATGTTCGTATCTCATATTTGCATGTATGGACTGTGCTAATTTGTCTCTTGCGCAGGCATAGGTATACCCTATTTCTGTCTGCCGATGGTAACTTCAGGCTACAACGCAAGATCAAGGTCGATGATCCCGATGACGTGGAGTTGCTCAAAGGCAACGCATACTTCGTGGAGCGGAGCGGATATAAAGATTACCTGAAAAAAATGGGAATAGCAACCGAGGATGAAGTCAGTCTAATGACCATGTTCCAAACTCGTAACACTGACATATGTACAGAGATCTACTTGTGCCCGGCTCAATGTTGTGCGATTACAAAACCTTCTCAAGTTCAAACATACAACCGTGAGTGGGGTGGATGCCATCCAGTGCGCGCGGCATGGTTTGTTCTGCCCTCAGGGCATGGTTGACTTGCAGAAAGGTGAAAGGTACGAGGTCCGCGTCACTGAGATCAGATTCTGGATGCTAATATTCTCGCGCCGCAGATTCTGCAATACTGACTATGCACTTATGTCTGCGTTGACTGAGTCCACACACGTTCCCTATATCAAATTCAGCTACGACATATTTTGCCAGTACGAAGTAAAGTTCCAGAGTCGAGTGGAAACACATTTCCCCGAAATGAAGGACATCGCCGCTCGAATCAAAGGGCTGGTGCCCAAGCTGCATATCATGGGACACATCGAAGACTGTCAGCTGCAATACTCATTCAATACCACACCCCATGTCAGCAGGACATTTGGCGAGACGATTGAAACAGCGTGGGCAGAAGGAAACCAGACTGCGGGAAGCACAAAAGAGATGAACGCAGGTCATCGTCATGATATTTTAGATGATTTTCATGGCTATTGGAATTGGCAGAAGGTCATCTCGATGAGTGAGTCTTGACACCATAATAATGGATACATATTAAATAGAATTTATATGACAGCTCGCTTGCTTTTTAAACATCATACAAATGCGGTTGCCATGTATCGTCGGGCAAGTAGTGCGTTTGACGCACTGTGTGCACGACATGGACCAGATTTAATTGCTGATTGGTCCGCCATGGACTGCAAGCCGGTCGTCGAGCTGGGGTGGTCCTAGTAATCACTATATTGCTGGAATAGCAAGGCACATGTAGTGATCGTATCAATTGAATGGTGATGTTACTATATTCATTACATTGCAGAAAATATAGTGATCATCTTATGCTCATGGTTTCTTAAAATGTAGTGATGCTCCGAGTTACTGTATCACTGGCTTCCAAGGAATATAGTAATCATTTCATAGGGAGGGTCAGTGTATCACTATATTATGCAGGAAATCACTATATACTATGTATCTTGCAATACCACTAAGATAGTGATCAACATAGTCATACAAGGCTTAGACATTATAGTAGTAGTTACACTTTGAAGAATATAGTGATCATTTTATACTCATGGTTTTTTGGAATGTAGTGATGCTCCGAGTTACTGTATTACTAGCTTCCAAGGAATATAGTAATCATTCTATAGAGAGGGTCAGTGTATCACTATATCATGCAGAGAATCACTATATACTATATATCTTGCAATGCCACTTAGATAGTGATCAATGCAGTCATAAGACTTAGGCATTGTAGTAGTATATCATTGCTCCAGGAAATATAGTAATGCTGCATTAGGGAGGCTATCAATGATTATATTTGCTGGAAACATCACTATGCAGCTAATTTGTCTGGGTAACGGCCAAATTCGGGTATTTCCGAAGCCGCCTTTGGCATTGCGACAGGCACACCCCCGATTAGCCTGATCTCTGATGAGATCTGATCCTCCGATCGGGCAATAATACCAGTATTTGCTTCCCCACTGCTGCTCCTCCGTTCACCGATCAATACTAGCTGGCCTCAGAATGTTGCACAATGTTACTTGCATAGAACATGCATGCACTCTGTACTATGTCACACTCAGTTAAGATCTAATCCACTGATCTAACATAACATTCACCAGCATTTGTTTTTTCTGCTGCTCATA
Source organism: Hericium rajendrae (assembly GCA_033439255.1). NCBI lineage: Eukaryota > Fungi > Basidiomycota > Agaricomycetes > Russulales > Hericiaceae > Hericium > Hericium rajendrae. Next base: position 333,979 of record JAVRDV010000017.1, read on the forward strand.
TATTCACTGAGCATTTATGTCCTGTCTGAATATGAATACTCTAGTCATTTCTAGCTTATTCATGCTCTTGTCTAATCTTATTCTATAACCTCAGCTAATGCAGTGATATACACATGCAACAATGAGCAACTTGAAGACCTTTGCACTTATGATTACATAATATACACCTGTGTCGAGACTATAATGAAGTTGAAAACATTACTACTATGTTTCAGGATAGCATCACTACAATCTTGACTTTACATTCTAAGTCACATGAAGGTTCACTACGATTGTACGAAGGCATCACTATGTTTGACAGTAAGACACTTTGATTAGACAATCACTATAATGCCTTGACAACATCACTATACTTGACAGCAAATACACTAAGTCAATCGGATGATCACTACAATGCCTGCAAGGATCACTAACATTGGAAGCTATGCACAAAGTCAAACTACTCTAATTGCTGCCCTCATTCTCTGATCCACTGCCATTCAGATCTTCGGCCTCATGCTCATTGTCATCGGAATCTTCAGAGCTAAACTCCTCTTCTATACGAGTTGATAAACCTGCCGCAACGCGGAACTGTTTAAAGCGGTGAAGGTCAAGGCTTTGAGGAGCCACTTCAGCAGGTGCTGTCGCAGAAGACTCGCCATAGATGGACAAGTTGAGAGAGGACAAGTCGAGAGAGGGCAAGTCGAGGGAAGATGAGTGTAGCGAGGGGGCATGCAGCACTGTCGGGGATGCTGGCCAGTTAATTGTCATATCATACTTGACCAGCAATGGAAGCCAGAGTGATTTGAAGGATGCCGCTAGTCCCTCATGCAGCAGGTGCTGTCGCATTGCATAACCTTGTAGTCCGCTCAGAATATCTGGTGATGCGGACTCACGCCCATCTACGAGTCGCCTCATCCACTTGGCAGCCCTCTTCTGGAGTGTGTCGACAGTACGCCGCATCTCTTCTTGCACGAACTCGATTTCCTCCCTCCACCGCCGTACACGAGCACGGCTCCTAGCATACGTGACTCGCATACCTGTACCGTAGTCAGCACAATTAATAAAGACAAGTCATGGACTGGCCTACCATCATGGATCTCTTCTGTGCTCAGTTCTCTGTCTTCGCCATCGGGATGATCCCGTGCGTCATGACTGAGAACACGCCAGATCCATGGCACTTCCTTCCTGCCTTCACCCACAGTCTGCTTTGATGTCTTCTTCTTCTTCTTCTTCTTCTTGCTATTGTCGTCGTCGTCGTCATCGCCCATAGGATCGACAAGATCCAACTTCTTCAAGACCCGCAGTCGAGAGCGCCATGGAGCATCCGAGTTCGAATCCAATAGATCGAGAGCATGTCGTGCATCATTGTATCGTTCGTATTGTCGATCACGTCTCTCGGTAAACTTCTTGATAATAGTACGGGCACGCGAGTGACGCTTTTGACTGGGACCATCGACATTGACGCTCTTGTAGTGCCGTAGGCCTAGACGAATCCGAATCATGCGGCGCACTTGGTGAAGCGCATCCTCTGCCTCCGCCTCTCGAAGGCGCGCTTCCTTCGCAGCCAACCCGACAGCCAGGCCTGATTCTCGAAGTGCTGCTGGAACCTCAAATGGCATCCACAGCTTTTCGAACTCAGGCTTTGGGGTGTCATAGGAGGACTGATCAGAGGGCGTCGAGTCGGCAGATATGAGCGTGGAGACAATGGGCATGTATACGGCTTGGACCTTGCGCCAAGCCTTGATTCGATGCTGCAGGCTGTTGCGCTTGTCCTGGAGCGTTGCTTTTTTCGTTGAGATATCGTTCTCGTTGTGACCATCCTTCTTGCGAAGGGCGCGCCTGGAAGGTAAATTATTTAGTCTCGCCATATTATATATAGGCTGATAACTCACTGTTGTTCTTGTAGTTCGAGACCAACACTGAGGAAAGTGCTCGCGGTCATTTCGTGCAGGGTGACTTGCCCTTGGGATGCTAACTTCGCCTCTTCCCTCGCGAGGTCAAGGCGGACATCTGCCAGCGTGGTCTCTGCCCTTGTTTCAACAAATGAAACACTCATGAACACAGGATAACGCACCATTGACAGGCTCCTCATAAGGATTCAGCTTCGTCTTGGTTTCATCTGCATCCCACTCGGCTATTGCTACATCCCACTGTGCAATGACGTCCTCCGGAAATGTGTGCTTCACCTCGTCGAAGATAGCTTGTTGCTTCGCTATCTCGCATACGGCATCTTTGAGCATGTGTGCAAGTTGAGTGCCTGTCTTGACTGTTAACATCTTGAGAACGCACTTTTAAAAGTGTGCGTGCTTACCCATAGTCGTTGTCTTGCGCCAGTTCATGGCTCCGAAAAAGTCGTCGAGTGCTTCGTGCCTCGCGCCGGACGACATTTCACGTGTGCTCAACGCGGCGCCGTTCGTCTCGGACCAGTTAGCCTCAATACCTTCACCGTATGTGCGGCCGACACCTTCCGTGAAATTGAATGAATACTTGACTTGACAACTTGGACCATGGGCTGGAAGATGGAACTTGGGGACGAGAAAGGTAATCTTGGTCTTTGTGGTATCAAGTTGGAAAGCTGGAGGAAAATGGCCCATGCGCGCTCGAAAATTCTTCGAGTACTGACACGCTATATCATAGGAAATGACAATGAGCATGAATATTTCCATGGCAAGCATCATCGTCATGAGGAGGATAAAATCCATGTTCGCATATCTAGAGTCCATGAGTTCAGTCAGAATTTCCAAAGGATTGAGAAGGGACATACCGTTCTCCGCGCTCCAGATCACCGACGCCATTTGTCCGAAAGAAGGAATGACGGCCACAAATTACCGCGCCAACACCGTTGATCGCGAATCGCCTCTGGCCTGCAGAGTTTGCGTGATCAATGGCGGTGAACGACGAGTTACATGTTTGAATCTACAGGATACTCAAGACACGCTCACGGCAGATCGAATCGCACGAACGTACCTCAGACTCGGTCGCATGTATGGCGAGATGACTTTTATATAATGAGTTTGAGACAAAATAGGCCCATCCGGGAGCCAGTTCAATATCCTTGTACCCGTGGTTTTTGAGCTTCAACTTGAAATTGGCATCTACGGCCAGAAACAACGTGTATATGAATCTATCGACAACAAGCTAGTAAGTACATAAATCGCCGCGGCGAGCGATCGCATACCGAAGATGGGGAGGAGTATTCTCCCAGCCGTCTGGTAAGTTGACACCCGGATGTGGGCAGGCAGGACAATCGAGGCCCAGCGCACCCAGAGGTGTACCGGCGATTCCACCAGGGTCATGACCTCGCCCAGATCGTTTGGTCATGCGCACATGGCGGAAACACCTCGCCGCACGCGAGAACTCCTGATATCGACTCTAAAGATGGATGAGACAGTAGCATATGAAAGGTGAGTCAATGAACGCACCTTGGGCATCTTCAAACTGCTTCCCTCCGTTATCCGTACTAACCCATGATAAAAATCGTACGCATTCATCTTGCCTTGCAATGTAAGCGCGTGAAAAAGCTTGAGAGCGCGAATGGTGATCGCGGTTTGAGGACGATCGAGCGTTGCCGGCCACCAGCTTGCACGCAAGAACTGAACATATAGCATATGGGATCCGATCCTGCCGCATTCGCAGAAGCGGACACAGACAGTATGGAGACCCGTGATATCGAGGATGACCAGATTGTTTGAAGTGTCATGGGGATGGGGGCATGGCAGGCCATCGTGACCAAGCTGTATCTCTAAGCCCGCCTCGAGAAGGGTGTATGCTTCGAAGCATATACCATTCCAACGCTACAAGGACGTCAGGAACGTGTCACAAATCGTTGCGGCCATGCGTACCTGTGTCCGATGCAGAGGATCCCTAGCGTGTCGCTCGCACATACAGGTTGCGCATGAGAGCTGCGATGATGTGCAGTCTATACACTTCATATCCGCCGGCCTCTCATCACATATTGCACATTGGGCCGGATAGACTTGATCCCCAAGGCCTTCATGCCGAAGGAGCTCATCGAGGATAGTATCCCTAGCCTTGGCAAACTCTTGCAGATGGTGGATCTACGGTCATCCATGAGCTATATGCCGAAACCGTTTCGCCTCTCAGTTGAGCTTACCCGTCTCTTTCGCTTCTTTCTGGACCGCCGCCCTCCCTGCGTATCCGTCAGGTCAGGCACAAGAATCACCTCCGCCTCGGGTTGAAAATCTTGCGAGCCCTGGAAATCCTCCTGAGTCGGTGCGTCTTCTGGAATAGCTGACGACATTGCATCGTCAGAGGAGGGCGGGGGTAGCGTATGAGCGAAGAGAGCTTGATCGACTTCGGAGAGGGCAATCTTCGAGACCCGCATCTTCGGCTTCGTACGACATCGAGGTACTGCTATGCTGACATGCCGACTGTGAGTTGCTGAGGCACCATTACCGTCATCGTCGCTGAACTCAAGCGCTTGGACCTTGCGTTTGCGCTTCCCTCCCATGAAAAACTAGCAAGTGCAGATGAAGAGCGGAGAACTCAAAATGAATGGATTACGAATTGATTACAAGGCATACAATCACGTGACAGGATGCCCAACAAATACGATACATCAATTCCATGACGATATGCTGCGTGCTCGTGGTTCAAAACCCATAGATTCCTTGGAAGACCTTCTTTCGTATACTAAGGTGACCATAATGAGTGTGAGCACAGGTGTGCGTAAGTGAAATTATCGTACCCACAACCCAGGAAGACCAACGCACGGTCGCCAATAGCTTGGAAACGCGTCTCGGGCCCTTGAGAGATAAGTTCGATTTCTTGATGAAGGCCAGCCACGAGTCGGCGCAGCGCGTGGACCGATCGAACCATCTCGGATGCACAGGAGGTAGTCCCAGACTTAGTGATGTCACGGGCAACCGAAAGGTGTGCCTCGAGAAGGCGCTGCAGCGCTTGCTGATATCGTTGAACACCGATAAATGGTGCTGTTGCCTCCAGAACTAGCTCTCGGTACAGGTCATTACACTGTTGGAGCAGGTCAGACTCGTCCTTGGCCATCTGAGTGGTGCGATCGGGGTCGATACGGCGGTGCGAATGGATCATCTGATTATTGTACTCACTATCGCAGAGTGAGAGCACCTACAAAGACAGCACAGACGGACTTACAGGCTCGAACCAGATATACGCGATCTTCGTATTCGCATCTCCATCTCCCGCTCATGTTTGCTGACTTTCCGACGCCCTGTTCGCTTGACATAGGCATAATCGCGCTGATACTCCTGCCGTGTCGCTTGATGCCTATACAAAACTAGTTATTTCGTTGTATTATGCTGAGCATAACGTTACATACCGTTTATAATATGTTGAGTGGGAGGGAGACATATGTTGTCTGGAAGTGAATGAAGGGCGGGAACAGGCCAGTGTACTGGACAATTCAAGTCGCGTCGCGTCAAACTCTCAGCCACTACACTCTGCGCACCACTGAGAAACAATATGCATCTGTTATATTTATTCAAGCCTCTATCCCTATTCAATTTGAACGAGAGCATTGGGGCATAGTTCAACCATCTTCACTTTTTTTTCTGTGTTTTTTGGACATTGATATGATGTTAAACGCCATTGCTCTCGTGTTTTTCGAGATGACATCAGCAACATTAGTCAGTCTGCAATGCTACTGCTAAACTCGAAGCTGTTTCACGGCGAGACTAGAAGGACAACTAGTCCGAATACTGATAGGTAACGTTGCGAGATCGCTTCTCTTATACCTGAGAAAGGGTCTGAAGAACTCTCTAACGGTGATCTGACAAGGCCGCCCTCGCAGCGGAGCGGAGGAGATCAGGCGGGCCGCCACGGGGCGGGACGCAGAGGGATCGGGCGCAGCGGGACGGGGCACAACAGGACGGGGCACGGGGCACGGTGGGGCGGGGCACAGCGGGGCACAACGAGTGTCATAATGTGTACTACCAACCGGGCTTAACATCGCCGAATGTGCGAAAGTGTAAAGTACTCAGACAATAGCTCCAAACAATGCATAGATTGGGGTGCATATTTGAAACTGAAGGGGCGTGAACGGGGCATGTACTCATACTCAAAAGTCTATCGTAATCAATAACACTGTCAAAATTTAAGAAAGGGTGGGTAACTGCCGCAGCAATGCCGAAAAGATCAGTTGTATTGCATTTGATACTTGAACCATGCAGCCGCGTCGTCGATCGAGTTGGAAAATTTGTAAACTCCGATCTTGTTGCGAATGATTTCTTCCACAAGCTCTGGCCTTGGGTAAATAAAAAACGTGAGAGTAGCAAATGAGACGGTAGAAAGGGACTCACGATGGTCGGTAATAGATACCCGCTTGGTCCGCATATCCACTGTATACGGCCAGGAACTCTTCGGGGCGAGAAGGTCCCGCGTTAGCACCAGCATCTGGCTGGACTCCTTGGCGACGGGAGGGAATCGGATGGGTATCGAGTTGCGGGGGGGGCAGCCGTTGTTTTCGATCGCCGCGCTGGTTGTCATTATGCTTGACCGCGGTGTGAGAGCGTGCCTTTGGGCGGCGAACTGACTTGGCGAAAGCGCTCCGCAAGCCCTGTCAAATGTGGTCTATGTGCACGGTCTGAATCTAGGCGTGAGGCCACATACCTCAAATGTAATCTTTACTTTCAGATCACCGTTCGACAGAGCACGGCCCGGTACCACAACCGTCAAGGCTGGGTCTTCCTTGGAGACCGTAATGCGCTGCTCGTCGCCGTCGCCGTCGCCGGAGCTAATCGAGATTACCTCGATATCCTTGGCCTTGCCCTTGTTGTTGACGACGTGGCCGATGGCACCCGCGTGGCCATTTCCTTGGTCGTTGGCGTCGTTGTCGTTACTGACTTGGCCAGGTGTGTCGTCTGGCATGGACTCGTCCTCAGACGTGTCACTTGCGATTTCGATGACAATGTCGTTCGAAGTGGGAGCTGAGGTTGCATTGTGAATAGTAAGAAGCAACGGATGAAACAAAATACATACGAGGTGCCGTCAGACGGTCCAAGGACTCTAAGAGGTTCATGTATATTTGAGGGACGAGAGGTGGTCTGTAATGCGCAGCGCAGCGAGAGGGAGGGGAGCGATGAGGAAGTCGAGCGATAATTTTCATAGTCGGATTAGGCAGCGTGAGCACGTGCGGTATCGTGCGGTGTCGTGCGGCCGATTCCCCGAACTGTTCTGCAGTACTATGTAGTGAAGCATCCAGAGATTGTAGTGATCCTCTTGTTTTTGAAATTGGCACCTTTCTAAATTGAGAATACGACGCGACTTTTCACCAGCGCCGTTTCCCGCTTCTCTGTCTGCGCACAACCTATCCACCTATCCCACCATGAGGGCATGGGCAGACGAAATACAGATCAAATACCTGGAGGGTTTCCTTCCCGAATTCAAGAAACGGCAGGACAAGGGATCCACTAGGAAGATATGGCCAGTGATTTATGCAGGCTGGTTCAGACAGTGGCCTGACGATGGGAAGGTGGACATTCGGAAGGTACGTCATTAGAATTATTGACAGACAAACGATACTAGTAGAATGACACATACACAGCGTATAAAAGTCTGGTTTAACAACCATACGCGCGGGTCCGGCGACGGTATCAAACGGGGTGCACCGGGTCGCCTCCTCAACCTGACTGGCAACGGGAGACGAAAACTCGCAGCCTTCCAAGTCTACCAGACTTTGTACTGGAAGGAAAAACTGTCAGAGAAGGTCAACACAGCATGGGAAGAGTATCTGAAAAACAAACCTCAAGATGAGAAAACACAGGCGCGCGTTGCTTTCCAGAATCGGCTATGTATAGATTGGTATGAAAACGAGACGGAAGAGGTGAAAGCAGCCGTCGAGAAGGCGCAGACGGATCCTTTGGCCGACGAAATGATGGCTGTTGACGAAGTCGTTGAAGGCGCCGAAGTCGTCGAAGTCGACAAGGAGCAGCAGGCGGAGAGCGAGCGGAAACGGAAGTTACAAGAGTATGAAAAGTCCGTCGCAAGTGTCCTTCACGATTCTGCGCAACTAACACCACTTCTTCTAGGAACATCGAGGCCTTACAGCTTACCCTAGTAACGGTCGTGCGTGAGATTTATGCCCTAACCGGTTGGGTGTGCGTGATATCAGCCGGCGGGCCTCGACCTAGTCAGAAGGGTCAGCTTCAAACTATTGGGTGCGTAAATGTTGGTATAACGATGACGTCACGCTCGCTCACCTTCACAACATTCGACAGACTCGGTACGGATGCAGAGATCGGCACATTCAAGGATAACTGTAAAGAGTACCGTGAGGTCGAGAAGTTATTCCTGGCATATCTGCAGCGACTCTTTCGTGAGTGATTCGGCCAGTTCCATTGACATATGGCTTACCTCCGATGGACAGCCCCAGAGGTACAACAAAAGTGGTCCCTCGGCGATGTAATGAAGCTTCTGGAGAAGGAGACCGGCACCTCTTCATCATCCTTATCCATGGACAAGGGAGACAGTAATACACAGCCCACGTCTGATCAGCAAACGACTACTACTTCGCCCGAGCGAGATGTAGAAGAGACGCGCACCAAGGCCAAAACGGACAGAACAAAGACAAAAGGAAAGAAAAAGTCTCGCGCTAGACATGGAGAGTCAGAGGATGATGCCACGGGTAGCGAGGAGGAAACTGACTGGCAAACCGAAACCTCGGGCTCCGATTCCTCCGATTCAAATTCGGGACCCTACAGCCCGAAAACCAAGAACCTAACGCCATACGAACAAGAGCGCGCCGACAACATAGCGAAGCATGACGAATGGCTGAAGGATCTTGAGCTTCAGTTTGCCAGTCGCCAGCTGGTCACGGGTCTGTCGGAGGCGGGTCTATCGAAGGTGTCGGATAAGGGGAAGAAAGAGAAGAAGCGGGGCAAGGAGAAGCGGAAGCGGCGTAAGAAGAAGGACACCGGCGAGGACACGCCGCCTGCTCAACCAACCAGAGTTCAGCCTGCGAGAACGACGCGAAGCAAAGAACCATCAGTCGTAGTTGAAGAACAGTAAGTTCAATCACTTACATTTTCTGGATGTCGCTGATCAGAATGTATTCTTTAGCGAGCCAAGCCAATCTAGCCGCATGAGAACTGTTCAGGATGCGACACTACACGAAAACGGGACTCAACAAGGGAGCCCGAAGACAACCATACCAGCGCAAAGCGAGGACTCGGGTCGGCAAGATGGGCTCCAAGGATTTCATGCATCCGAAGGGATTCAGTCGGTGGCGCGGGACTCCTCGGATGAGCAGCATGTCTCGGACAAACGCGTCACATCCACAAACAAGGGACATACAACTTTGACTGAGACTCCAGCTAGACCGATAGAAAGGGAGACTCACCAAGGCCAGACCGAACCTGGATCTGACAAAGATACTGCCCCCAGCGAGAAGCCGGCAGCTGCAACAAGTCCACCTGTGGCCAGCGAAGAGACGACAACTCCGCAGGTGGAAGAAGCTCGCCAGACGAAGCCCGCTGAAGCACCCGTTCAACAGGATGCTTCGAGGCAGACCCTCGCCCGTCCCAGTGGAAGCGAGATGGGAGGCGGAGAAGCCAGTAGCATGAATGCGTCTCCCGGCCCGCCCATTCCTGACCCCGTTGAAGTTCGTCTTCCGAGCGACCCAGAGTGGTTTGGGGAAACGATCGAGTTCTTGAAGACGGGTCCATCGTCTGCCGAATGGAGACGCATCCTCAGCTTCTGGGTGACCGTAGAGCGTGCTTTGAAGCACCCGGCTGCAACAGTGAGTATTGTGAATTGCTGAGCAAATTGACACTTACCCATTTTCAGGATCGGTCGAACTGGCTCGATTCGACCGACAGACCTGCGCAGATCTTCGACTGGATGAGGGCACGTCGTGACTACGAAAACATACCCAAGTTAGGTGCGGTATCGCAGTTCGGACAGAAGTGGCGAAAGTGGTGGACAAACAACCAATCAAGCTGGCGCGTAAGCAGCGAGATGGCGTGGCCCTTGAATCGTGATGTGGACGACAGTGAGAGATGGGAAAGTTTGAAAAAGGGTGGTAAGAACGGCCTTCTGATGTTCCTGATTTCCCTGGTATGGTGGCATCGGAGGGCTACGAGCGATGGGGATAAGGCGGCGCTGAGCTCGGTGGTGGAAGACGTCGAGTTTGTGTTTGAGAAGGTCGTGGGTTCATTGGAGGCTACAGGGAAAGATGGTGAGACAGACATAAAACGCACGAAGAAACCGAAAAGGAAAGCGAACGCCTCTGCCAGTCGAGAGCCTCCGTCGAAAAGATTACGGTAAGCAATCAACAATCAACCCTTCACCATGATCAACTGGTGCTGATTGATTACAGTACAAGATCACGAACCTGAGGATGCACTCTGCCAGCATTATTTACTATGTACTGTCACCCACTGTCACCCACATGTAGAATACCCCGCGTGAATGTCGAGATATTCGAGTTGGCGATGCTGCATCAACGGAAGCAGATTCTGAATGCGAATAATTACGAAGTCATGGTCCGCTGGCGAATCGAACTGAAAGATGATGCTGCGTAATGCCGCTGCTGCCTCTGAAGATGAATTCCATGTAGTGCATAGAGATCGTGAACACAGAACTGTGTAAGTGGGGAACGGAGGCAAATTGCACGATCTCGATGCCGAGACCGGCATCAGCGGATCAGATCATATCGGGTATCAAACCCACGAGTGCGCATCTGTGTACATTGCTGGCTATAAGCCCTACGCTGGCTAAAGCAAATATCATACAACACTTTTGAGCAATTCAATCCACTTCCGTAACCAGCTAGCATTGACCGGTGAACGGAGGAGCAGCGGCGGGGGAGCGAATACTGGTATTATTGCCCGATCGGAGGATCAGATCTCATCAGAGATCGGGCTAATCGGGGGTGTGCCTGCCGCAATGCCAAAGGCGGCTTCGGAAATACCCGAATTTGGCCGTTACCCGGACAAATTAGCTGCATAGTGATGTTTCCAGCAAATATAATCATTGATAGCCTCCCTAATGCAGCATTACTATATTTCCTGGAGCAATGATATACTACTACAATGCCTAAGTCTTATGACTGCATTGATCACTATCTAAGTGGCATTGCAAGATATATAGTATATAGTGATTCTCTGCATGATATAGTGATACACTGACCCTCTCTATAGAATGATTACTATATTCCTTGGAAGCTAGTAATACAGTAACTCGGAGCATCACTACATTCCAAAAAACCATGAGCATAAAATAATCACTATATTCTTCAAAGTGTAACTACTACTATAATGTCTAAGCCTTGTATGACTATGTTGATCACTATCTTAGTGGTATTGCAAGATACATAGTATATAGTGATTTCCTGCATAATATAGTGATACACTGACCCTCCCTATGAAATGATTACTATATTCCTTGGAAGCCAGTGATACAGTAACTCGGAGCATCACTACATTTTAAGAAACCATGAGCATAAGATGATCACTATATTTTCTGCAATGTAATGAATATAGTAACATCACCATTCAATTGATACGATCACTACATGTGCCTTGCTATTCCAGCAATATAGTGATTACTAGGACCACCTCAGTTGGGTCGTCGTGAATGGAAAAGTAACAAGCATTTATGTGTCCAAGGTGAAACACGGTGGGTCCATGTTACCCGTCAATGCGCAATGAAGTGACCCTTATACCTGTTCAGGACCACCAACACAGTTCTCCAAACTTCAGGAACTACTTCAAGATGAGACTGTGCAGATGTTGAGCAAGCAGGGCACTGCGGGATGGGTTTCTGTTATCAATGACGGGTTGCGTATGGAGGCAGAACAGTGAGTGTATCGGTCATGCGGGTATTTTCCTGTTTCTAATGCTTTGCAGATCTCGTCTTCAGACATTGGCATCTATCAAAGGACGTACGCCTGGGGAACAGGAACGTTTGGAAGTTGGTCGTCTCAAATTTCGGAATGAGCTTGATACATGGCGGTCACGTCAATTAATGTTATTTCCTGCTCTCCACCGCATGCTCGTTGTTGACGAAGACGACGAGCCCGAAAACATCAAGCTACTGCTGCCATCATCATTCAACGAACCTATGAGGAAGGCCCAGGGCTTGGATGATGTGGTTGTGATAGAGCGCGGGCTGCGGATTGGTCAAGCCCATGACGTCCTTCGAGATGTCCGGCATGCCATCAAGATGTTCAACTATAACCTGAAGTTCAAGAAAAGCAACATCTTCAATCAGGGGCCGACAACACGAGCTCAGGCTTTTCTTCGTGACCTGAAACGTGACCAAGTAAGCGTGGCAGATAAGTATCGTCGTGCTCGTGCGGCTTTGGTACGTTTGGGTATGGCCGAAGATGATCACGTACTGCAGCCTTTAAAGAACGAGGACCTTTGGATGAAGGACATTACTCAACCTCGACGGACAGGTAAGTGCAATGTCCATTATAAGTCACTTGTCCTGATCATATACCCAGGGGATGCGGGAAAGCAAGATCCTTGGTTTTGGACAGTGGTTGGTCCATCCGCACTGACTGAGGAGGAGCAAGCAGAGTGGAGTATGGAAAGTACGTATAATTTTCTTTTGTTTCACTCTATATATTGACTTGAACAGGTGAACGTGTGAAGTGGTTCCGCGACCGGGCAGATTGCCACCGCTGGCGAGAAGAGATCGACATAACCGATCAGGAGTTTACCAACACTAAACGCTCCCATACGGCAATGAGCGTGGCCTGGAGTGCTTTGGCATCGAAGGCGAAGGAGCATGGTGCAGCAGCATACGCGCACAAGCACAGCTCAATGTATGGGGAATTGGCTAAAGATGCAGCTTCGTTCCATACGAGTGCTCTTGATAAGGCAAAAGAACTGAAGGTACGTGTACTGCTAGGATTACAATGGATTCGATGACCGATTCCTTATGCATAGGTGAATGAGACCGAAGAGGATTTCAATACTGGTGGATAGATAAGACTTAAGGTGGATTGTGTATGGATAAGATTACATGCCATCGGATTGCTACATGGATCGGGTCGGATGGATTGTTTATGGTTTATGTATCTGAGCATGGGATTGAGATTTGAGGGAAGGATGGGATTGGATTGGATTGAAACCGATATGCTAAGTATGTAGTTAGGATTGACTCAAATTACATCGGATTTGAATGGATTAATCTGATGGTTGTCCTAACCTCATATGCCTGATATTTTTCTGCACAAACTCGGATTGGATTGGATTGGATTCCTATCAGATGGTAGTAGTATCTACATGTATAAGGTATCAGATTCCATTTCTATGCCCTCTATAACCCCCCTACAACTCATGGGTCAGATCGATCCATAGCCCCTTACAACTTATGGGATGGCTTAATCCTATGATATGCAGCTGGTGATACAACAGAATGAATGGCGACCAGAAGTATGCAGAGAATCTCCAGACATGGCTGCTTGAAGATGTTACAGGCATGGGGTACGGTCTTTTGGATAAGGTTGTAGCATTGCTCGTATTCTGATACAGAACGAGGAGCCTCTCATCACCAGCATCACCTCTCTATTGATGTAGAGCATCCATACAAGCAGTGGTGAGTTCATGGCTGACCAACCAATGTAGGTATCACAGTGTGGCATGAATTAGCAGTTAATAGACATTGTATGTAGTATGCTAAGGGATGAGCATGTGCAATCTATAATGTGCATTGGCCAACCATACCAGCATACTATGGTATACTATTTCATATGTTGGCCAACCATAGGGGCATGTCATGGTAAAGTGAGTCAGACATTGGCCAACCATGCTGGTATGGTACGGGAGAATGAACATGTGCATTGACTAATCAATGTCGCACGGTATAGTATGGTCCTTCAGATGTTGACCAACCATAGCAGCATGCCAGGGTAAAGTGAGTCAAGCATTGGCCAACTATGCAGCCATAGTATAGGAGAACGAACATGTGCATTGGCCAACCAATATCGCATGATATAAAGATGTTGGCCAACCATAGCAGCATGCCAAGATAAAGTGAGTCAAGCATTGGTCAACTATGCAGCCATGATACAAGAGAATGAATATGTACATTGGCCAACCAATGTTGCATAGTATAATAGTATCTTTGGCTGTTGGCCAACCATGTGGGCATGATATTGAAGAGAGAATATGTGAGTTGGCCAACCATACATGACACAGAAGAATGAATATTTGTGTTGGCCAATCAATGTCACATGGTATAGTATAGTACTTCGGACGTTGACCAACCATAGTGGGATGATGATGTAGGCAGGATGTACATGTGTGGCCAACCATGGTGGCATGCCACAGTAAAATATGTTAGAGGCTGGCCAACCAAGGCACAATAGTGGAGTATATAATATCAGACACTGGCCAGCCAAGCTAGAATAGTTGAGTCAAATATAGTAGAACATTGACCAACCATGGCAGCATGATTGAGTTATTTCAGCACAATGTTGGTCAACCAAGCAGAATGCTACTGTATAAATATACGGAACATTGATCAACCACAGTGGCATGCCATAGTTAAAGATATGTGAGGTTGGCCAATCAAGCTAGAATGGTAGTGTATAATTATATGGGATGTTGATCAACCATAGCAGCATGTCGGTGCAGAAAGAATATGCACATTGGCCAATCATAAGGTCATGCAGCCTTACAGCATATTGAATATTGGCCAAACATACTGATATGCTGCAATATGCCGTGGTAGGCTGAGGCATATTTTGCACTTGATCAGGCATATTTGATTGCAGAAATGGCATACTTGGCCAGACAATACTATATGATAACTAACTGTCAGGTATAGGGGCATAAGTGAACATTCTCGGACAATGTAGTATGACAATTAAGATTGTCATTCTGGTCATACTACTATGACTACACTAAGACATTGGCCAATGTGAGCTCACCAATCTAGAATGTGATGGTGTCAGTTTGGCTCACCATTCTCATACAAGAATTAGTACTGAATGGGCTCTGCTAACACACCATGATGGTCACTCAATCTGCTCAAGAATGGATGTCTTTGACTTGGACCATTGTCATAAGCCAGTGCTGCCCAGTGGTGAGTCCATGCACTAGAGAGTATCTTTGAGCCACAATGACTCTCAGAAAGCCATCTGGATGAGACAACACAGACAAAAAGGCCATCAACCAGCATAAGACTCACATGGAACAGCACTAGTGTCATGCAAGGTGAGATACAAATTATGAAGGTTTCAGCAAGGGTCTCAGTGCACCGTTCGAGATATGAACAAGAAAAGAGAAGTACAGAGAAATGCAGATGAATGCAATGGATATAAAGTAGATTTTAGGGCCGATGAAGATGCATCTTTAAAAAAATAGTGTTGCATTGCTAGGGGATGACAGAAACACCAAGTGCAGTACAGTAGACAGGTGACTGCTGCAAAGGTAGTAGAAGGCTGTTACCTAAATTGAAAGCTATTAGCTACCAGACCACAGATTTTAATAACTATGCTTGGTCAATGTGCATATCCTTTCTGCACCGACATATCACTATGGTTGACCAACATCTCATAAAAGTATATGCTACCATTCTAACTTGATTGACCAATGTTACATATCTTTAACTGCAGCATGCCACTGTGATTTGCCAACATTGCATCCTATTGGATCCTCACTAGGTTCTGAGGCTCTTTCACTCCCGCCAGAGTCTGCATGGACATCCGAGATGGATGAATCATTGTCTGGTACATGCAATGCATCAATAGTGGCAAGTGATGCTGGGTATGCGAGCTCATCAGTGAAGATGTTTGGATGCAATAATGTCAGCTTACCTTCTGAAGATGAATCAAGTTATCTTGATGACGAAGAAGAGATTGATGAACTGGAGTCATCAGAAAGCAAGGGGGAGAAAGTTGCTCAGAGTGGACAATCAGACTCGTCTGGGAAGGCAAAAATGAAGATCAGTGATTGGTTCAAACAGATCAGCAAAGATGAGTTCTGCTTACAGACAAAGAGAGAAGTGGATCGAGCGCACGAAGAGTCTGCAGAGCTACAAGAACAAGAGAAATCTAGGCAAGCATAGAAGCTTTTCAAGAAATGCAAACGAGCATGCCAGCGGCAACAAAAGCATCGTGCACTCGTGAAAATGTCCAAACAATCAGATACACATGCACCCACAATGCTAAGAAAGGTAAGCTCGACTTCATCACTTTCCCAAAAATTCTAGCTCTCATCTTGAATGCCCAGAGATCCTGCTTGGATGCCTTTGACATCATGACTGATGCTGCACGATCATCTACTGCTAGTTCATCTCACCAAGATCAAATTGCTGAGCTGTCTCATCCTTACCGTCAATTCAAAGAAGACAACCGCCTTCAGAAAGCTTCAGACAAGTTAGGGAGCACAGGTCGTCCAAGAGTTCAACTTCAGAAATGTGCATCGTACGTCAACTGGTTGTCTCCATTTCTTTGGACAACCATCCTTCGTGCAGCTTCAATGGTACCGAGCTGGAGCCACATGGAGATCACGAAAAAGTGCTGCCTGCTTGATCCAGTGAATTTCTCGTGGCTCTCGTCAAACACAGTCAAGAGCTGGATTTGCATCCCATCTTCTGAGGCACAGGAATGCAGCGAGAAACCTGGCTTCAAGGCATCTGTTCTCATACGAGCTGAGCATGGTAACCAACCAGGTGGTGTGACCACATGGGTTGGAATTTTGGTACGCATGCATTGTCCATGATTTTGCTACCTTCTGATCAATCTTGATACCAGGTCCAATATCCTGGTGCTACTCAGCAAATCCTGACATGGCTACAAGAGCTTCGTCAAATTGGTGCTCCTCTCCATCTCGAATCCATACGAGGCCTTGTTAACGGTATCCTTAACTTTGTTGCCCCTCAGATCTTCGAGCATCGCTTCAAAGATGGCAGCAAGTTTTGTGTTTCGGATTCTTTCCTAAGAGGATTGCTTAAATGGGCTTTCAACTGGAGCTATTGCTGCACCACTCGGGCAGCTCAAAAGTTGCCTCCGAATTATGAGGAGCTCACCAAGAAGGCATTCTTATGCATCGCTTACATTGTCAAGGAGGATGACATTCCGAGCAGCTGTATTGTCAATACCGATCAAACTCAGTCCCCTTATGCTCACGGAACTGACACAACATGGACGGAGCAAGGCACAAAACAAGTTGACGTTGTGGGCTCCGAAGAGAAGCATGCATTCACGCTCGTAGTAAGCGTCACAAACAATGAGGTCTTGCTTCCATTTCAGGTCATCTATAAAGGCATGACCATGGTATCCTGCCCATCGCTGAAGTCTCCGCATTACCAGGATACACAGGCAGCGGGCTTTCGGTTTGAGCCATTGAAGACGTCTACATACTGGTTGACTCAAGAGACTATGCGGTCCTTTGTCGAGGACATCCTCGTGCCATACTTCAACACCCGAAAGCAGGTGGAGGGTCTTCCCGCTGATCAGCACTGCATCTGGCTGATCGACTGCTGGTCTGTCCATCGCTCGGATAAATTTCTTTACTGGATGCAGCATAACTTTCCCTGGATCACTGTTCTCTTCGTTCCTGCAGGTTGCACAGTGATCTTCCAGCCATGTGATGTTGGCATGCAGCGACTTCTCAAGCTCTCGATAAAGCAAAGCTCACACGAGGACATTGTTACAGAAGTTGCCACAAAACTCAACACTGGTACCCCGATCTCAAAACTGCTGCTTGCAAAGGATATTGCGACCTTGCGAAATCATACTGTCAAGTGGCTATGGAATGCATACACGTTCATGAGCTGTGAGGACTTGATAAAAAAGGTGAGTGTCCCTTCTACTGCAACTGCACGTCACACTGATGATTCAGCAGGCTTTTTCCATGTGTACCACTGCTAACGGCACCCTAAATCTCTCTTTTGAAAGTCTTACATCGCACCAGGCTTGTGACATTCTTCGCAGGCTGCCCGAGACTGACCCAGATTTTTACGAGGAGCTCACTCACAGTCGACTTCAACGGTCGACGGCTCCGACCGTGGTTCCTCCACCTAATGGGCCCTTACAGGAGGATCAGGAGAACAACGGAGATTACGACGATGACAGTGCACTCTCACTTCAAGACATACTCGAATGTGTCATGAGTGGACCCACAGTTATCCCACAGTCAGAGGACAATGTCCTGCAAGATTCACATTGGGGGAAGAATTCGAAATCGAAGTCGAAGTCGAAATCAAAATCGCAGCACGCCCAGTGCGTCCCTGATGACACCACGAGTCTCGTCCTTACAGGCAAAGTGGAGGTCCTTTACGACTCTCCTGACCAGGTCCTGACGTTGGGCGACACCGCTGATGAGGGTGGAAATAAAGAGAGGCCGCAGAAGCACATCAGAAAGGGCGAGAGTGAGCAGTTTTGGGTGCATAGCTCAGAGGACCACCATAACCGGGGTGATTCTGGGTTGATGATTGAAAAAAGTGACTAGAAACATGCTATCTACATCCTCCGTAAGGTAGAAGGTCTTTTGAGAGCTTAGAAAGGCTTCAAAACTGTAAACTAGAAACCTAGAAAATTTCGCGCTGGCTTATTGTGACTGGTGACAATTCCATGGATTTTGCACTGGCTATGGGCCTGTGACCTGTGATGCGAGAAATGGTCGAAAGGGTACAGTATTGGATATTGGCCAAGCATACTGGTATGCTGTGAGATGCCATAGTGTACTGGATTATGCCTTGGCCAACTGTCACAAATTGCTTCATTTCTCTTTATCTTCTTCTCTACCATCAAGGCATCATGTCAGTCTGAACAATGACAGTAAATGATATCTATGGATAAGTGAGAAGGGAATATTATCATAGGAGAAAAGAAAAGAGTTAGTCTAAAATAAGCATATAGCAAAATGTAACTGAGAATGGTCATAACATATCAGTATCTTCATTATCATGTACACCTGTACCAGTTCCACTTTCAATATGAATTCCCTGCTGAGCCTTCTCCCATGCTGCTTTGATATGACCTGAGAAAGTTATGGCACATCCACGTGTCAAACGAGATAGAACTTTGGTTGTACCATGAGGATGCTCAGGTTGAAATATCATCATTGTACCCTGGTCTTGAGGTACCACCACTTTGAGGCTGAGATCTACAAAATTTCCTCCAAAGCGTTGAGGATGATCAACTGGAACTGATGCATAAAATGCATCTTTTCTAGTTTTGTATCTTGTCTTCATTGCAAAAGAAGCTTCTGAAATAGTTTCAGCTCCAATAACCCAGGAGTATGCCATATTGGCACATATGGTATCAGTATGAACTGGACTAAAATTATAATTAGCTCTAGTGCTGTTATAAAAACTTAAAACATACGCTTCATATGCTTGTGACATATAACCTTCAGGTGGTGCACGAGATGCAAGAGGAAATTGAAACTTTTTTCCTTTCAATTCAAATTCATATCCAGTTCCTGATTCAAGTATTAGAATAATATTATTAAAAAAGAAACATAAAAATATACCTTCAGCAACATTTCTAGTTGCAAGATGTGGCATACCTGCCTCTTCCATAATACGCTCTGTCTCTTCTACGACCTCTTTGGGCATATAGGCATGAATGAGAGCCCACATCAGAGACAATACTGCCACAGCATCTTTGTCATTTTTCACTTGAGCATCAGATGTAGGTTTGACAAAGCTACGTGCACAGCCCCATACACGTGCATGGACAGGGCCTGCATTCCAGCCAATTTGCACCATTGTGCCCTGATGTGTTGGCTAAAATTAATAATATATCAACAACCATAGATTACTATATAAATTTAGAAACATACTCGCACATCATGTCTTACTTTGCATGCCTCAATTATTGAGCTATTGAGAAATTCATAAAGATAATTGATCTTGTCAGAACAGTTGATAGGCATTGCTATTTTGCATAAAACTCTCAAATGTATCAAATACACTGGATCTTTTGAATCTGATTCTAAGATTAAAGACTTAGCAAGTATCAAGTTATAATATGATA
The DNA here is from genome assembly GCA_033439255.1 of Hericium rajendrae. Classification (NCBI taxonomy): domain Eukaryota; kingdom Fungi; phylum Basidiomycota; class Agaricomycetes; order Russulales; family Hericiaceae; genus Hericium; species Hericium rajendrae. Next base: position 353,897 of record JAVRDV010000017.1, read on the forward strand.
AATGGACACATTACCTTTTTGGGTATAAAAAAAAGTATGTTTGTCAGGATCAACAACATAGAAGTCGTCATTTTCATTGACAACATAGTATGGTCTCATAGGATCATGCAGAGGCTGAAAATCATATAGGAGTGTGCCTCTTGTGATGTCAACATGTTGTGGGCTGCGTTCAATCATAACAATGTTCTCATCATTGAAAAAGTCAAGAATGGAACGTGATTCTCCTAGAAGAATGCCAAGATCACGCATCTATTATATATTATTATTAAAGAAATAACAAGTACACAATTACAATACAGAACTCACCATATTGCGCTTGGTACCACGTCCAGCTACATTACTTGATCGACTCTTTCTATCTTTGATTATGCTGCAGTTGGTTTTGAAAATTTGCAGGGCCACCTGAAGAGGTTCACAATTATGTGCTGCACGTGGACCTTCACGTTTTACAAGCTCATGAATCATGGTAGGCTATTATATAGATTGAGAAAATTTTGCACAAAAATCAGAGATGTATCATACCTGTAGACCCTTCAGTCCAATATTGGCAGCACATTGGATGAAAAGTGTGATAAATTTGAGATCCTGCTCTGCAAAATCCATGTTAACAAGAAGTCCAAGCCCCTCATTAGATGTTAACACTGTTTTCCCTGTTATTCAATAACATTGAGCATCACAGACATCAGTACTGAAAATCCACATTACACTGCTCAGCTGTCTGTGACTTATTCTTTGACTTGGCTTTGGACTTAGCTTGGACAGTATGCCTGCCAGCTGGCACTGCTGTACTGGATTGCATGCTGGATAAAGCACAGTAAGAAAGCTAACATTATATCCAATGTATCAGTGCTTACTTTTTCATCTGAATAATTAGAGATGCAGTAGGAAGCAGGAGACAGCAGCAGGAATTGAGATATATGGTCAGGCAAGGCCAAGTCAGCGAAGGTGGTGTCTGTCACCAGACGCGACATGTCACGTGTGACTGGTGCATCACACGCGAATTGCATGCCATTCGTACTCCTCCCTGCATGTCCTCCCTTTCCATTCTTAGCTGGGCTGACCTCGTGCTGTGCGTTTCGAGCAGCGTACAACAGAGGCCTGGCATCAGAGATGGGCCTGATTGCAGCAACGAATTCCCTCACATCCACTTTCCCATTCTTCAACTGCAACGATCCATCGCCTGCCCAGTAAACTCCTTACAAGCTCTCGTCGAGCATCGATGGCGACCCGTGTCTGCGCATGCAGAACTCTGCAGACAAGCTGCCCGCCATACCATGCAGGTCCAAGGTCGACGCCCTCGCGAGGCAGATTTCGTGTGCCGTTGCTGGTACCTGGATGCGTTCTAGTAGCTGTATGATGGATGGATTTTGGTGAGTGTTCGAGCAGGATCTTGCCAGGCAGAATCGAGACTCACTAGACCTTTCGCAGCACCTATTTGTGTCACCATCTTTCAGGATTTTGAGGCCCATCGGGGAGCGCGATCCTCGCCGATCAGCGTCGCATCGCCCGAGAATGGTGCATCCCCCTGCCACTTTTCACACCAATGCCGGAGCTCATCGCATCCCTGCAGATGTGCTGATCTGCACGCTTAGGAAGTTCGTGTCCGTCCCGAGCATCAGTGGCCCTGTGCACCGCGAGGACTGCTGGCAGGCTGCGATATGAAGTGCCTGCATCAGCTCGGCGCGCAGGCACAGACGGTACGCTACATCCTGTTCACCTGCGCACACGTACCAACATCACAAATAGCTATCCATTGGCGATGACATGAATCCCATTGCCTTCGCAACTTTCCACGATTCGCCACCCACTCCCGGGCAGTGAAGCTGTGCATCCTCTTTTACAGGTAAGTTCGTGTCGCCTTCCCAATGCTGCTTCACGTAAACATTGATGCTAATCCCTGTTCAGACATTACGACGTGATCGCCACGCCTGCAACCGACTGGAAAATGCCGCCGTTCACGATGAACACGCTGGACGGCTCCCTCTATGGCCGCGGCATCACCGACGATAAGGGCCTCATGCTCACCGTCACGTGCGCAGCGGCCGAGCTACTCTCGCAGCACCGGCTCGGTATGTCTCATCGAGGGCGAGGAGGAGGCTGGCAGCGCTGGATTTGCTGAGGCCGTGAGACGGCATCAGGTGTGTATATGTGTGCTCAGTCTCGTTAGCCTCAAGCTCACCGCCCATGCATGCAGGCGACGTCCGCTCGCTGCCATTTCTGTCTCGAGGTCAAGGCAACATTCATGATCGCAGCATCGCGGACTCGCTATTGAGATCGGTCGATGACCTCGTCTCGAGACGGTCACCCCGAGCTCGGGAGAAGGGCGCCCTGCTTCCGCTTTTCACACTATCGCAGGCAGCACGTCCGTCCCGACGAGCACGCGGTGGCCATGCGGAAATCGACAGTGCCGGCACAGCGATGATCGTCGTGCGAAAATTGCGACGGCGCCGCTCCAGACGTCGGCGCATGTTGTCCTTGGCGATCAACACGCAATAGGAGACATTGAGTCCGATCCGACCCCAATATCTCTGCTCTCAACGACACGCCGACGTCGCTTGGACGCCGCTACCCCGATTCTGGAACGTGCAGGGCGACGCGTTGCCCATGCGACTGTGGCATCGCCCACCGGTCGCGTTACACGACGCCAGCCCCGCGATCTCTGCGCCATGCTGTATTGTTGATCGGGCAAAGGCCTTGCCATTGTGGCAAGTCACTCATTCTCAGGCAGCATTGTGCCTGCCACGCGTATCGCATCCGATGGAGTCACGACGAGCGTGCTCCGGAAACCTCGCCAAATTGTCCAGCTCCAGCAGAGCGTGGCCACATGCTGCCATCTTCCACGCACAGCATGGCATCATCGATGATGCCAGGAACTCCAGGATGAGTGCTCCTGCCCGTCACAATACCCATCGACGAGCCCGCTGTCTCCACACCATCTATCCTGCATGCAAGGTCTCACGTTCATGCACAGCATGCGGTTCCCCGCCCCGTATGCTTCGGCCAAAATCGAACCACGACATGGCTGAGCGAGGTTCTCAGTCCCTCAGCCACAACCGCGGGATCGGCACCGCAGATTCCTTAGGTCCAATCGACGCCGCTTCTGCGGACCATAAAGAGACCGATGCGTCGGTGATCGCACACCACGCCCTCGCTGACGTCGGTCAAAGCCCAGCATGCCGCCTTCAAAGCCCTGCTATCCACGATCCTGGACCTCTGCTCGGCGCTCTGCAGCATCCGCAGACCCCATGTACCTCATCGAGGCTAACGAGTGACCTGTCATGCATCACCTATGGTCTGCGTGGCACCGTGCACTGCATGATCGAGGTGTGTTTGTAGTGTCTGTGTGGTGTTCTCTGTCACTGAGTCGAGCGTGGCCATATCAGCCTTGCGAACATTCGCTACCTCATCCCTAGATGAGGCTGACCACATGCTTGATATGGGTTTCGAGCCTCAGATTGGCCGGATCGTGCAGCAGGAGGATATGCCTGGCGTTCAAGACCGTCAGACTCTCATGTTCTCATCCACTTTCCTGCGAGATATCCAGATGCTCGCCAAAAATTTCTTCACAGACTACATCTTCCTGTCTGTTGGTCGTGTGTGATCGACTTCCGAGAACATCACGCAGAAGGTCGAGGACGTCGAGGACGCCGACAGGCGCTCTGTTATACTCGACATCCTCACGTCGCAGAACCTCGGTCTGACCTTGATCTTCGTCGAGACCAAGCGTATGGCCGACATGCTCTCCGACTTCTTGCTCTCCAACAACTTCGCTGCGACGTCTATCCACGGTGGCCGCACTCAGTGCGAACATGAGATGACCTTGCAGACCTTCAGACAGGGTCGCACTCCCATTATGGTGGCCACTGCCATTGCCGCTCGTGATCTCGATATCCCCAGTGTCATGCATGTCGTTAACTATGACCTGTGCAGCAACATCGATGACTACGTCCACCACATTGGTCTTACAGGCCGTGCCGGCATAGAAGACCTCTCCCCCAATGCCCGTAGAACATCTACTCATTCCAAGCTTCTCTATCTCTATGACCATCTCATCGGTGGCTTGTCAACATCATATACTACTCATGAATCACACCATTCATCCTCCCCATATTGTGTACCCCTCCTCGACCCGACATCAATCATCTCAAGTTATCCGTCTCACGTTTCAATTTTTTCGCGCATCTGCCATGTTGATGCATGAGTATGGAATGGTGTCTAACATTAAATCCCGTGTCAATCAGCTGTCAGTGCTTGCTGCTATCACCAGTACCCAGCAACGATTGAAGCTTTATAATCGTGTGCCCCCAAATGGCCTCATGCTTTTCGTCGGCACTATCCTGACAGACGAAGGGAAGGAAAAGAAGATGTCATTCGATTTTGAACTGCACAGGTCCATTATCATGTATGTTTTCCTGACTTACTTATTTTTTAATGTGCTGAACATGCTCCATCTCACAGCTCGCTGTACCTTTGCGACAACAAATTCCACACTGTAGCTCTCTTGGAGCTCTTGGAGTTGGATTCGCGCTGCACTTTCATCGTGATGGATGGTGATGGTACCCTGTCTGGTACTCTTGCTGGCAACATGCATGAAGTCATTCACAAATTCACCATCGATTTGCCAAAGAAGCATGGACATGGTGGTCAATCTGCCCTGCGTTTCTCTCGTCTGCATGACGAGAAGCGCACAGCTATGTTCGCAAGGTCGCCGGGCTGGCTGTCCAGCACTTCATCATAAACGACAGAGTCAACATCACCGATCGCTTCCTGGCACTAATCTCAGCTTCGTAGACACAACGGTCGTCCCTGCATCTGTGAGTGCACAGATCTCTGTGCGTATCGTGCCAGAGCAGGACGTTGGGACGAGTGGCCGAAACCTCCGCGCGTCGTTCGCAGCCCTCAAGTCACGGAACGAGTTGCACCTCGCATTCGGGCACAGCATGGACTGTTGGCTCGGCGACCTCGCGCACCCATCGTTCCGAGTACAGGGGAACTGCAAGGGGGCGACGGGCCTGTTCACGGCGACGCAGGCCAGGAGATCGAGCACGCGATGGATGTACACTCAAGTACAGGAGCTGTGGCCGCACAATGTGCTAGATCTCCTGCGAGACCATGGTGTGCATGACACGTTGGCATTCCCGGCGTGATGGCAGTATCCTCCCATCGAGCTGCACCTGGCTGTCCCCCCTGCATCAGCGAGTACTGCAATAAGCAGATCGCTCCCACGGTCCACGAGCGCGTACTGTCCAGCCATATCACGACATCCTCGACGCCTCTGATACCGACATCGCACTCCCCCTAGCCCCTCTCCGCGCTGTCCACACCCCGAATAGAATGTGTCAGCATCATCGTGCACAAGTGTGGATCTGTGACATGGAAATGATGTGGCTGGTGTAAGCACTCTCAAACGACCTCAGCCTGGGCAAAATTCAGGCTCGAGGGTATAAGCGTACACAGTGCGGGCTCGCCTGTGGTCGTAAATGGCAGGAATGCAGAGGAATGTGGGTGCAAGCAGTGGATATCAGGGAAAACTCCCACCATGGGGCAGAGTTGGTATGTAGCGTTCTCATCTGACTTATGGAATGCAGCTAACGAGGCGTGTTGCAGTAGAACTTTAACGCAGCTGTGAACTTCGCGCTGCCAGATTGGCTGCCGTATAGACGTCAGTGCGTGCAGCGCTGCCGTGACTACCACAAGCACCCTGTCTTCTCGCACAATGAGCTCCTCGCTACTCATTACTATCGCCCAGCAATCACAGTCTTTCGCCGTTGCAATTTGGCAGTCTTCCTAGAACATTGCTGTCCTGCTCACAAGCTCCGATGTGATCAGGCTGGCTGATAGCCTCCAGAAAATGACAGAGACCATGAGCTCGACCAGCACAAGACCCATGCACTCGAGATAGATAAGGTTCTCGATGGCGAAGACAGGACAGAAGACCAATAGCAGTGCCACACATGCAAGGCCTCCTGCTCGTCACAGGCCGTGTGACGCTGCACCACGAAGGTCGCCTGCATCGACTATGCATTGGAACCCTGCATCCTGCCCAAGCACTTTTCCGACAAGGAGCTCATCGAGATGCAGGGCAGGGTCTCGGAATGCACTGCAATCCCTACGGCATAACAGGTGTAGCTCACGAAGGTGGTGGCCGAGAGTGTGCAGCCCCAGCTCCGCACACTGCGCGTACTACTCGCCGAGGGTGACTGCATCAACCACCCGCTGTCGGAGCTGTGCTCAATCCACATGTGTGTCACAGGCGCCAATGACTGGATCCACACCATGCAGGACTTCATCGTGCGCAGGCCGAGCTGTAAGCGCTCCAAGCACCCGCGCATGCGAGCGCCATCAAGAACCCCAGCGAGCACCCAGACAAGGACTTGGAGAAGCTGTATATGTTGCCCAGGGAGGTCGAAGGGCTTGGGTTCGACTGTATGGAGATCACGATGCTCAAGGACGCTGCGGCAATGGCGGAGGAGCTCAAGGCAGGTGCGCACATGCTGCTGTCATCCGATCGTGGCTGCAAGGCATACATGCATGACAGCAAGCTGCTCCCGCTCGAGGGCTCATCTGTAAATGTGTATATCGAGGAACTTGCTGAGGTCAAGATGCCCATCGCATGCAAGCAGCTCATCCACGAGCTGGAGAACGACGTCGACGACAGCACAATGACACTTGACGATGTGAACAACTACTTCCTCTGTGGGTGCAGATGCAACCTTGGCGTGGAGAACACTCACGTCAAGCTGCTCGAGATGTGCCAGCATGCCGGCCAGATGTTGCTCGCTCAGGCATACAAGAGGCTCGACAAGCTTGATGAGTTTGGCGACATCTACAGCAGTGTACCGATCGACCCCATCATCCTCGACAAGATGCCGCCGTGCATGCAGAGGTGCAGGAGTTCGAGAAGCAGGCCAAGGCGTGGCTCGTCCCCAAGTCCGTCACCATGCGCCCGCACGTGCAGGACGTGATGTGCTTCGTCAGATGCGCAGAGAAGGAGTTCAGCATCCCCACCAAATGCGAGCTCAAGTGCATGGCGGATTTTGCACTCGACCTCAAGAGCCGCTGCGACCAGGTGCTGGAGAATCGCTTCGAGCACCAGGACGATGAGGATGTATTCGCAGTCATGCTCAAGTGGGTCAACTATGCGGAACAACACCCCAGTGTCTTCTCAGAAGCACACAGCAATATGCAGCAGGTAGATATATTCTGTAATGTAGACGAACGATATACAATTCCAGTTACTACCCAAGGAAGCTGCAGAGTAACAGTATAAGAGTGGGGTGGTTGGATATGGGTATCAATACCAGGCAGGGCAGGTAGAGTCATAAGCAGTCGTAACTTGGATCAGAGGCAAATCAAAATATGCCATGGTTACCGATTGCAGTAAGGATCTCGAGGAGTAGCCAGCTCTCGATCGCCTGGCGGAGAGAATGTGGACCAGTTGTAGATTCGGGGCTGTACTCCTGGCTAGCTAGGTGAGTGATGTAGCTCGCAGGGATAGCTGCCTGTCGGAAACAGGTTCGCCATATGATCTTGCCCTCTTCGAGACAGCGCGCACACGATTCTTGAGTACATGCATAGGCTGGATCATTGTTGCCCACAAACATGACCTAGCATCCAGTACCTGTAAGAAATTGCCAACATGAAGCACCACTGAAACAACATACCTTGACCTGCTCAGTCGCATCCTGCTGGACTGTAAGTGATCCGGTGGCAGCTAGATGGAACATCCTAGGACGGAATGACTCCTTGCTGACTGCCCGAAGATTGATGCTAGGATGAAACAGCCCAAGCGACTGGGCTGCATCGAAGTCAGGAGTGTATGGAACCCCAGTGCCCTGAAGAAATTCAACGAAGACTCGGACAAGTCCCCACACAGCACCACCGATCTCGACAGATCGTTCGACTGTAGGAACTGATGAGAAGATACAGGTGTCGAGTACAGCCTGAATCGATGCAAACGATGTGATGTCGTTCGCATACAGCAGGCTCAACAGAGCATTTGATCCACCATGAAATGCCCGAGTGATCTGTATAGGCATTGCCCAGAACCATGAGTGCTGTGGTAGCACACAGACATCAGGAAAATGTAGAGGTACTATATAGTCCTATCAGAGTTATATAGAGTTCCTAGGGCCATAGCATTGCCCTTTACTCCATAGCCTATATAGCTAAGGAGAGATGCTATATAGTGCTATAGAGCTCAAGAGGGATACTATGAAGTGCTATCATAGCTATCATAGCTAACTATGAAGCTATTATAGGATGCCTAGCTATTGAATCTATCAGAGCTATATTATCTATTTATACTATACTCAATATGTAAACTTAACACATCTATCAAAGCAATAAAATCTATCAGAACTATCAGAATCATGATTTAGCTATAAAGCAAATTTTATATTTACTATTTACTTCAAACAGATTGAAAAGATCACATCAAGAGATGATAGCACAGAATTTGATCAAATTAGATTATATTAAATCAATCTAAATTTACTACAACATTTGATAAGTAACTACAAATTATACATTACAGACACTAGAACATTATCAAGTCAATTAAAGAGATATATTTGATGAAAGAGTAACAACACTTACATAGATTATAACAAAAAAAACAAAAAAAAAGCGAAAACATAATCTATAAGATCAAGGAAGTCAACAAGACATTCTAAAGCTTACCAAGACTATACAAAAAGTGTTAGTCTAAAGATATAAGATAAGTATAAACTAGCAAACATGAAAGACAAAGGCTTACCGAACACCGAGCAAAGAAAGACAGAGTTGAGAGAAAATCCGGAGGGAGGGAGAAAGTGGTGGTTGAAGAGAGAAAGAGAACGCGCATCGCGCGAGCCTTATATACCTGAGCGCGGACGTGCCCGGTCGGAGCCACAAAGTGGCTGCCGCGCGCGGCCGTGTGTCGCGAGAAAGGCTAGGTATTATTAGACTTTACCAGCTGAACTTGACTGTCCGTAGATGTACTGTACATTATATACCTGTGTAGCTCATTCATTGTACTGCTATAGACCGTCTTTGCCTGTTTGGCTTTTTCCTGAATTTAATGGGTTTTTTGTTGATTTGTTGAGTCTCGAAAATCATACGCTCGCACGTTCGGTGGCTGAAGTAGTCAGGGCATCGAGACTTGTTCGTTTGCTCATCCGTCTCACTCTCCATCTCCCTGCTTCATCTCTGCTTCCCTCTTGCTTCCTCTTTCTTATCTCTCTCGTCAGACTGGAAGGAAGGGTGAGTTTCTCGGGATTCGGAGACTTTCAGGTGAGTAGACATCTGTTTCTTTCTTACTCATTTGTTCTAATAATGAGAGTATCGCTCGGTATCGAGCGATACTCTCGATTTTCATCGTCCCTCGACACTGCACGACACCCGCGCACCTTCAACACGTCACACCCCTCGCGCACCGTCCGCGCCCTCGACAACGCCGCCCTAGCCCGTCGACAACCCCGGTTATACGACACATCGCCCCCGAGCTCCGTCGCGACTCACGCGCAGCCTCAATAACTCGCGCATGCCCCATACCATTCCCACACCCTTCGATCACCCACCCGCCCTCGACGTCGTGCGACGTTATGCGTACGGCCCGTCGCGTCCATTGCCATGGCAACGGGCACGAACGACTCCGTCCCGCGCGCGGCCAGACACCTCGCGCGCGGCCCTGGCACGACTGCAACACCCCGCACCCATGTGCGCAAAGCTTGCTTTGCGTACGCATGCCGTACCATTGTACCCGTTCTCGCGTGCATGCCGGTGCCCGCCAACACGCGGCCAAAGCCCCACCAAAACTCGCCCGCCCGCCCGCACACACGATACCCACGCACACGACGCTGGCTGCCCGCCCATAGCCACGTCACTGTGCGGCCATCTGCGACACGAGGCGTAAGGCTCGAGAAGTCGTGCATGACGTCGGCTGCCTGCGCAGGCCGAGCTATTGTGCGTGCGGCCTCTCATGTGTGCGGCTCGACACTGCGCGCACTCCCCGCCGCGTCTGCACCCTCCTCGCCATATCCTCGCCCTCTGCACCACGTCAGCGCCCTTCGAACCACGCCTGCACACTCCTCGCCGCCTTCAATGCTGTCTACGCCGTGCCAGTGCCCTCTGCACTGCGCCCGCGCACTCCCCGCCACATCTGCTCAGTCCCCGCCGTCTCCACACTTTCGCGCGGTCATTCCGCCATTCGCGCGGTCATCCCGCCAATCGCGCGGTCATCCCGCCATCCGCGCCGTGTCACTGCTGTTCGCACGGTGTCAATGCCGTCCGCGCCATGTCAATGCCGTCCGCGCCGTCTCTGCGCATTCCGCGCCGCCTACCCGCCTTCCGCTGCACTCGCACGTCATCACCATCTGCGCGCGAACATAACGCGCGGACGGGTTCTGGCAGCCCCCCTCAAGGCAGCAGCCCGTGCGTGACCCCGCCATCACAGGTGCTGATGCCATGCACACAATGTCAGCACCGCGCGTGCGACGTCAGTAACCCATGCATATGATGCGCACGGCCGCGATCTACATGCACACTACCTAGATTATATATTTAATTATGACTAGTTTTAGTAGTTGGACCCTTTGTATCAATGGTACGACTTTGATCCAATAAAATTAAAAATTTTGGCTTGTGATTATGGAGTCTACCATGCCTGACATAGGGCTCATAGCATCCATAGCAAGCCTATAATGGTACATAGCTCTGATAGTGATGGCTCACAGGTACATAGGTCTATATACCTTCTGCCTGCTGCTATGAAGGCTATGATAATGTGCATAGCTCTACATAGGTACAAGGATGGCTATATAGACCTCATAGCACTATGTTAGAACACATACTTTAGTACTGAGCTATATAAATTTCTAATTTTTCAGATGAGAGAGAAAACGACACACATGGGTTATATTGAAGCCATTCCGACATGACAGCGAGAAGCCTTTCCAAAAGGCCTGGACATCGGGGTGACTTGGGGGCTCTGTACCGAACAGTGCTCTGTAGACCATGATCGGAGCAACTGCAGCATGTACATCTGGATTTCTAACATGAAGTGATGTAACCTGAATGGAGAATTAGTGATGCAGAACTGGAGCAGGAAGGCAGACTTACATCAAGAGGTTCGCAGAACAGGGCCAGATATGCCGAGAACTCACTGATGTCCCCAGCATGACCGACGAGATGCCACTTCTGGATAATGTGATTAAAAGTGGGGTGCCATTCTCCAAGGATCTGGGATGTGATACAGCCAAATTCTCGGCCATTAAGCAGCCAGTGGATGAAGACAGGGCTAAGAGGTGGGGTAGGACAGCCTGATAGAAGGGTCAGTGCAGCAACAGCTCCAAAGACTGATAAGTCTCTCTGACGATCAGGACCACCCAGGTGAGCAAGAGGACTGGTTGTTGGGGAGTAGGTGCGATCCAACCTCGGTGTCATGAACTCATCGGGATTCTGCCGGTATTGCTCAAAAAGCAGAGAGATAACTTCACGACCAACACCATCACCCGAAGATCGTGGGTCCCGCTCGCCTGTAGGATGTTCGGTGAAACTGGGATATGGGCTGTTGAGCGACTATATAGCATGTAAGAGAGATGAAATCTTACATTTGATATGTCAGATCAGGGGTGAGCACATCGGTAAAGTCACCGAGTCTGACAGCTTCACGAATGACATCCTTCAGATGTGCAATAACCCCATTGGTGTCTGCACCATTCAGTACCAGAGGATGTGGTGTCAGCCCGACTGAGGCTCCACTGCAGGCAAGACTGTACATCTCGTCGATCGAGTCAAAAGGACCAACCAGACTATAATCGGGAGCTGGTGGAACCCAGGCACAAGTCCAGATCAAGGTGGGGATGAACCCAGCTGAAAGCGACTCAACAGTTGGCATACGCTGAAGTGAGTGTGAACCAGATGCCTGGCGGCCTGTCGCTGAAGGAGCTTGGGGGAAATCCTAGAACAGATGCATAGTCAGAAAATAGTTGAATATGAGACTATGCTACAGATACCATCATACCTGTTCCGAGTGAGTACTACTGCGAGTAGCAGGCCTAATACTAGCAGACTGGGGGTGGGGTGAGTCATGGTCTTGAGGATCGCACGATGGGCAGATCTGTTCAATTTCATCATCGGAAGGACCCTCGTCAACATCCAGGAGTCCTTCAACATCACTTGCAAAACGATGATAGAACTCGGTTGTAATGCATGGATGAGGAAGAGGATCGGTAAGGACTGGGGGACTAGCTGAAGGTCTGTTCACAATTGCGATGAAAGGATAGCAGGAAGGGACTACAAAGAATGCCAGTCAAGTCAGCAGGTTTGGATGTACAACGAGAGATTGTACTTACTGAAGTGAATGATGAACCAATTCTCTGTGATGCAGAGGGTGGGTGATGCATATGAAAGTCGCTGACTAGCAAGGGAAGCGATGGTAGTCCCAGGAACGATAGGAGCCCTCTTAAGCAGAATCTGTCCATTGCGACGGACCTGTCCCCGGTTTCGTAGAGCGAGAAGCTCAAGCCCCAGGCCCTCATGCTGATGGACAGTACGACGAGCTGGTCGTGTCAAACTGTAAGAGGCAGGTGAAGCTGCAAGAGCATCGACAACAAGCTCAGCAAATGCAGGGACTGGGGTGTCAATTGGAAGTGTGAAATCATGGACGAGGAAGTGCTCGTTCATCCAGTCGTTGAAGGAAGCCTCTTGATACCGGTACAGAATGGGGGACTTGGTGCGATTGACCTGAGATGTATAGAAGTGAACATGGGTAGGCAATCGCTGAAGGTAAGTCATGACTCACAGTCGGGACATATACTATTCCATGAATGTTGATCAATTGATCAGGAGACGATGGCACCATGCAACTCTGAATTGTCACAGGGGCTGCTGTCAGCGATGGAGGCCTTGCAGCACGACCACTGCGACGACCACGACGAGTCAGAAGCGATGGAGCAGAAGGAAGCGTACGAGCAGCTGAAGCCATGCGAGCCTGATTCACATGGGTGGAGCTGGTCGCCGAGCGAAGTGCATCAAACCCGACGAATGGCTGCAGCTGGCTGAGAGGTGGTGGAGCTGAATGATCTGGTGAAGGATGCCCTGCTGCAGAAGCTCGATTGCAAGCACTTTGGTAAGGAGTGATCTGTCCTGGTGCCGCAGGGTGTCCGAGTGCACCTAGACCTGTGATCGATGGAATAGGTGGAGCTTGAGTTGAGAGTCGATTCGCAGCCTCTTCAACACGACTTATCGCAGGAAAAGACTGAGTTGCTGGAGGTGGAGCCTGAGTCGCCTGAGCTGCCTGGTTACCTACAGCAGATGTAATCATCGTCTGCATCTGAGCAAACAATGCAGCAATGTCGATATTCTGTGACATCTGAGGAGAAAATCAGCATATAAATCGTGAGCCTGAGGGAAGATACCCACATCAACAAATTGACTGGAAATGAATAAAACTGCTGATAATGTGCTGTGCGATCATCAGCACATATTGATGGTACGGTGATAAGACAGATAACTTATCTAGTGATCGGCGAAGTAATTAAATGGAGTGGGGTATGACACGAATCAAACAGTAGAGACTGATCTTGAGCTAGCAGTGGATCGAGGATCAAGTAGCGAGCAGGCAAAATATTAGAGAACTCACCAGCTGCCCGATGCGAAAAATGCCGAAAAACAGAAGGTATATAAGCGTATAGCGAATCAAGGCCAATTCTGAGCAGCAAGATAAAATGATTGTTAAAAGTTGTGGAAAAGAAATAATGGAGCCTACAAATGCAGCGAGCGATGGACTCGAATGCCGGAGGATAACTATACTGAGTCCAGCGATAACAGAGAGAAACGGATGAGTGGTGGATGCTGAAAGGATATCTACCTGGTACGAGGAGGATGTGGAGGAGGAGGCGAACACAGGCAGGCAGGCAGGATTAACGAGTCGCAATAAATAATGTGCAGGGCTAGTCATCAGTGAGGTTTGGACACTGACCTCGGTGTCGCCTAGACAGACTGGAAGTAAGCCCCGACATCCTGTGACTTCGGCAGCTGATTGTCAGTGATTCTGATTCGCTCGGAAAGCCTGCGTGTTCGACACGAGAAACTAAGGTCTCACCGAGGGCAAACTGAGGTCTCGCCAGCATAATTTGAAAGCCGATGATCGAGATCGCCCACCGGCATCGGAGTGCCATCTAGTACTCTGGGTGTAAGTAGGCCATCCAGACTGTTTCACACCTGCTGATAGATGGTAAATATAATATCATTATGAGTGTAGTACAGGACAGAGCAGAAAAGTACGGCTTGGTACGGGAAGAGTACGAAGTAATGCACAGGACTATGTGATTATGTAAGGACTACATCACACGCGTAGCGCGCACGACTTGCTCTGCTCGGCACTCGATTTTTCAACGATAAATAATGTCATACTTACGGATGTCCATCTCGAGATGTTCTCCTGTGATGGGAGATACATGACAGTGTCGCTCATGATGACAAGCACATTTGAGGTGCTCCTTCAACTGACGGAACTCTGCGACAAAGCTAAGTGATGTACTCAGCTCATCACTGTTACCGTCACCTGAAGTACCAACATCAGAGACACTGTCATCAGCTGCTCGTCGCTTGCACGATAGAGCTGGTACTGAGACGGGAGGGGCAGGAGGAGGCCGCTATTGAATTCAGGATAAGCAATAATATATGAATGATACACTTTACACACCAGATTATGTATCTCCATGGCTACTGTACACGTACGTGTCCTACTCGATAGCCCAACACCGGTAGCCGTGGCCTCTTGTAACTCAAATGCATTTGACAAGTGATGGGGTCATCAGAAAAATCAGTTTTCTACATAGCTTCCAGCCAATGATATGGCTCCTATGATAGTTCTATGCACTCTATGTATTTTGGCAGCACAGCTTTATAGCTCTATAAGACCTATCATAGGTTCTATAGCTGTTGGTGGTGGGTATATAGAGCTATGTAGTTTTGAGTGACAGCTATGCTAGCTATATAACATTATAGGGTTGCTATCAATGCTATGATTCCTATCATACCATACCTAGAACCCCAAAATATACTAAGGCAAGAGCACCTTAAGCCAATTGTCTAGGTTGAAAATATATTTAAATTATGGGCTCAGGAGTAATAAACAACAGCTAATTCTACTATATTAAAAGTAAATAAGTAATTAGGGCCAATGTGGGCATGCATCCACGGCGCGGGAGGCCGTCGTGGGCCCGGGGCCCATACACGAGAGTGCGCGCACTGGCCGACGCACGTGACACGAGGCGCACACGCATGAGGCATGGCAGGCCTGCGTGCGCGAGACGGGAGGGCCATGTGCGAGGCACAATGGGGTGTGCACGAGGTGCTGGGTGGCAGCGGGCCCGTGCGCGATGCGGCAGACATGCACGCAGGAGGTGCGGGGCCCGTACGCCAGGCGGCGGGCCTGTATGCGAGGCGCGGGGTCCGTGCGTGAGATCTTGGGCCACCGCGGGCTCGTGTGCGATGCGTCATGCCTGCGTGCAGGAGACGCAAGGCACGCAGGGCATGTGGGCGAAGCATCGAGGGCGGCGGGCCCGTGCACGAAGCACTGGGTTGCCACGGTGGACTAGGGAGCCGGAGGCTCCCTGCGTCCATAGGTTCGGAGGTTGCCGAGGCTTAGTCAGCATCTCCTTAGATAGAGTCTGCCTCCTGTATGTAGTCGGCATCCTGCTATCATCATCCCTGGGCTTAGCTCCTGCCCTTGGGCCACTCCATCTTGGTGATGAGAGTGTGATTCGACCCACTTCAGCTTTGGGTTGAGTCAACTCTGTCTTTTCTGCCTTTTTTCTGGCTTTTCGCATCATTTTCGTGGTCTCGCACGCGCCTCGTGTCCCGTTCTCGTGCCCCGTATTGCGCTTGTCTCTCGTGCCAACCTCGTGTTTCTCATGTCCACCCCGTGTTTCTCGTGTCCACCCCGTGTCTCTCGTGTCCCAGGCCATCGTCAAGTGTCCCTCGTGCTCGTAGTTTAACACTCGCACCCGCATTCAACACCGTTCACGCAATTACCCGATATGGGCAAGAAGCGTTCAGCCGCACGCCGAGCTGCAGCAACAACAGCACCAGCAGCATCAGCTCCTACCGCGATCCCCGCGATCCCATCCGACACGCACGCCGCCCTTGTCGACACGCCATCCGCACCAGCCGTGAGGGAACCCCCCACGAACACGCAGCAACCGCGCATTAGCCACGAGGTAGACGCGATTCGCGCGCCTCGTGCAGCGTCCCCCGCGCATTTCCCCGTCGAGACCACGCTCGCTCACGAGCCAGCAAGTGCCGATGCGCCAGCAGCTATAACCGTCGCCATAGCAACGCCCCAACTGCGCGCAGCCCGCGCGCTCGACTCGTGCCCCGAGCAGTCAGACTCCCCGCCCGCGTTGACCACGCATACCAGCACGTCGAGCGGCGTTTCCGCCAACGCCCCACAGCAATCGCGTGTCAGCAACCACACTGACACGCATATCGCACCGCAGGACTCCATCCCCGCGCTATTCGCCCCCGCAGCAGCAGCAGCTGCGGATCTCGTGAGTGCTATCAATACTGCGGGCCCGCCGACCGTCTTCCTCACGTGTCCCATGCGCACCGAGGTTTTCAGCCACGAACTCGACCCGATCGCACCGTGCATCTGCCCTGCCACATCGATCGAGGAGATCGACGAGGAGCTCCTCGACAATATCATCGAGGACACGCAGAACACGATGCGAATAGAAGCGCGCCGCGAGGTTCGACTGAAGGCTCTCGAGGAGGGCCGGAAGTGAGGCTGGAAGGAGGGATTTGAGGAAGGCGAGAAGCTCGCGAGGAGAGAAGCGAGCCATGAGGTGCAGCAGCGGGAGCAGGGATGGCAAGACGGGTATGAGGTAGGGAGATGGGACGGGTACCGCGAAGGGCTCGAGGCAGCGCGTACCGAGATGAGCATGCACTCTCGCATCGACGCTACCATCCAGACGGACGTCGCTGCATCTCCATATCCCCCTCCCATCGACACGATCTCCGTGACCCCCCGCGCCGACGCCGCTGTCCAGGTGGACAGCCCCATCCCACCCCTTGACACATTCACCGCTCCCTCGCACATCGACTCCGGCGTGCAATTCGACGCCCCGCCACTCCCGTTTCCTTCGCATGCTGACTCGCCACCGCCCATCCCCATCGACACAGTCCCCACAACGCCGCACGTCCATGTCGCCGTCCAAAGCGACGATCCCGCGCCGTGTACACCCTCTACGTCCATCTCCACATGCACAACGACCCGGCGCATCAACCCCGCGACCTCGCACGTCAACGCCACCGCCCAGACTGACGACCTCATCCCCACGCCCGCGACCTCGCACATCGACACCGGCGTTCAAGCCGAAGACCCACCCCCACCATTTCCGTCCGACGACTCGCACTCCCCGCATCCGCGCGTCCAAGCCAGCACGCAGACCGACATGCTGTGCTCCTCTGCGCCTGCCTGCGCCAGAACGGTGCAGGAGATCGAACGCGACCTCCTCACCAACATTCTCGCGAAAGCAATTGCCAAGGGCAAGGCTGCCGGGTTGAAGAAGGGGAAACAGGTCGGTTTCCTGGATGGTATGGAGGCAGGATGGAAGTCGGGGACAAAGGAGGGTCATGAGGACGGTTATCGAGAGGGGAAGCAGAGTGGAATTAACGAAGGACGCGAGCAATATCGACTCGAGGTGAGCCGAATTCCGCACGCCATCGCCGTCGTTCAGACGGACTATGGCCCACTGCCTACCCGTGTCGACTCTGCCTCCCAAACGGCAATGATTGCTGTCATGCGCCGCCGCCCATCGACCCATAATCAATTCCCGACCACTCCCCATTCCGATACGAATTGTGGACCGCCATCATCACATCCACACCGAGTCCCACGGATCCTCATCAATGTACATTCATTCCAAATGCCAATGGCAATGTTCATATGCCGCACGATTCATTTACGACAATGACTAATACTTCCTTCATGTGCCATAATGATCCCTCTTCATTTTCATGGGCTGACGACACCTCATTACCCCCCGTTACTACAAAGTTGGTGCCAATTCCGCATGTACCAAGGGACTTTTCTGTGCTTCGCTCATCCTCTCACCACCCTTTCGACTCCCTCAAGCGACGTGCACGGCGATCTCAAGCACGGCCCGCTCATCTGTCATGGCCACCTCGGTCATTCATTCCATCTTCGGCACCCATCGTCACACGTCGACATCCCGCTGGTCTTCGCGTGGATCGTCCCTCCGTCATCGTCTCATCCTCACCATTGGTTCCGAGTTTGGTCAAGCTCGACACCCCGCCTTTGGACTGGCAGGGTGATCCTCATCTACAGGAGCTTGGTCGAGTGCTTCGAGGGTTAGGTTGGGTTCATGGTTCAGGTTCTTAGGTTGTTCATCAGCGACGCGGACGTCGCTTTTTTCGAGGGGGGCACCTGGACTAGGGAGCCGGAGGCTCCCTGCGTCCATAGGTTCGGAGGTTGCCGAGGCTTAGTCAGCATCTCCTTAGATAGAGTCTGCCTCCTGTATGTAGTTGGCATCCTGCTATCATCATCCCTGGGCTTAGCTCCTGCCCTTGGGCCACTCCAACGGGCTTGTGCGTGAGGCGGCAGCCTGCACGCGAGGCGCAGGGTCTGTGCGCAAGACGCCGAGGGCGTGCGTGAGGTGTCGAGGGTGGCAGGTCCGTGTGCGAAGCGTCGGGCGGCCACGGGCCCGTGCGCGAGGCACTAGACTGCCGTGGGTTCGTGCGTGATGCGGTAACCTGCACGCAGAAAGCGCGAGGCGCGTGGAGGGGCGTGGGCGAGGGTCGAGGGCGGCGGGGCCGTGCACGAGGCGCAGGGCCGGGCACGAAACGTCGGGCTACCGCGAGCCCGTGCGCAACGCGGCAGGCGTGCACGCGAGGCGCGATGGCGTAGACATCGCGAGGACGGACAGGGCCCCGTGTGACGTGCGTGCGCTGGCGTGCCCGTCCCGGGTCGCGGACGACCGTGCGCACTCCGCTGATCGTGGTCATTGGAGGCGACGCGCTGGGCGCTAGCGACGTGGCAGCGACGCGACGTGGCGGCGAGGCGGCATGGCGGCGAGGTCGGCGGAGGGCAGAGTGTTGCGGGATAGGCGGCAGTCGGAGGCGAGAGGGGATGAGGGCACGGGAGGACGAAAGAAGTCGAGAGTATCGCTCGTCGAACGAGCGATACTCTCTAGATTAGTACGAATAGATGAATTGAGACTTTTTTTACTTACCTTTGAGGCCCTCGGCATCTGACTATCCTCCTCCGGTGTTCGATCCGATGGGAGCGAGAAGAGGGATGGCGAACGGGCGAGACAGGGGAGTGAGGGTGGTAGGGACAAGACTGACTTCGACACGCGTTCAGTGCTTACAGCCACCGAACGAGTGAAGCTACGTTGTTCGAGCTTTAACAAACCAAGTAAAATCGTAACAATTCAGAGAAAAAGAATACTATGATAGATCATACAGTAAACCAGAATTAATGAGGATTCTATGTATCTACTGCACCATGAATTGCTGAGCAGCAGCATCAACATAATAAAGTCTAGCGCCCAGTCTCTGACGCGACGCTCGGCAAGCGCCCAGCAACCACAAATCTCGGCTCCGCCCGGGATTCGTATATAAGGCTCGTGCGATGCGCGTTGCCTCTTGCTCTTTAACTCCCACTGTCTCTTGCCACGTCGACGCCTTCATCGACGTGCTTTGCTTGCTCGTCATCATTCTTTACTTTGCTCGTTGTCTTTAAGGTAACCTTTCATTGTTTTTTCTTATTGCTCATACTAATACTAATATCTTTTAAGTTGTCTTTCAGATTTCGCTTTTTGTTACTTTGGTAAGTTTTCATGTGTTATCTTTATCTTTCAAGACTAATGTTTTTTTTTACCTTTGATTACTTATCTTATCTTATCTTATCTTGTACTACTTATCTTATCTTGTACTACTTATCTTATCTTATCTTATTTCTTACTTTCTTACTTTCTTACTTATGTTTTTGCTTTTTAATTAGTAGTAGTTTTCATGATATCAATATACTCTTAATGCATTGAAATAGTTTATACTTGTGTGATCATATGTTACTAATTCTGATATGACTGTAAAAAATATTCATAGTTTCAACAGATTTTATTGCTTTAATATGATATTGAATATAGAATATGTAAGACACATATTAAATGTAAGATATATGAGACACATACTGAATGTAGAATATATAAGACACATAAGCCTTATAGCTTTAATAGACACTTATAGCTTTCATAGCTAGCTAGACTATTATAGCTACATAGTTAGCTATTATAGCTATCATAGCACTTCATAGCATCACCCTTTAGCTTCATAGCACTACATAGCATTCCCCTTTAGCTATGCTGGCTATAGAGAAAAGGGCAGTGCTATGGAACTATGAAATCTATATAGACTTTATAGAGCTATGTACCACTTACACATTTATCTGATGAGCCAATGACCTCCCACCACATCCAGTGGGCCAGACAATGACCCATTGGTACATAGTGAACCAGGCCAGTCAATGATAAATGGACACTACAGATTAAATGACCAGAGGTCAGACAATGACTTATTGGTACATAAGGGGAGCAGGCCTGTCATTGAGTAACTGCTACATTGTGACCGACGGGCCGGCGTGGGATGACCATTCAACAATGGCACTTTGTCAAGCTCGCCTGGCATTACCTCAATGCACTAAGTGACTGAACATACTCCTTCATGCACATGCATTGCTATGCGTTCTTCGTGCACCTCTCTTGCTTTCCATGTGTGCATCTCGCTTTCCATGCACCCATGTCATTTCCCATCCCTCTCGGGCATCCGACGCGCCTCCACGCCCCTCGACCATGTCTCTCTCAGCCTCCCAGCAGCCCCTAGCAGCCCTCAGCAGCCCCCAGCAGCCCCCGGCGGCCGTCATGCATGTATGGGGGCCTCCACACACACTGTCCGTGTGCGAAATGCACAGCGTGCAGGCGCGCACAGCACAGCGTGCCCAGCGCCTGCCTAGGCTATCCAGCACCCCCGGGCATCGCTCAACACCGGCGTCGGAGCCTCAGCACACACGCTCGATGTGCAGCACACATGTGCAATGCCCCGATGCCCACGCGCGATGCCCTAGCAATGGCTCGCATGCCTCAGCAACGGGCAGACCCCCAGCAATGGCGCACAGCCCCCAGCACCATGCTGCATACCCAGCATGCACACCACATGCCAGCACCCATGCCGCATGCCCAGCACCCACATGCAGTCCCCCAACAATGGCGCATGTAGCTAACAACAGTGCGTGTGCACCCACGCTCGCACCCCACGCCCCGCAGTGCACCCATGCATCGCAGCAGCAATGACGCTGGCAACGCCAATGGCGCTGATGACGTGCATCACAGCAATGTGCACGCGGGATCAAACAGTGGTGGTGAGAAGTGGCAGTGGGAGGCACGTGCAGAGTAGCGGCAGCGGGGGTGGGAGGCAGGCAGCATGCGCATTCACGTAGCCGAGGTCGGGGTGCGCATAGCCGAGGCGGGAGGTGGTGCCAAGCAGGGGTGGAAACGGTGCCGAGGTGGGGTGGGCACAGTGCCGAGCCAAGCCGATGTAGTAGGCATGCTAAGCACGCGGGAGTGTGTAGCGTATGGCCCGGTAAGTGGCCCCAAGTGAGATTATAATATGAGTGTATAATAATGAGCATGGTAAGTTGCCAGCCAGCAAGTTGCTGGGTGTATTGGAATGCACTCTTGGCAATTTGCTGGTCCACAAAATTATTCAAGGGCTGATACTGGTGCGCCGGCACCTGCTGCATCATCTTCTCAAGTAGGCACCGTGTCGACTGACGGGACGGGGTCAAAGGCCGGCAATGGTGCCGAGAGAGAAACAACCATGCAGGATGAAACCTTGGGTGGCGAAGGCTTGGATCAGGCTGGCACGGATGGCCTGGGTGAGGGAGACGGTCCAGGTGAGGGAGACAGTCCGGGTGACTGCGAAAAAGAGGGGAACGGCGAAGGAGAGGGAGATGGCAAAGGAGAGGGAGATGGTGAAGGACATCTGAAAAATCTAATTTTTATATAGCAAAAAGTCAAGCTATGAGTCCTATAGGTAAGCTATGGAGTCTATGACTTTGACTTGTCAAGCTATATAGAGCTATGAGAGCTATTATAGCATTCATAGCAGATAGTGTAAAATATATAGCTTATATAGCTAGTACTGTCAAATACATAGAGCTATTATACTTAATAAGGGGAGCTATAGCTCCTATCATTACTATGCTGAGCCAGATAGGCATCAAAGACTTGAAATCCAAAATTTTACACTTCAATTGTCAATAGTACTACAAATCAGTCTACTACATTACAGAAGCTACTAACTATTTCGAACGGACCTCGCACACGCACAACAGCATGCAGTGACGACATAGCGCCTGTCATCGCAGCCGGCCATGCGTAGCCGACGATGTGCGTGTGCCGTCGCCAGCATGCGTGGCGCCATGCGCACAGATGGCTGCCTGCCACTGTGCGTGCACTGTCGCCAGTGCGCAGGGGCTTGCGCGCATAGACAAGCTGCCCGCAGCTGCTCTGCACGCATGCGTGCGCAACTGCGCTGGTCACACCATGCGTGGGTGTGTGCATGCACTGGCGCGGCTGTGCGCATGCAGTCGCCGGCCTGCGTGGCCCTGCGTCACAGACCAGGCCGTGCGTGGCAGCCTACGCACTGGCAGGCCCATGCACGGCTGCCTCGCTGTCACTGCGTACACACACTAGCACGGTCGCCTGCAGCCGTGTGGGGGTGAGGCGGTACCATATGCGACAGCTCACACACTGGCGGGACTGTGCACGGCTGCCCATGCCGTGCGTGCATGGTTGCACTGACACGGTCATCCATGGCTGTGTGCGGGCGGGGCGGGGCAGCGAGAAAGTGCGGGGCCACAGGGCGGGGCCACGAGGTGGCAAGAAAGCAGGGACGGGGCCACAAGGAGGTGAGGGCGGGGCCGCAAGAAGGAGGATGGGGCCGCGAGGAGGCAAGGAGGCAAGGACGGGGCTGTGGATGACTGCATGCACATTGGCAAGGCCGGGCGCAGCGGTCTGCATTGCATATGTGCGCATACGCACTGATGCGGTCGTCTGCAGTTGTGCGCATGCAGTCGCCGGCGTACGTGGACCCGCTCGTGCAAGCGGGGTCGTGCGCACGCAATCGCCGGCATGTATGGCCATGCAGACATGGCTGAGGGCACGTGGGGATGCGGGCGTGGGCGCGGTTTGGGGCGTTGAGACGAGGGTGTTGCCTGGGCGTGGTAGAGAGTGAGTGTGCATCGTACGATGCTTTGTCGAGTCTCATTGCTGTGGCAACGAGGCTCAACGTCGGTGTCATCGACGGCGTTGTCGAGGGAGATGATGGGTGCAGTGGGTCATGGGCTCGGTGCAGGGATGTGGAGGGGACAGGTTGGTCGTGAAAAGACACGAATATCGTTTGGAAAACAAACAATATTCATGTGATTAGCATAGAGACAAAAAAGAAAGGACTAATGTACTTACCTAGAGCCCTCGGCACCTCTGCGAGCCCTCCTAACCATCGAAAGATGTCGTCCGTTGCATGCAGAAAGTGATTGAGGCAGGGAAGAGAGAGAACGGACTCAGAGGGAGTGATGGACAAAGCTGATTGAATGCACCAAGTCGCACGTCGAGTGCCACAGCAAGCATTCGACTTGCGTGGCTTGCGATTTCGAATTCAACAAATTAAATCAAATGTTATAAAATCCAAAAAAAAATGTAGCACATATAAAATTCCTGTATCTAGACTATGAATGAGCCAGATACATGTCTACATTACTGTATGTTCTTGAGCAACCTATCTATCTTAGTGAGATCTAAAACAGTAGCCTCTGCCACGGCGCCCGGCAACCACCGGCCAGCTGCAATTTGGGCTCCAATGCGCTCACCTATATAAGGCATGCACGACGTGCATCTTCTCTTTCTTCCCTACCATTACCATCTTCCGTCTTTTGTCGTTCTCTCATCTCTTTGTCTTCAACTCCTTATGTTCGGTAAGTCCTTATGTTGTTATGTTGTTGACTAATACTTATACTTATGTATCATCTTTATAGACTTGGAAAATTTTCACTTTTTCTTCTCTTTGACAAAGGTAAGTCTTATATTTTGTTCATTCTTTTTGTTGTTTACTTACAACAAGTTGTTGCCTTTAAAGGTTTCATTTTCGCTTTTTATTGTCTTTGCAGAGTAAGTTTTTGTGTTGTATCTTTTATCTAATCTAGTCTAACTTATGTTTATAACTAAGACTCTCTAACTCTATAGTATAGTGTAGTTTTGTTGTATATTAGTATCTCTTGATAAAATGATATATGTTTAAATTTTCGATGTTTTGTTTATCTAAGATATAATAATTGTGAAGGGTATATAACAATTCAAATAATTCAAATGTTTTTATAGCATTGTTAGGCAATATATTACTTAGAGATAATATAGAATAGATAGCAATCCTATTAAGCTAGGTATGATATGATAATAGACATATATAGTATAAGTGACATAGTCTTTATAGCTGTTATACAGTGGAGTGCAAAAAGAATGCACATCCCTCCATCATAGTCTGTCTCATATTTCTCAATGTTCTGCTTATAAATCATAATTTAAATAATTCTACAATTATTCTCTACATCTCTTCTATCATACTCAATAAGAGTTGAAAACAAAGCACAAAAAAATGCATGCTACAAAAGTGTGCAAAGTTGGTCAGTTTGGATGACAAATTGTAATTTTTGTTCTTCAATGAAAAAACAATGACTTGCTCTGAAAATATTTGAGAACACTCTTAGAGATCCTAAGAGCACATGATAAATGTTTGAAGTTATTTTACTAAGCTCAACTGTTAGCTCAACTGTCTGCAATTCCTTCTACAAAGTGATCACTTTTTTCTAAACAGTGCTATCTTGCACACAAAATGTTATAAATTGGTCTTTTACATGTTGCAGATGTCAAGTCAAGCCTAACATTGCATCCTTTTGGCATAGGCATTATATTGTGGTACACCAATCTATGTTAGTTCTTATACAGATTGGCAAAATAATCACTTTGTAGAAGTTATTGCTGAAGTTTGAGCTTGGTAAAATAACTTCAAACAATTATTCTGTGTTCTTAGAATCTCTGAGAGTGTTCTCAAATATTTTCAGAGCAAGTCATTGTTTTTTCATTGAAGAACAAAAATTACAATTTGTCATCCAAACTGACCAACTTTGCACACTTTTGTAGCATGCATTTTTTTGTGCTTTGTTTTCAACTCTTATTGAGTATGATAGAAGAGATGTAGAGAATAATTGTAAAATTATTTAAATTATGATTTATAAGCAGAACATTGAGAAATATGAGACAGGCTATGATGGAGGGATGTGCATTCTTTTTGCACTCCACTGTAGCTACCATAGCTATGTCTTATACTCTGATAGCTATCATAGCTATCATAGCAGGGCATAGCAATCCTATCCAACTACATAGCTTATCATAGACTGCTCTGTAACTATGAAGTTCTATATATAAAAGAGGATTGCTATGGAGCTATGACTTCTATATAGATTATATAGAGCAATATAGTACTGGTACATTTTTCAGATGGAGAGGGAGATGGTGGGGGCAAGGGAGACGGCAAGCGTGAGCGCAATCGCGAGAAAGAGCCACAGCAGATGCCCGAGGCTCGTCGCAAGAAGACGGACGAGAAGACAGCCTACGAGTTCATCTGAGAAATCTGTTTTATATATAGCTGCAGGTTATATTATGGGTGCTATGGCTGAGCTATCAGTGCTATGAAGTTTACTTATTCACCTATGTAGAGCTATAAGAGCTTCTATAGCTTCCATAGCTAGTAGTGTCAATTATATAATGCTATCATAGCTTCCATAGCTAGCAGTTTGAGATATATAGCACTATCACACTTAGTAAGATAAGCTATGACTGCTATTAGTACTACTAATACTATGTCAAGTCAACTAGGTACTGAGGTATTCAATATTCAAAGTCAAAATTGATTATATTCAATATAACTACTACTACAAACAAGTACGCTACAATAGGAATACCGCAGGCATGCACAGTCGCGCACGATGTGACAGGTGGGGCCGTGCGCAGACACGCGTGCACTGGCAGTGTACATGCACGCGAGGCGCGGCGTGATGCGGCAGCCATGCACGAGGCGCGGCGACACGTGTGAGAGGTGCATGGGGGAGGGCGAGGGACGACGAGGCGTCGGTGGGTGGCTAGAGGCACCGCAAGGCGCTCGGGGCAGCAGGGCACGCGCGAGGCGCGGGGCGTGTGTATAAGGCACAGGGTCGGGCAGGAGGCATCGAAGGGGCAAGGTGAGGGCCAGTGACGGGTCCGTGCACAAGGCACGGGAGGCAGGCGTGCGGGGCGTGCACGACGTGGCAAACCCGTGCGCTACATGGGATGCCCACGCGTCAGAGGCAAGAGGCGCTGGGAACGTGTGAGGCACGGCGGGCGTGCGGGAGACGTCAGCATATGACGGGCCCATGAGCAACGTGTCGGCAGGCCGCACGAGACTCGCGGGGTGGCGCAAGGCCCGCAGTGGGTGCATAGGCTCGCAGGGCATGCGGGAAGTGTCAGGAGCGGGCTCTATGCACGAGGCGCGGGAGACATGCACGACGCCGCAGGCCCGTGAGTGACGCGGAAGGCCCGCATGCCGGAATCGCAAGGCGCGGGGACGTGCGTGAGGTATGGAGGCATGCGCGAGGCGAAGAGGGCGACGTGTGCGAGTCGTTGAGCTGCTGCGAGCCCGTGCACGACGTAGCAAGCCTGCGCACGCAGGATAGCGGCGCAGGGCATGAGATGCAGGGCCCGCGTGCAAGGCATCGGGGTGCGGCGCGCCTGGGTGTTGAACGGGTGTGTTGGGGCATGGAGTGTGAGAGCGGGACGTTGCATGCATGCGCGCGCATTGTGCGCATGTCCGGGGTGTCGCGTGCGTGTCCGAGGCGAGGTGGGTTGCGCAAGTGCGGCGAGTGCGCAGGATGTGGCTCTTGGGCGCCGCAGTCGTTCGACATGCTGGTGATACGGCGAGAACGTTGAGGCATGGCTTGTGTGGTGAGAGCGAAGGGAGTCTCGTTGCCACGGCAACGAGACTCTAGGCACGTGGTGGGCAGTGACGTGGCGAGTGTGCGCACGTCGTTGATGGCACACAGACAGTGCGGAATGACGTCCGTACATCGTCCGTGGCCGTGTGCGCAAAAGAGGGGATCTGGTTTAGGCGTGGGGTGTTGGGGTTGCACACGCAGGCAGCAGAGGGCCGCGACGTCGTTGGGAGCGCGGAGGGGGGCAGTTGAAGGCGAAGGGGGAGACGGGGATGCGGGACAGGGATTGGGAGGCGGGGAAAGAACGAGTGTCGCTTGAAAACGAGCGACACCCTATGTTAGTACGAAAATATCACAAAAAAGCACCTTTTTTACTTACCTGCCACCCTCTCCCGGCTACAAACCCATTCCTACTGTGTTGATGCTCGATAGATTGACGAAGAAAAGGAAGGGACAGAGGAAACACGGAGGAGCAGAAGGGTGAGTGGTGATGGGAAGCAAGTCTCGACGCATTAAGTCAGTGCTGCAGCCACCGAATATGCGAAGAGACTCAACAAATCAAGTAAAACAGCTAGAAATACGAAAAAAAGACGTGAACTATATATCGTGTATTGAAGTACAATACATGAGCTACATTAGTGACAAGCATACTAGATTTTACTAGACGGCAGAGTCAAGACAACAAAATCTAATACCTAGTCTCTGACACGGCGCTCAGCAACGCCCGGTAGCCATGATTCTCGGCTTCGCCCGGGATTCGTATATAAGGCTCGCACGACGCGCGTTACCTCTTGCTCTTAACCCCCACCACATCTTGCCCACCAGCTGCATATCATAGGATTAAGCCATCCCATAAGTTGTAAGGGGCTATGGATCAATCTGACCCATGAGTTGTAGGGGGGTTATAGAGGGCATAGAAATGGAATCTGATACCTTATACATGTAGATACTACTACCATCTGATAGGAATCCAATCCAATCCAATCCGAGTTTGTGCAGAAAAATATCAGGCATATGAGGTTAGGACAACCATCAGATTAATCCATTCAAATCTGATGTAATTTGAGTCAATCCTAACTACATACTTAGCATATCGGTTTCAATCCAATCCAATCCCATCCTTCCCTCAAATCTCAATCCCATGCTCAGATACATAAACCATAAACAATCCATCCGACCCGATCCATGTAGCAATCCGATGGCATGTAATCTTATCCATACACAATCCACCTTAAGTCTTATCTATCCACCAGTATTGAAATCCTCTTCGGTCTCATTCACCTATGCATAAGGAATCGGTCATCGAATCTGTTGTAATCCTAGCAGTACACGTACCTTCAGTTCTTTTGCCTTATCAAGAGCACTCGTATGGAATGAAGCTGCATCTTTAGCCAATTCCCCATACATTGAGCTGTGCTTGTGCGCGTATGCTGCTGCACCACGCTCCTTCGCCTTCGATGCCAAAGCACTCCAGGCCACGCTCATTGCCGTATGGGAGCATTTAGTGTTGGTAAACTCCTGATCGGTTATGTCGATCTCTTCTCGCCAGCGGTGGCAATCTGCCCGGTCGCAGAACCACTTCACACGTTCACCTGTTCAAGTCAATATATAGAGTGAAACAAAAGAAAATTATACGTACTTTCCATACTCCACTCTGCTTGCTCCTCCTCAGTCAGTGCGGATGGACCAACCACTGTCCAAAACCAAGGATCTTGCTTTCCCGCATCCCCTGGGTATATGATCAGGACAAGTGACTTATAATGGACATTGCACTTACCTGTCCGTCGAGGTTGAGTAATGTCCTTCATCCAAAGGTCCTCGTTCTTTAAAGGCTGCAGTACGTGATCATCTTCGGCCATACCCAAACGTACCAAAGCCGCACGAGCACGACGATACTTATCTGCCACGCTTACTTGGTCACGTTTCAGGTCACGAAGAAAAGCCTGAGCTCGTGTTGTCGGCCCCTGATTGAAGATGTTGCTTTTCTTGAACTTCAGGTTATAGTTGAACATCTTGATGGCATGCCGGACATCTCGAAGGGTGTCATGGGCTTGACCAATCCGCAGCCCGCGCTCTATCACAACCACATCATCCAAGCCCTGGGCCTTCCTCATAGGTTCGTTGAATGATGATGGCAGCAGTAGCTTGATGTTTTCGGGCTCGTCGTCTTCGTCAACAACGAGCATGCGGTGGAGAGCAGGAAATAACATTAATTGACGTGACCGCCATGTATCAAGCTCATTCCGAAATTTGAGATGACCAACTTCCAAACGTTCCTGTTCCCCAGGCGTACGTCCTTTGATAGATGCCAATGTCTGAAGACGAGATCTGCAAAGCATTAGAAACAGGAAAATACCCGCATGACCGATACACTCACTGTTCTGCCTCCATACGCAACCCGTCATTGATAACAGAAACCCATCCCGCAGTGCCCTGCTTGCTCAACATCTGCACAGTCTCATCTTGAAGTAGTTCCTGAAGTTTGGAGAACTGTGTTGGTGGTCCTGAACAGGTATAAGGGTCACTTCATTGCGCATTGACGGGTAACATGGACCCACCGTGTTTCGCCTTGGACACATAAATGCTTGTTACTTTTCCATTCACGACGACCGGCTTGCAGTCCATGGCGGACCAATCAGCAATTAAATCTGGTCCATGTCGTGCACACAGTGCGTCAAACGCACTACTTGCCCGACGATACATGGCAACCGCATTTGTATGATGTTTAAAAAGCAAGCGAGCTGTCATATAAATTCTATTTAATATGTATCCATTATTATGGTGTCAAGACTCACTCATCGAGATGACCTTCTGCCAATTCCAATAGCCATGAAAATCATCTAAAATATCATGACGATGACCTGCGTTCATCTCTTTTGTGCTTCCCGCAGTCTGGTTTCCTTCTGCCCACGCTGTTTCAATCGTCTCGCCAAATGTCCTGCCGACATGGGGTGTGGTATTGAATGAGTATTGCAGCTGACAGTCTTCGATGTGTCCCATGATATGCAGCTTGGGCACCAGCCCTTTGATTCGAGCGGCGATGTCCTTCATTTCAGGGAAATGTGTTTCCACTCGACTCTGGAACTTTACTTCGTACTGGCAAAATATGTCGTAGCTGAATTTGATATAGGGAACGTGTGTGGACTCGGTCAACGCAGACATAAGTGCATAGTCAGTATTGCAGAATCTGCGGCGCGAGAATATTAGCATCCAGAATCTGATCTCAGTGACGCGGACCTCGTACCTTTCACCTTTCTGCAAGTCAACCATGCCCTGAGGGCAGAACAAACCATGCCGCACGCACTGGATGGCATCCACCCCACTCACGGTTGTATGTTTGAACTTGAGAAGGTTTTGTAATCGCACAACATTGAGCCGGGCACAAGTAGATCTCTGTACATATGTCAGTGTTACGAGTTTGGAACATGGTCATTAGACTGACTTCATCCTCGGTTGCTATTCCCATTTTTTTCAGGTAATCTTTATATCCGCTCCGCTCCACGAAGTATGCGTTGCCTTTGAGCAACTCCACGTCATCGGGATCGTCGACCTTGATCTTGCGTTGTAGCCTGAAGTTACCATCGGCGGACAGAAATAGGGTATACCTATGCCTGCGCAAGAGACAAATTAGCACAGTCCATACATGCAAATATGAGATACGAACATATCTTCGGGTGAGATCTTCTCTAACTCGTCCAAGGACACGTTGACACCAGGCTCAATGCATGCAGGACATCTAACTGCGTACGAGCTGCGCCGTCGAAATGTCAAAACATCATCCATCCCGTGGGCTTGCCCTGCCCGGCGAATCATGGCAAGAGCGCGCCAAACGCGCCCCACCCGCTGAAACTCCCGACGACGATCCTAACAACGGGTCAGGAACTAGAAAGGTCAATCTCTAATTGTTGTATCTTACCGGAACGTTCTGTGGGAATACATTGTCGGTGTGCCGTTGCAACGCAGCATAATGATCGTACACCGACTTCTTTGAAGCAAGCGTGTGGAGGTGGAAATCGTCCAGGACATGGAAGGTGAAGGCCGTCTGAGGTAGATCCATGGTAGCAGGAAACAGACGGTGCCGCAATAGTTGAAAAGGTTCTGAAGGCGCATCACGGCAGCAACAAAACTCAATTGCGGACTGATGAATACCCCCCACATCTACGACCACCATAGAACGGCCTACAGAGTTCAAGGCACGGTTCGGACAGCGCTGGCCATGATGCCCCAGGCTAATGATAAACCCTACGTCGTTCAGCGAAGACCGATCGAAAAAATGACCATTCCACTTCTGAATTCTGTGGAACGGATGATGTCGGTGACTTGCTTTGATGCATTGTCCGCAAGATGGCCGGCACTGCCAACAGTCAAGGCATCGATAGACTGCTGCAGCTGCGTCCCGGTGACAGAGGCAGTCCTCTTCCACAGCCGGGTCAAATTCGAGACCAATGATCGTGTCCTGAATGCGGGGCATGCTGTCAATGAACGCCTTCATCAACATGCTCGCGCCCTGATCCATGGAGTCAGGCTTTTATGACGGAACGAATGGCGATGGACGTACCTGCGGCCGCTTTGACTCCTTTTTCGACGAGCTCTCCAAGAAGTCAGGTGCCGGAATCGCTGGCGCAGGCGTTGTCTTCGTAACTCTCTGCTTTCTGGGGGATACGACCTGATGGTAGGTCGTTCGGGCGCCGTGATTGCGACTGAAGTTCAGCCCAATCTCGATTTCGTTGTCTTCATCCGAGTCGCTATCAATGCAACCAGTCACACGGGGTCATTTAGACATCGGGATAGAATGCGGAAAGCAGCTCAAAAGTGAGATATTGCAATAGGATGGGAAGGGGCTGCAACACAGCACAGTACAGGCATTTTATAATATGGGAATAGATAGAGATCCTGGCGGGATGGAAAAGCGAGGAAAACGCAACAATACCCGTATGTCAATGCATCCGCCACCTAGCTATTGCACCATCATTATGTGGCCGCAGCGAGAGTGGCCACAACGAGGTGACGCGACTTGATTTGACGCGACTTGACTTGACGCAACGCGACGACGGTTGTGGCTACGGCATGTGGACCCGCAGATCTCGGTCATTTTCGGTGACTTGTGGACTTAGTAACAATGATTTAGTACAGCACAATCGAAATCGAGATGAGACATACCTTCATACGACCGCCAGTCACTTGGGCTTTTCGGGCGAGTGCTCTAGTGGCGGCAGGATCTTCAACGAAGCAAAAAAGCTGAGACCAAGATATTAGGCCGGGAGTATGGGGTTGTGCCAATCAGCAGATCCTCGCGGCGGACAGACATTGCCTGACCGCAAGGGAGTCCACTGAAATGACGTAGAGTCGAATCCGGGTGGAGTGTAGTCAAGCAAAAGGAATATGAAACCAAAGGGGTAACGAAACGAGTATGTAAAAAAGTGCATCCACCCCTACACAGCGTACAGCAAGTCGTGCTCACGAATACCGCGGAGGGTTGGAGCGACAGGTCTGCTATACGCCAGGGCTTCAACATGAAAAGAAAAAAAAAGCCGAAGCCAAGATATTAGGCCGGAAGAGTGGGGTTGTGCCAATCAGCAGATCCTTGCGACGGACAAACGTTGCCTGACCGCAAGGGAGTCCACTGAAATGGCGAAGAGTCGGGTCCGGGGAGCGGGTGGGGAGCAAACAGTGTACCTAATATGCCAGTCAGAAGCAAAAAAAAATCAATACTCACCTGTATCGAGCACAACGATCGTCTGCGCACGAGCTCCTGGCAATTGATGAAGTCGTTGACACGTACACGCACTGACGGAACTGACAGTCCCGCAACCAACCCGCAACTGCCCGGACAGTGGCTTGCTAGTTGCTTATGTCACCATTCTCACGCCTTCGCCTCCCAACCAAACCACACCAACTCTGCCTCCGTGGCAACCAGCATACTCGAGCGAGAGCTGCGAGTCTCTCTCAAGGTACAGTACCGGTAAGCATATTTATCTCACTCTCTCCATTTCCGTTTGACTTCTTTTTCAGACTCATGTCGTGTTTTGTTCCCATTCCTTCCCCGGACCCGACTCTTTGCCATTTCAGTGGACTCCCTTGCGGTCAGGCAACGTTTGTCCGCCGCAAGGATCTGCTGATTGGCACAACCCCACTCTCCCGGCCTAATATCTTGGCCTCGGCTTTTTTTTTCTTTCGTGTTGAAGCCCTGGCGTATAGCAGACCTGTCGCTCCAACCCTCTGCGGTATTCGTGAGCACGACTTGCTGTACGCTGTGTAGGGGTGGATGCACCTTTTTTACATACTCGTTTCGTTACCCCTTTGGTTTCCGTACCCCTGTCATTTCCACCTGGACAATGGCCTCTTCTCGTCCTGCTAAGGTGCGTTCCCTATTCCATTTGGTAGCATGGATATAACATATAATACAACTTTGTTTTCGTAGGTCTTTTCCTTTCCGTACTCGTCCTGGACACCCCTGCAATCATCCAATGAAGTTATTGCCGCCGCAAATACACGTATGATCCCTGTGCCCTTGGACACGTCCGCCACACCTCAACTTCAGCTAGATGGGTTATGGGGAGGATATGAGTGGATGCGCCTACCTCAAGTGTTCGATGTGTCGGCCCCCTACCTAGCCTATATCCCTGTCGTATTTCTTAATTCAGCCGAACGTCATGCAGTTCTGGGTCGGGCCGTTTCTAAAGAGCTGTGGATCTCACACCCTGAAGATCATCAAAAACACGTTGCCGAATCCTCCGTCCTCGCTATCTTTCGTCAAGAATGGGAATGGGCCAGCGAAATGACGAGGCGGATCTTTCCCATCGTCCAGGCTACAGCAGGGATGGAACACATCGCGCTGCCCCACAATGCATGCTCGCGAGCTCTAGATTGCTACGAGATGCTCAAGAACGGTGTCCGAGCCTGGCGCGAATTTGTTGTGGTTTTCCGTCACCTGCAGCGCGCTCTTCTGGAGCTTGTTGCCTTCGAGGAGTGGTGGTCCGACTGCCAAGTGCCGGAATCTATACGGATGGAGAGTCTCACTGTTCGGGAGCACCGCGGTAAAACCAGAGGTGTTTATGCACCAGACCTTGTAGTGTACCTTGGTTTGGCCAAGCTGGGTGTATCTGCTTATATCATTCTCAAGGCCGATGAATGGATACTAGACTCGGCGAGAATAGTCCAAATGGCTCCACGCGACGTTTGATGCAAGTTGGCTCCATGGCCTGAAGCAACGTTCAAGCATAATGGACCTCATTGGTGGTACCCTCCCCTTGTGAAGGACGCACGGAATTTTGAGTCTGCAGCGAGGGGATGCGCTCCTTGTGATGACCAATTCAACCCAACGGATGAATATAAGGGAGTTCTCAACAAGCGAGAGCGAACGTCCATCGGTATGTTTTTACAAGTCTTGATGCTTTCTGTTGCTTATTGATGTCTTCAGCGCAGTCACGACATCCTAAGCCAGACATCAAACATAACAAATGGCGGCGCTGGTACAACACATCTGACCCACCCTCATGGATGCGTCGTCCGGTCGAGATCTATCGCAACGCGATGTATATGGTGGATCCTACCACTATCGCAGATGCAGGCACCTCACGTCTCTTCAAGGTCCCTCCCTTCCATCTCTTTTGGGGTGTCTCCCCTGACAATCAAACCACGTTTTTTCGTCACGCTCTCCTTCTACGGCATGCCCTTGACAAATTCTCTGTTCGCGGCACTCCTGGGCTCGACACGCGCGACTGGAAACGTGTTCTCGGCCACGCATACTGGAAGTTACAATGGCCTGTTCTTGGTGACAAGTTCGATCCGGCTGTAGACCCTCAGTATGACGATGAACGTTTTTGGGTATACGGCGGCAGCACCATCTTCGGACCCGATAACCAGGCTGTCCTTGCAGATCCCGATCTAGCGATCTCGACCTTGGATTGTGGCTGCGCCATGGACAATGAGGCCGCAAATGACCCTGACATCCGCTACGCATTGTTGTATCATCTTGTCCACCAGACCATCAAAGCAGATCTCGAGTTAATCCACACCAAATATGTCAATCTGTCATCTGCAGACCATAGTGCCGTGACATCCTCTGTCAAGATTTTCCTTGCATGGACAGATGACTGTAGCAAGGCTCTGTATGAACTCGATTGGGACAGGCGCAGAAAGTGGGTTGGGGCAATGCGGGGTTTCTTGCAGTATTGGCCTGGATTTGATCTGGAGAAATGGCAGAGGGTGATTTATATGCGGATTGTGCGCTTGGAAAATCTGGACGAGAAGACGTTCTTGAGCGTGGAGCGACAGTTACTGACGTTCTACATCCAAAGTTTCATTAAGAATCTAGGTTATCTCCCTCCACCTTTACTTCCTGCACCTCCTACGCAAGGGATTCGCTGTCTCCGTCATCGCTCTGGTTCCAAGTAACCCATTATTATCCTTGTTACTTTTCGTCGCATTTGCTTGGACCCTGTCGTCATTGCCGTCTTAATCTGTATTTGTCATGATAATCCTTTGTTCGTGTGGCATGTTCTTTCTATCCGGTGGGCACAAGCCAAGTCAAAGCTAAGTCATTTCAGCCCCACAGGACAATAAGTTTCACTGACTGCACGCCACCTCAGATGATCTACACGAGAATCACAGTTATATAAACGCTGAATGAGCTTGGAATGAAATCTGTTGCACCGATATGCCCAGGACTCCCTCTACGCATACTAAGTCTTCTCTTGCTCCTCCATCGACCCCTTATGCGCGTACGCCCTTGGCAAGTGCACGCAAAGCGGTGCGTCTCAAGGGCCCAAGGACTCCCAAAACCGACGCGGATTCGACCTTGATAGGCACCAAGACCGAGAAGCGGAAACAGAATGCGCTTCGAATTCGCGCTGGCCTCGAGCAATTGGCTCCCAAGCAGCCTCCAGTAGATAGAACTAGACACACCCATGCGGGCTACAGAATCACTGGCCCTTACATGTCGGTGGGAGGAGGAGATATTATGGATGCGGGACGTTGGTACCAAATTGTAAGTCCAGCCCAGCTCTTTTCTCGCCTTTGCTTACTTTTTCGCAGTGCATACCCGTCGAAGGTAGCGGCGAACGACGATGCTTTCAATGGCTGTCGCCTCGTCTATCACCAGATCTCATTCTCCGGAGTGAACCACTCACGTCATGGTGGCTCATCAGAGCCGAGCTAGAGCCCAAGGTGCGGAATCAGATTCAACCCTCCCTGGAGAGAGCTGCTACTCCCGGAAACGCACGCTCAACGGCTACTGGGCCTTCCTCATCCACGCAGGACATTAAAAGTGACTCTGACATTGAATTCTGCGATACGCTGTCTGCTACGCGTGCAAAGCTAGCACAAAGATGCCATTCTGGTCATGCTACGCTGGAGGACAACTCGATTCCTGGTTCTGATAACGAAGACGAGGTTTCTCGTGCTGAGGGAACCCGGTCAAACAAGTCAAGAGTTACGGCCCCTCGTGACATGGAGAGTGGGTCCAGTCGTGTTGTCGACGCCCCGAACGATCTCGACAACAACGTCGTCGTGACCATCATGGCATGGTATTCCGTTCGTTTACCGCATTATCTCATTCTGTCTATGTCACTGACCCATCCTTAGGATCTCCATCCCCCCTCATATGTCGCCGTCTCTGCCCGACGGGGGAAACATCTTGTTTTGGATGATCACAAGATGGCTGTGGGGCGGATTGGCCTAGACGGACCGGTGGAACGCTATGCGGAAACCAAGCATCAGTGGCTTTCCCTGCGCTGGGATACACCTCTGTCGGTGCGCGATGGCGCTTTAGTGCTCTTGCGCGCCCGCGGTGTCAAGACCATGATTGATTGGGCAGAGCACACACAGCATGTACTGGATGAAGGATTGCCCCGGGATCTGGGTGCACGCGGTTCGCGCACCCTGCCCGATTTCAGATCGTCGTCCCCACCTTTACTATCGTCTCCATTGGATAGAGTATTGCGTCATTAGTAAAATCCTGTATTGTTTCGTTTACATCTGTGCATGTTTGAAAAGTCTTTACATTACATGATGATCGGTGCATCTCCCCCCAGAGTGGCTTACTCAAACTGAATGTGTTATGTCTGGCAGATTTGCAGATGTATCATACCCTTTGTCCCGTGCAACCTCAAGACATCCATGGATTGATTGGGATTGAGGATTGGGTCTCGGAGATTGGAACGGGTTTCACCCATCAGCGTTCCTAGCCATTGTTATCTCGGATCCACTGAAGCGCACCATGGACGGATTGACGTTCACGACGAACAGATCTTCGGACAAAGGTGCGCGGTCATTGTTCTGCCTCGTGTGGACTGATACTTATCTATCGGACTGTCCACAGCGCTACGCCGCCTCGTGTGTGAACCGATAACCGTTAGCATCACTGACAGATACCTTATTGAACGGATCAGCATTCACGATGAACAGACAAAGGTGCGTGACTGTTGTCTTGCCTCGTGTAGACTGAATTATCTGCGAGATAGTAGTCCACAGCACCACCCGCCTCATGGACGCATTGACAGTGCCACTGACGCAAACTTATTGAATAGAAAGCGATGGTATTTCCAATTGATTTGGGCATTGACTGCAAACAATAACCCGATGGTTTTAGATATAAAGATCGGACGGCGGTACTGTGTCCGCTTCTCTTCCGCCCTCCCACACCCCCATAAGTCCCTCAGCCAATCCTATCTTGCCATGGTTTCAACCAGCGTCGACGAAAGCAGTGTAGTCAAGGCTGAGACCCTTACCGCGGAGCATAAGGCCTGGCTACAGAAGTACCTCCCCGATTTTCTTGCGTTGCAAGATGGCGAACTTGCGAAGGGCGCCAAGTCTCAATGGGTGCAAGCTAACGTCCTGGACCAGTTTCAGACGAAGTTCATGGCGAACTCAAGCCGTACAGAAGTCCTGGAGGTACGCGTTTCAGTTGTATCTATGTTGATATGACGTGACACTATATCGCACAGAAACTCAAATGCTGGTTCTACAATCAAGCCTCAAAAGCTGGCAAAACCAAGCCGATCGCAATGAAGGCCCCGAAGAAACCGAAAGCCACGAATGGCGAGTTCCTTTTCGCATTGCAGAAGCCGTCCACATCCGCGAGGAAATGCAGAACGTGCGCCTTGCGACCGGAGAACATGACAACCTGAAGTTATGGAGGCAAGTGAGCAAGGAGCAATGGGATGCACTTACAGCTGCGGAAAAAGAAGAATGGCATGCAAAGGCCGCAGTAAAGAACGAGGAGCACAACAACCCTCCGCCGGTCAAACATATCTATGAGTAAGTAGCATATTCATTCTTTGTTATTACACTGATTAACAGTTTTCTTCGTGTGATAGCAACCAAGATGACATCCTTACAGCTGTCGCAACCACGCTCGCCTCGTTGGGCGGTTACGATTGGAACCAACACGGCGATGTAGCTTTCTTCGTTCAGGGCGCGTATAGGAATGCCGACGGAAGGGTGAAAACTTTCCAGTACGTGTGCTCAGTTCGTTTCAAGTGTGCAACTCTGATGAATACGTTCGGCAGTACCTCGGTCCACGACGGCCCGACCGCTTTCGGGGTGGACAAGATCGACAATTACAAGAATGGATTTCGAAAAGTGTTCAAAGAATGGGCGGAGGAGGTCCTTCCAGGTACGTACATCGGTCATGTTCCAGGCATTATGTTCACAGTGTCGCTAGTCCACCATGTTGAAGATCAAGAAGCTGTGTCGTCGCACACGGTTCAATTCGATGAGAGTGGCCGTCCTATCCTTCCTGTGTTAGACATGGACACAATCACTTCTAAGGATCTAGCTAAGGTCATGGAGGAGGTGCTTATAGGGTTATGGGGTACGTTTTTTCATCATGAGGGTTGTCTATAGATTCTGATACTTCTCACAGCACGTTGCGAAATCCCATCCGTGTCCAAGAACGTGCCTTGGGCACTCATCAACGACCACCGGGCGGCCTTTCTAGCAAATACGGCGATCTTTCGTCGTTTCAAGAATATCCAGCCCTCTGAAATGATTCCGTGCGACGTATTTGAGTTGGCTGACCTTGTCCAAGGTGCCCCCACCGACGAGCCATTTCCTATCACGTTCCTTATTGAGAACGAGGGTCGTCAGCTGCTCGGCCTGGGTGGGGGTGATAGGCATGATATGGGAAGCTCACCACCACGCAACGTCTCACCACCACGCCCTCGCCCTGTCAATGCATCAGCATGCTCCCTGCCACCAGTGACTGCTCAGTCACGTGTTCAACCTACAACGCAGGAGCCTCTGCCTCTTGGCAAGACTGGGACGAAACTGGCAGCTTCCTCACCACCTACGGTGCGACGTGGACCTCGTGCCCGACGTGGACGGTCTGCAAGTGAAGAGATCGCAGGGACTATGACCGACAACCAGTCGGAAGAGTTGGAAGAAGTGGATGGTTTGCTAGACTCCTCGCGCAATCAGACCGAGGACCTGATCACGGATGAGCGGGGGGAAGGCGAGGATGAGGGGGCAGAGAACAAGGACAGCGAAGGGGGTGACGATGAAGTACAGGGTGACCAGGGCAGTGGGGAGGAAGATGACGCTGCC
This sequence comes from Hericium rajendrae, assembly GCA_033439255.1. Lineage (NCBI taxonomy): Eukaryota > Fungi > Basidiomycota > Agaricomycetes > Russulales > Hericiaceae > Hericium > Hericium rajendrae. Next base: position 393,531 of record JAVRDV010000017.1, read on the forward strand.
GACGGTGACGAAGAGGAAGAGGAAGACGATGAAGGGAGCGACCACATCCATCAACCTAGCGTTCAACGCCCGAAGACCGTGAAGACTGCCACTCGCCCCAGCAAGGATGTCAGCACCTCTACCAGGCGTCAAGCTAAAGCAGCTGCCGCATCACCCAGTGGGCCTTCGACAAGTACAAGGGCTGCAAAGCGTAAGGGGAAAGATGTCCAGGATATTGAACCCGCACCACCTGCAAAGAGGACACGATTATCGACGAAGACTTCAAACACGTATGTATCCTCTTTCGCAGATTTTCGGACCTATGATGATTGACATGCTTCGTTAGCAGAATGACAACCTCGAAACAACCTCGAACGGGTGCTGCAGAGAAGAAGGGCACGAAAAGTGGAAAGGTCTCTACTCCTCGCCAGTCAACACGGTAAGTGGTACTTTAGCCAATGACATTGAGTTGTGTCTGACAAATGCTCTTCCTAGGAATGTGAAAAGGGCTTGATAGCTTGTAAAGTTCGTGATACAGAGCGATGACAGCTCAAGGAGTATATCACTGTGCCTTCCTGCCATGTAGTATGTTCCATATGTGCATATGTGTATGTCGATGCAAATGCCGGGAGTCGTTATCCGATTGGATAGTGGGATTATTCATCGGTTTGTATTACTTAAATTGCCTATATATCTGCTAGGATTATGACAGATTCAATTACTGATTATCCCTAGATCTAGATGGATGAGATCGGATAGGATTTCGACACCAGTAGATAGATGAGAGTGATGGATAAGATTACATGCCATCGGATTGCTACATGGATGGGATCGGATGGATTGTTTATGGTTTATGTATTTGAGCATGGGATTGAGATTTGAGCATGGGATTGAGATTTGAGGGAAGGATGGGATTGGATTGGATTGAAACCGATATGCTAAGTATGTAGTTAGGATTGACTCAAATTACATCGGATTTGAATGGATTAATCTGATGGTTGTCCTAACCTCATATGCCTGATATTTTTCTGCACAAACTCGGATTGGATTGGATTGGATTCCTATCAGATGGTAGTAGTATCTACATGTATAAGGTATCGGATTCCATTTCTATGCCCTCTATAACCCCCCTACAACTCATGGGTCAGATCGATCCATGACCCCTTACAACTTGTGGGATGGATCAAGAAAACCAGCTGACGTCCCTGGTTGTATCCTCATATGGACTTGTATCACAGACAGAGTGCATGTGTACTAATGTATGATGCTGCTTGCATATGCTGCAGCATAATTATAGCATATGCTGCAGCTCAGCTCTGGAATGTACAAGAATATGGGCAATGCTACAACCTTATCCAGAAGACCATACCTGATGCCCATAACATTCCCAAGCAGCCACCTCCCATGATTCTCTACATACCTCTGACTGTCATTCTTTCAGTTGTATGCTTATATGGACTTGTATCTCAATGTACATCAGTATGTACCAATGTACTATGCCACCTGTGTATACTGCAGCATACTTTCACCATATGTCATGGTATACTTTTACCATATACTGCAGGCAGCTGAGGACTATGCCATGGCCTAGATCTCAAATATGCCATAGCATAGGTGGGAAATATGCTTCTAATACTTGTCTGTCAGATAAATGCCCTGTGACTCCAAACACGTAAACTTATGAAAGTCATGTGACATTGTAGGACACAGGTGTCAGTGTGATTGCAATTATGATACCTGATCTGTTATCAACTCCAACATATCTCATGACAATACATGAGCTTGTACACATCCAAATATCTCAGTCATTTCTGCAAGGGTGGAGCAGGCACTTTTGCAGATTGTCTCCACCGATGTGGATCTCTAGATGACAGCAGCACAATGGGTATATCAGATATATCCTTGACTTATTCATTTTGCTAACTACCACCAAGGTGAAATTATCCCAGGATATTGGGTTGCTGAGACTCCATCAGGCTGATGGGCAGCCTGATTCATTCTGTATCCATACTCACGTATCCAAAAAATTTTACTGTGCAATGGATGCTCATGCAGACAATGACAGAGAGATTTGAAGATATGTTCTGGTGCTTCTCACACAGGTAGGTACGAGTCCTCCTTCCATTGAAACACTCAAGCTGAGTCATTCTTAGAGTGGGACATATGCCAAAGGACTGCTCACACCACCCCCAAACATTCTTGCTGCCTGTGAGAAGATCTTTGACGTGCATGTTATACTATCTTTTGATGTGTCATGAGCAGCTGTTTCTCCATGTCATGAGAATATGATGCAGTCTGCGGGATGCACATGATTGCAATGCTACTTGGGTGGCAATCGATACTGATCGCCCTTCGCTCAATTACCCACCTTCACTCAATATTGTGCCAAGTATTGTGAGCGAACAATGACCACCCTCAATGCTACAGCTGTCTTTACTTTCAGCCCACCTGTTGGATTGCTTGCACAGGCCATACTTAATGAAATTGCATAGCAAATTCATGATGCAATGCACACAATTTCTACTCTCCCGAGCACATATGAGTACTGGTACACATTTAATGCAGTACAAAATGAACAGGTACATTGTATAAACCACAAAATACAACAGTATTTGAGGGTGTATTCAAAATGCTGTAGCTGTTATTATTGGATTCACGAAGTTTGCCAAAATGTCAATTATGATTCCTATGTTGCTATAAGATACTGAGAGCTAGCCTGAATATCACTGGCCGTGCTCTGTCCAAAGGTCAGCATCTAGAGCCTCCATAACCTCCACCATTCCTATAGGATGATCCAATTATGAAATATGTGCTACAATGATGGATGCCCCACTTCTAGTAGTGATCAGATGATATAAGGGAGGAGCTCTGCTCGACCACATCTAGGATGGCTAGTCAATTGCACAGACCTGCACAGACCAGAAGGTGAGCACTGGTATCACACTGCTGACAGAATGTAGGGGTACTGGAGGCCAACAGCAGACCACAGCCCTGTGTACACCATCTTCTCCTGATATCTTAGGGTCTCTTGCTCTACCTGTACATGCCCATGTGAAATCTGTATGTACATATCATCTGTACCATTGACTATTTTGCTGATGCTGCCATAGGTGCAATGTGCAGATCACATCTATCATGCATTGGATCAGGCTGTCTCTGTGGCAGAGAATCTTTCCAATTACATTGATGCATAGTATAAGGAGTGTTCTGTCATTCTGGATGATTTGCAACATATGGAGGATTGGATAGAGGATGAAAGTGGGGCCTGGCAAAGCTTGAGTAGGTCTCTGCATGACTGAAGGCTCATTTGAACAGTCTCCACTATGTACATGTACACTAGTCTAGACTATATGTAGAATGTTCATCATCCCTTAACACAAACTTGAACATTGTGTCTGTGTTTCCAGAAAACTCGGTCCACATCACCTTCTGCCATGCACCATATGCTGTATGGCCATGCAGCCTCTCCTCGTAGGCCTTCTTCACCCTGCTCTTCTACTTATCTGCATGTTTCTGAAATCCTCTCACATTCCAATCCATTTCAAATGAAAGAATGACCATTTTCTCATGCCAACAGTGCATCCTCATGCATGCGTGAAGCCACTGAACTCAGTGGACTGAGAAAAGTATGAATTAATCATGTTGCAGCATATCTCTCAGATAGAGAATGAATGTCTAACTTACAGTCTGCAAGCCATTCACCTTCAAGTGAATCACCAGAGATGTCCATTGTCCAAAACCAAGGCAGGGTTGAGTTGCGTAGACCTCTGACTGATGGATCCAGAACAGTAGTGCGGACCTTCAGATGCTCTGGAAGAAGAGGTTGGATCCTTTCAAGCATGTCCTTCTTAGTGCCCAGATCTTCCATAGCCTCTTTACATCTTGAATATACATGCACCTGGTGCTGGATGGTGCTCTCGATCAAGCTCACATCATTCCATGCTCATGTCTTCTTCCTTTGGCTATTAGCATTCTGCACATCAGTCCTGAAAATGTAGGCCTTGTATCCCAATGCTAGTCTTAAGCTTTGCAATGCATCATTAGTTTAGTCTTCCCGCAATTCCAGTTTGGCTTCTAGAAGGACTACACCAGAGATGCACTTAGAAGCTGGCAGTAAGAATGTCAAATGACGAGCTTTGTGAAATCTGTGCTCTGAGGGGAAAAGGGCAGACTCCATTCTAATTCTCCAAGTCCGTAGCTACGGTACAAATGGGCAAGGCCACCTCAGGCGGCTCGGCACGACTTTCTACAACAACCTTCTGCTGACCGGCCCAATCTCCAATTCCTTCCTGATTCTGCCTGCTCCAGGTCTCTTGGTGAGTGGAGTCATTGCGGTTCAGCCTGTGCAGGGCAGAAGGTGTAGACGTGGTATGAGTGAATCAAAGGCGCCACCTTACAATGTCGCCCGGGGTGTGCATCAGAAACAGCAGGCACGTCAAGCTGGAATGGCTGGGATGATGTCATTAGCGCATTGTCGTGGGCACTGATTGTGATCTGGAGGCATGTGGGCATTCGAGGGTGCATTGATTGAGCTGCCTGGTTCTCTGGGCATGCTTCTGCTTCTGTGCCGCTGACTCATTTAGCTGGTTGATCTCCGGCCCATTTGGTGTATCGGACCATGGGACACCAACTTTAGTCTGACCTGGTAGGTCCCGAACCTGTTGGGCACTTGTTCTGTGCAGAGAGCAATATCACGATGGGCAGACTTGGTGTGGCTGAGGTGAAGTTGAGTGGGACAGGCAAGGAAGTGGGGAGTGGGCAATGCCATTGCAAGGCATGCAAAGGGGCACATCAGTGCATGCATGCTAATGTCCTTGCCCCTGTGCCAACTCCAATGTACTCACATCAACTCCTGTGCACCCTCGTGGTGTGTGGAAATTGTTTTGCTGCAGCAAAACATTTCTCATGAGGCATTGGATGCTGTAGGGGCAAAAGGATCTGACCTGAGATATGTACTGCTCCTGTAGTGTACAAGATGTAATTAGCTAGAAATATAATAGTTTCCATGATATATTGTTGGGGATATGGTATAAGAGTAACAACTATACCTAACTTTAGGTGAAATAATAGCCAACAGTAACTTCAAATAGCTACAGTGGCATTGAGTAGCTATAGTAGCATTGAGTAGCTACAGTAAATTTTAGCATATATGTGTCACTATAGACTGCTACAGATTAGCTACAAGTAGCAAATATAGGGGCCCACTTGTCACTAAGAGCTACACAATCTATAGAATCTTTTTTAGCTACTATAGATTAACATTATTATTAAAGATTCCTGTAGCATTTACACCTTTTCTAGATGAATATGAACATAGACAAAAGGGGTCATTTGATGTATGAGCAGTCAAGTTTGTGTATACATGGCCAAGTCTGCATAGCTATTGGTGATGTGTAGAGCATCGAAGCTGCTGACAACATGTTTAAGAAGTGTGCAAGGTACTGACAATATAGCAAAAATAAGACGATGTAGGAGAGAAGGTCAAGGATGGGACATATAGTGGGTATCGAAAAATAAGAGTATCACTCAAAAATGAGCAATACTCTCTTTATTAGTATGAACAATACCAATAAAAAGTAATTTAACTTATCTATATCACCCCTCTTTGCTCTATCGAGACCCTTCCATGTTTGATCCAAGGAGTGAGTGAGAAGAGGAACAGCTGAAGAGGAAGATGGTGATAAAGATGATATGAAAGTCAAAGTTTGATGCATCTTTGGAGATGTGTTCATGTAATCTTCAAGCTGTTAGAGAAGGTCACCTACTTTATGCCATCATAAACCACAGAGAAGTTGACTTATGTAGAGTGGTATACCCCTTTTTAGCTCACTGCAAAAAAAAAACATATGATATACAGTGTATCTATAACAGCAAAAAGAGAGAGAAGTAATGTATCATTATCTCAAATTTGACAATTGTATCAACTTATCTTACATTTTGCAGAGAAGGTTGACAGATCTTGAGCTTCAAAAAAGGTCCTTGATCAGACTCACTCATTCTATGTTAATAATTGGACAAGCATGTATGTGTATCAGACAATTGGATAGCTTAATTTTGAATATATTTTATGTTTCTTCTTTTATCAGAAACCTTGACAATTTTCTGATGAGTCTGACAGTTTTTAACTGTTTTTAACCCTATCTGTAGCTACTGCAGAGTCTGATCTATTTGAAGCCACTTTTCAAATAATCATATCTGATTAAGCTTATATATTTGAGAATCAATGCCTATTGTTAGATATAGCAGTCAGTCATCTCTAATTGTATATCATAATAGAATTTCTAATATCTGAAATTTTTTCAAATCTGAGAGCATTCTGATTTATCTCTAACAGCATCTTGAGGTCCAATAATCTGATGATGTCTGAGAGTGACTTGATCTGTTTAATATCAACTTATAGCTTTCTGAGACTGTCTGATATATCTAATTTGACTCACACAAGATTCTGTCAAACATAGCAAGTCAATCAAAAAGCTGTCAAGGTTCCTGATGTTTCATCAGAGGCTGCACTATAGATGCTATAGTCAAAAGTTTGTTACTACATGTAATGATGAGTGTTAATTAATATCAGAACATTAATTATTATACTTCATCAGCAATCTTTCAGTAATACAGGCACAAATTCTATAATAAAATGTAATATAGCGATGACTATGAATCAAAAAACATTTTTTGTCAGATGAGAAAAATGGAGTGATCTGTACATAAGAAACAAGATAGAAAAAAAAATGACATGATTTATAATAAGAAAGCTAAAAGTGATCAACCAAAATTGTATATAATCTAAACAACTTTTTAAGCTAATAGACTTTGATATCAAAAGTGGCTATATAAGAAAATTTACTCTTTATTTTCCAAGTGAACAATAAGACTACTCTTTAAATCAGAAAGAGCCTTTTCACTAGTTAGACGACAAGCTGCAAAATATTCTCCAAACAAAAGAGGCCCATAACTATCTGTTACTTTGCGTGCAGATCTTCCAGTTGTCATGGTCCCATTATCAGACCACAAAAATAAAATTTCTTGCCAAGCTTCATAAAGAGGTCGATTTTGTTCTGGAAAAGTATTAAATTAAGTAGCATTAAAAGGAAGAAAAAAGGCTCACGAGTAACTACACTTTTCCATTTCATATTGAAAACTGCAGGCTGAATCCAACTATAGATTCTCATTTTATTGCTCCATGTTTGAGTAGACTAACCATAGTGTGTTACCAGCATCTGAATATCAAAGTTGAGCCCTTCATCTGTTATTGCTTGATCGCATGCTGAAGGGTTGCCATCAAGATTGCATGCTTGAGCAATTGTATACATTGCATGCCACTCGTGATAAAGAAATTGAAGTGTCTTTTGAGATGAAGTTGCTTTGGGTTGAAAATGGGCCATAGCATGTACTCCAGGGCTGATGAGAAGAGATTGTAGATAGTGATCAAATGGTAAGTTGGATGAAGAAGAATGATGATCTCCATCACTAAGAGATGATGGTACTGGAGACATAGCTGGTGAAATGTAGGAAGGAGCTAGTATAGCAGCTGTTGATGATGTAGATGCAGATGCATAGTGATCATCTACTGCCATTGGGATGGGTGATATGAGAGCTATAAATCTACATCAGATAGATCAGAAAAATGAATATATTTTAAGAACATACCAGCATGAGATACAGAGATGCTATCCCATATATAAAATATGAAAGTTTTTTGTAAGGCTGCAATCGGAACATAATCATTGAGAAAAAGCCGTAGAGAAGGACCAGCTATCGGATGTACTGGAAGATGCTGAAACTGGAGAGGATAGCACAGTGTAGCATTGGTAGAAGAGATATTCTGAACTGATCCATGCCATAAAATTGCTGCATCCAGATAAGAGGAAGGGTCCATATTTGGAGATGCTGACGATGAACCAGCTATAAGATCATGAGCACTCCCATCAATCAATTGCTGTAGAACAGGCCGAGCAGCTTGTGGAAATCTGTTGGGAATGATGCAGAATTGGGAAGCGATAGACGAGATCAAAACTGCTGCTGGTATGGTCACCGTGTCATGCATATCGTACTGCAAAGCTGTGGCAGGAGAAAAGAGAAGAGTTCGGATATAATCATGAGCATGAAGTGGGTCTTGGAGGAGGAGAGGGGTTCCAGCCATGAAAACTTTGCTAGCACGAGTGACGAGAACACAGGCAATCCAGTCGGACTCCTGCATCGTCATATTAGAGGTCCGAAGATGATCTAGTAGACATGTTCGACACAACCATAATTCTTAGAATAGAACTATATGCAATATTAGAAGTAACTCACCTGATACAGCTTCAATGTTGGCTTCTCTACCACCTATATATCCAGCTTGAGTTTCCATCACTTCATGACTCGTCGCACACTGAGTCAAAGTTCGCGGTTAATGCTGACTAGCTGGCCTTCAAAATGATTATATGTCAATGTATGTTGCAATACTGTGAGAATACGACTTGGTGGAAGAGGGCCAATGCTGTGCATGGCAAAACGATTCCTTTTTTTTTATCATCAATGAAGCTATATAAATTACCATCATGTATGGCCATGTACAGGTATACTGACATCTTGCATGCAGGCCTGTACCTCATGTCTTATACTTGGCATGTAGCATTGTGCTGGGGCCAGTGCCTCATGCATGCCTGCTACACCTCATGCCAGCTCACTATGCCTCATGTTCACTGGTCACACCCTATGCTGATCTACCACATCTCGATGTACCTTGTGGATGGGCCAGTGACAGCTTAGAGATGACTACAGCTGAATGTGAGCATGTCAGCCAGCATAACTATATACATGCATTGTGTGTTGCTATGTGCAGGTGTGTCACCTGCCTGTACCTTGTGCCTCATGCCTCATACACAGACATACCAAGCCATGCATAGGCTTAGTGCCTTATGCATGCTCATCATGCTACACTACATCTTGCATACAAGCCACCATCCTATAGATGCTTACTGTACTTCATGTACAGGCCCACAGCATCTTGACACTCTGCACATGCTTGCAGCATCCTGTGCATGGCCACCACACCCTGTTGATCTCCTGTACAAGCTAGTAGCAGCCTTACATATGGGCCTGTATGCCTTATGCTCACCCTCTATGCCTCATGCATGGCTCTCAATATCTCACACATCCTCACTGCACATTGCATCTTATATATAGGCCCACTACAGCTTAACATTGGTGAGCATGGCCACTGGACCTCCTGCACAGCTATGACACTTATCATGCCTTGTGCATGAACCTAGTGCCTTATGCACATATGTACTTTTGTTGTGCCTTACCAGTGCACACATGCCTGCACATAGCTCTACCTGTACATGATGTGTACCATTGTGCATGTGTGCACTGTTTGAACTTGTAATATACTTGATTGTACTAGTAGCTATATGAAATATAATTGATTTTGGCTTTATATCTCTTGTACCTGATTGATCTGAGACAGTACTAATAGCAGAGATCATAGTAGGGACCATATAGATCAGAGCAAGCCTTTGAATTTATATGATTTGTACAACAACTATAGCTATCCTTCAGAAACATGTAACACTATATAGTGTCCAACTACTGTTATGATAGCTATGATAGGCCTCATAGTCTTACATAGTTGAGAACTGTGGTGGCATAAATAGTGATAGACCTTATAGTGCTATGATAAAACATATAGATCAATACTGGGCTATATGAAATTTCAATTTTTCAGATGATACACACTACACCAACTCATATATGCACTCTTGGCTCACATTTTTTGACCTATGCATACTTTTGTTGATTAGCTTACACATGTATCAACCTATGAGCATCACAACAAACTTATGTATGCTTCTACTACCTCATACATTTTCTGTTAGCCTGTGTACCTTCTATTGATTTGTATGCATTGCTGCTAGCACCAAAGGCAGAATTTAATTTCTATATTTGGATTTTTTTTTCTGACTTTTACAAAAAATAACATAAATCATATCAGTTTTTTTTTTAATAGAGCTTATATCTCTTCAATGTATAATCTAGTCAGTATTTTTCTATTTTACATGCATAAAATACTATAAAAATTGAATTCTTACCTTCAAATCATATTTTGTATACTGGCAGAAATTAGTGACCAAATATGGCAACTACTTTCTGGTAAAATTGCCTGTCGATTAGCATGAAGGTTTAGAGTAACAAAAAACTTATACAAATGCCTGAGAGCATCAATTGTGCAAACATCACTTTAAGTATATTAGGGTTCAACACAAGTGCACTCGTGGGTGACTTAGATCTGAACTTGCAGGTATTCAATCTGTCCAAGGTGCTGACCTGGATCCATGCAGATTTGCACCACTGGGTGATCTGGAGCTGCAGGTCAGGTATCTGTGACATCACAGATCACTTGCAAGTCAGTTGGTCTTAAAGTTGTATCTCACTTTTACGATGCCCTCCTCTTTGTTTTTTCATCTTAATCCTTCCCTTTTCACCATATCTCCTCAATTCAATGGCAGGATGGGTGTTATGGAGATTCGAGAGGCTTCTAGGTGAGTCCAAAAGCCTTTTATTTCATTGTACTGTGCTGATCTCAGGAGTCTCACTCGATAACAGGCAAGGCTCTCATTTTTCACTGTTCTTCGACAGGTTTCATGATGTTTGATGAGTTTCATGACATTCCACCATTTTTTGACATCATCCACCATATTTCGTGTACCATCTGTGCTTCTTCCATCGTCCTCATCAACAGGTCAACCAGCCAACCGGCCCTCACCCATCTTCGACAACCAGCACTCATGTGCACCAGAAATTTAATTCCCACTCACAACAGTAAGAGCATGCACAGTGCCAGTCTAGCGCTGCAACTGCAAGGCCCACAATGCCTGTCAGGTCTTGTTGCTACAGCATTGTTGCTACAACAGCAAGGCTTGACATCTTTTTGCTGATCATCTGAGCAGTGTCTAGCATGCCTCAACAATACGCAGTTGTCTACAAACAGCTTTGCATATCCTTACATGTCTGAGACAGTGTGCATCTACCAATACATGCCCTGCCAGCATACACATTTTTGACTGCATGCCCCCACCATCCCATAGTCCATTGCTCAAACTACATGTGTGCATTCATGCCCATGGACATCACACATGCCACTATGCATGCTGTCATATCATTCGTCTGACAGAAGCCCAATGTGAGGCAAGTTTTATATGCCATTAGTGCTATTCAACAATCAAAATGCACCCTCCCGGTCTCATTCCCAATTTTCATCCAAGCTGGTGATTATCATTTGTGTGTGCATGCCCACAGCTATGCCAGTACACCAGCACCCACATATGCTCCCCTTGCACATGTGCCAGCTCATGTGCACACACATACTCAAAGCTGCCCCACCGGCATGCACATGCCCATGTCGATGCCACAAGTATGTCGCATGCAGCCTTTTGAATCCATGCCTTGCTTGTAGACTTTATACACTTCATGGGTATGACAAGATATAGTGATAATGGGCATATGTGATTGAAGCTGTAAGTTAGTGTTGGCAGATGACATATAGTATGTAGTTAGTTAGGGATCATGACATATAGATTTGAACTTTGCAATATAATATGTTAACCAAAATAAAGTTTGGATAGCAGGTTACCCACAGGTCACTCACAGGTCAATGAGTTTGAGCACAACCTTGATCTGGATTTGTATAGGTCTCAGCCACCAGGTGATCTGGATCTACAAGTTAGATACCTGCAGGTCAATTTTGTGGGTATACCCATGTTGATCTACAGGTGACTCTGACTCGTGTCGAACCCTAAAGCATATAAAAAAACACTATTTAATCTAATCTAATCATGAGTAGTTCAGCTCCTACCTCTGATAACTCTACATTTTCTGCTATGTTATATATCTTAGTACCTGATTATATATATAATCTGGTATGTAATACAGTACACACTTGTCATATCTTATTATAATCAGCTCGATATATGATATACACTATTATATATGCTTATATTATAAATACTTGTAATATCTACAAATCAAACAAGATTCAAGATTGAATATATGATCAATGTCAAACATTGTATTGTTGAACAAAGCTAATGACCAATCACGTGATCAATAGCAGACCTTGTTCGGCCGCACAAGGTCTGGTGGCTGTGCTTAGCTTATGTCAGCAGTAGTTGATGTTGCGCTCTCTGCTTTCTCTTCTTTTCTTCAGATAGCTTTGAAGTCAGTGTGATACTACCAGTAGTGCACACTAACTACAAGGCTTGGACACGCCCAGTTCCCATCTACAGTGAGTTGCGGCTGAGGTGTCCAATGATGGTGTAGGGCCATCACCAACTTTTTGGATCTCTTCTGATGATGTGGCATAGAGATTGCACCATGGCCCTCTCAATACCACATGAATCAGAATGAGTGAAAGCTTGTTGGAATCAGATTTAGAATAGCTTTAGAATAGTGCCATAAACAGCAAGATAGCATGGCAAAATGCTGATCTATTGAACTATATGTCCGTGATGATGTGGCAGACTAATTGCTTTATAGCTCTGCTGATACTGCATCAATCATAATGTATGAGGGCTTATTGAAATTGGATTTACAGTAGCTTTCTAACAGTATAGTTTACAACATTATAGCACCACTTGTTGTTGAGATAGGAGACAATACTCTTTTGCTGATGTGGCACATAAATCGAGAAATATCTCTGCTTGGAGTGATCCGATTTTCATATTCTAAATTGGGTTGGAAAGATGTGATCAAACGTATTTGAACACAATTTACCGTTTGTCGATTGATTGCTTCGTTGCAGAGCTATAAAGCAATCACTGTATACAGTGTATTGGCTCTGTAGGCAACTTATGCTTATGTAAGCGGGCGCTAAGACCTTGTTCGGCCGCACAAGGTCTTGTAGGATCACATGACCGACTCTCAGGACCCACTGCTACCGATAAATTGCATTTTTTGCTCATTTTATCAATAAGCAGTATGTACATTTGTTTCCTGTGTATCATTTTAGTGGCTGTATCTTTCTATAAGCAGTAAATTGTGTTAGAGACCAGCTTTCTGGTATATTTGGATGCATTTGAGAACAAGTGAATCAGTTGAGTACTGATTAAGTTAGCTGGAGTTCAAGCATTCTAGGGGAAAATGTAGAAACAATTTGCATTCTGCGAGTTTTGCACCGATCCTAACGCCTAAGGTACCGTCAGAAAGCTATCAATAAGTAGATTCTGATGCATTTTAGAACGAGTAAATTGGTTGAGAATTGGCCTAGTTAGCTAGGGTTCAAGCATTTTAGAAGAGGAAAAAAAGAAACACTTTGCATTCTGTGAGTTCTTAACCGATTTGGATGCATGAAGTATGGTAGCAAAGCTATAAGTGAGTAGATTTAGACGCATTTGAGAACGAGTAAATCGGTGAAGAATGGACTGAGTTAGCTCAAGTTCAAGTGTCATAGAGGGAAAATGTAGAAATTCATTGCATTCTATGAGTTCTGCACAGATCAGGGTGCAAAAAATACTATCAGAAAGCAATAAATGAGCAGATCCAGATGCATTTGAGAACAGGTGAATTGGTTGAGAACTGATCAAGTTACATTAAATCAAGAAAGTTTGGCCAGAGCTGGAGTTGAACCTGCAAACTCGTTAGATTGAAGATATGTGATTATATAAGCCAACTGCCTAATGGGCATAGTCATCGTTTTGGTGTCGTTTTCACTATGAAAAGGCGGTATAGAGTAAACGATTCTAAGGAATCGTAATTGAAACCTCACCTTAAAATCGAACGAGCGAGCGAGCAGACAGCTAGTACTAGTGGAGGCAAGAAAAGTGATCAGCACAGACTTGATGAAGATTGAACTCGCCCAAGCCAGATTATGTCAGCATGAGATTTTATTGACAGGACTTATCATCCATGTCATGTACGAGCGACAACAACGATGCTAAATAACAGATAGAATCTGTATGTAATATGTACTGTTAGAATATATGAGGCAGATGCATCTGCATAAATGCTAGGCCATGCTGCCACTGAGCGATACGACTCACCTCGTCCGAGTTGCCTGTCCATGGCTGTATCGCATATGCCAATGCTGGAAGCCGATCACTGAAGCCTTGGGGTTCTTCGGGAGGGTCGACCTCGACAACATTCAGATCGTCCGGTGGTCCAACACGTCCTAACCATGATGTTGTACCTTCGGTATGCCCATTATTGGCCTGTTGCGAGTGTAAAAGCTGCTCGTCTCGAAGACCCTCCCAATCTACTCCATATACTTCTAGCTCCTCTTCGCTGAGCACATCGTCGGGTATCTGAGCTCCACGAACTCCACGAACAAGCATGTCAAAGCCGAACATGTCAGCTGGAGAACGATTTGGTCCATCGCGAATCTGCATCTTGTGCTGGTTCCAGCTATCAGCAAAGAATGCGAGCTCACTGTTGATCTGAGGGAGGAACAGAAAGTGAAAGAGCCAGATGTGGTCGAGATTATTGATGTCAAGATCGAAGCGCAGCTCTAGCTTGGTAAAGAACTCGTGCCACTTTGCACCGAGTTGGGCTGTAACATCGACCCACAGTCGCTCGATTCGTATATTGTGAATGCTCCTAGGATCCGAAGAAGTTATGTCAGGATTTAACAAGTACAGTATTGAGAAGTCATAACACACCTTCCCCAAATATATGATCCACGCCGATCTCCACAGGTGGCATTCATAAACTCGGCGACGCCAAGGTTCTCGACACCATGATCACCACGTACACGGGATGGCACACCATACACTCGTGCACCAGAAAGGAAAACTGTGAGAACAGTTGCCGAGTGATTATTGTCACTGGCACGCATGGCAGTGATAAGCCGCGAATAGCCATCAATGAAACCATGGATCACAATACGCCAACGAATCAGTCCTGTTCCAGCACAAATCAGAAATCCCATCCACAAAACATAGGAGACTCCACTCGCCATGTTGGCCATCATGATGCCATAACGAATTAGGTCCTGGTACACTGTAATGGCGACGCCGTATCCAGATGCGATCAAAGACCCGGCGGACAGGATCAACCCTAAGCAATGCATGTCGTATCCGATCGCGAGGAACTCTATGGCCAAGATTCCGAAGCATGCCATGCAGCATTGTAATTCCTGCACGGACATAGTGTGAGCGGAGCTGGATGATAAGTGCATCTAGCACATCATCGGATATCGTTGACAGTGGCCCAGTGTATGAGGTGATAGCCTGACTTTCAATCTGGTCTTGAGAATCATGCTGCAATATCCGATGAGTTTATATATATGTACAGTGCAAGTAGTATGGACCCTTACATTGGTGCCTGCAATGGCAGTAATATGGCGATCATCAACTGGAACAGTTGGGTCCAGTAGGTCATCCTGACTTGGATGTGAAGCCTGCTCATCGTTTTCAGCTGGTATCATGTCCAGGCTAGTGTCATTATGACGTGGTGCGAATGGATTGGCCTGGGGATTGGCAATACCATACTCAAGAAGAGCTGAGCGAACGACAGATCGGCCAACACCAAGAAAGTCTGTGATGGCTTCGGTTGAGCGATGTCCATATGCCCATCGTAACCAGTCAGCATCGATAACATAACGTGGACGGCCACGATTCCCAGTCCAAATCTGCTCGATGATCGTCGGACGACCATGATGTGACGAATCGAGTGCTGCACCGTGGTAGAACCGGATGTCCTGTCGCATCAGGACCAGGCCTCCCTGAATCATTGCCAGCTCATCCGGAGGAAAGACCCCTACATTCTGCACATAATAATCAGCTCACTTCAGTCACAGCTGCCTCGAATGACACGACATGTGAACATACCTCCGACACCAGCCGACTGAACTCATCAAGGTCATCGCCGAGCCGGGCGAACACAATCGAGTCGGCGAATGTATCGACTGCCTCGTGTATTGCAGCCCCATAGTGATGATACCGAGCTCGGAATTCGTCGAGAAGCTGCTGGGCAATGGGACCTGCACCAATGTGAGCTTCGGCCATCAATGTACAGCAAAGCTGATGGTCAGGAGCTCTGAGAGGACCGAGAGAAAAATCCTAACCTACAACTGACTCCTGCTGATGACATCAGCTAAAAGATGAATCACGCAGATGAACTCAGGAACTATGACTTGGATTCAGGTACGATACAGCAATAAAAAGTAGCAGGTAAGAAGTTGGGAGTAACGAGTTGCAGATTGACGAGGTACGGACTAGTAAGTGGCGAGTAACGAGTAACGAGTACGGACTACGGACTACGGATGTCAGGTGGAAGCGTGAGAACTTTGCCCTATAAGTATTACTAAGCACACTGCCACCTCACTGAGGCCCACTGAGGCTAGCCATGACAATATTGCGAGCTGTTCAGAATTTTACTAAGTCGAGAACATGTACGATGTACAGAGTGAGAGTAATAACATCGGATAGTGACTTGAAACACTTTGCAAGCGTGTTCGACTTGTGTCTACGGATCAAGACTATCACGCAGCATACGGCCTCGGACTATCGGCACGGTGCTGGATTTTCTAACGAAAAATGCTTTTATACGTAAGATCACTCTCTAGGCAAAGAAGATAGTATGTCATGTTTTTACTAGGTTTCTAGTATGCTAATTTTGCTTTACAGTTCTTAAAGGAGGCTACTTTATACCACCTGTCTGCTGTTGCTGACTTCAACCATGTTCCAAAGAAGCCACGTCTCACACCATCTGCTCATGCCAACGTGTCCAACATCCCACCAGCCATCCATGTACACCTCCTGACCACGCTCCCCTTCACGAGCGGTCTTGCACAACATGTCAACGTGGCTGCGCCAGGACCGTCAACACATTCCGAGTCATGGTCTACTCACATGACTTCCCTTATTGACCTTATCCAGAGCGACGGGAGCGATGGCGATGCTCCCACAATCTACACCAGATCTTGTAGACCATTTACAACCTATACCAGTAGTAACAGGAGGGAAGGTTCCAAACTGTACCAGTCCAGTATAAGCAGTGTTTTCGGGCTAAATGGAATGTTTGGAACCTCAAATGTTTTGCATAAAATATGTTTTACATAAAATAACATATCTGAGTATGGCAACAAAAAACATATGATGATCTTAAAAAAAAACATATCGGCTGAGATCTTAAGGATCTCAGCCACCATCGCTACTTGCACGCTCACCGGTGCTTCCACGTGCGCTCCCCGGCACTTCCCTTGCATGCTCCCCCACATGAAACAGTCACTAGTGCATTGAGGTAATGCCAGGCGAACCTGACAAAGTGCCATTGTTGATTGGCCATCCCGCGCCGGCCCGTCGGTCACAATGTAGCAGTTACTCAATGACAGGCCTGCTCCCCTTATGTACCAATAAGTCATTGTCTGGCCTCTGGTCATTTAATCTGTAGTGTCTATTTATCATTGACTGGCCTGGTTCACTATGTACCAATGGGTCATTGTCTGGCCCACTGGATGTGGTGGGAGGTCATTGGCTGGCCCGTACTCATGAAGTATCTACTATCCATTTCCCATTGACGGGCCTGTAGTATATACCAATGCATCATTGACGGGCCGGTTCTCTTACAATACCGCTGTACATTCATCATTCACCGGCCTGTCCTCTGACGTCCATTGGATCATTGACCGGCCCATTCCATCCTGCGGGTTGTCAATTGCTCGGCCCGTCCTCCAACGTCCATTGGGTCATTGGCCGGCCGGTCCTTCTATAATACCACTGTACATTCATCATTGACTGGCCCGTCCTCCAACGTCCATTGGGTCATTGGCTGACCGGTCCTCTTACAACACCGCTGTACATTCATCATTCACCGGCCTGTCCTCTGACGTCCATTGGATCATTGACCGGCCCATTCCATCCCACGGGTTGTCAATTGCTCGGCCCGTCCTCCAACATCCATTGGGTCATTGGCCGGCCGGTCCTCTTACAATACCGCTGTACATTCATCATTGACTGGCCCATCCTCCAACGTCCATTGGGTCATTGACAGGCCCATTCCATCCCGCGGGTTGTCAATTGCTCGGCCCATCCTCCAACATCCATTGGGTCATTGGCCGGCCAGTCCTCTTACAATACCGCTGTACATTCATCATTCACCGGCCCGTCCTCCAACGTCCATTGGGTCATTGACCGGCCCATCCTCTCACAATTTCTACTATCAATTCCCCATTGACGGGCCTGCAGTATATACAAATGGGTCATTGATGGGCCCGTCCTCTTAGAATATACCATTGTACATTCATCATTGACCGGCCCACTCGATCCCGCGGCATCACAATTGCTCGGCCCATCCTGTACCGTCCATCGGGTCATTGACGGGCCCGTCCTCTCACAATAACACTGTACATTGGGTCATTGGCCGGCCCGTCCTTGTACAATGTCTCCTGTACATTCATCATTGACGGGCCCGTCCTCCACCATCCAATGGGTCATTGGCTAGCCTGTCCTCCTACCATTTTTACCGTTTATTCATCATTGACGGGCCCGTCCTCTACCGTCCATTGGATCATTAATGGGCCGGTTCTCTCACAATGTCTACTGTACATTCATCATTCACCGGCCTGTCCTCTGACGTTCATTGGGTCATTGACAGGCCCATTCCATCCCGCGGGTTGTCAATTGCTCGGCCCGTCCTCCAACATCCATTGGGTCATTGGCCGGCCGGTCCTCTTACAATACCGCTATACATTCATCATTGACTGGCCCATCCTCCAACGTCCATTGGATCATTGACCAGCCCATCCTCTCATAACACCACTGTTCATTCATCATTCACCGGCCCGTCCTCCAACGTCCATTGGGTCATTGACAGGCCAGTTCTCTTATAATACCACAGTGCACGCTCGTTACTGGGGTGAAGGTGGGTGATACCGTGTTAATATATTCCATGAGATACAATGGAATTGCATGAATTTTGGAACCTAACGAGACAAGTGCGACATCATGGAAACATAAATTAGAATGCAGCAGGCTGCTTCTGGTCCGTGGGTAAGGCAGGGACAACCCACCTGCCCCGGATAAGGCAGGGACAACCCACTTGCCGCCCACCTGCCAAGGCAAGGACAACCCCACCTGCCGCGGGTAAGGCAGGGACAACCCCACCTGCCGCGGGTAAGGCAGGGACAGCCCACCTCCCGCGGATAAGGCAGGGACAACCCACCTCCCGTGGGTAATCAGCCGCCGCCGGTGATTGATATATCCTGTGAGATACAATGGAATCTAATGAGACAAGTGCGACATGATGGAAACATAAATTAGAACGCAGCAGGCTGCTCCTGGTAGGCAGCTGGCTGCTCAAATGCGGGGTCAGCCGCCTGGTACGCAGGCTCCTCAGCCGCCGCCGGTGATTGATATATCCTGTGAGATACAATGGAACCTAATGAGACAAGTGCGACATGATGGAGACATAAATCAGAGTGCAGCAGGCTGCTCCTGGTCCGCCGATAAGGCAAGGACAACCCCACCTGCCGTGGGTAAGGGGTGGGTGTAGGTTGGGGAGCTGGCCGTTACCGAGCACCTTGCTGAATGTGTGCTGCAGCACATCGAAAATTTAGATAATGTCATATCATGCATGGTGGGCTTCTTTGCCTCCAGAGCCACCCCATTCCGCGGGCCATAGGTTCCGTGGGCCATAGGGTTGGGGGGACAACCCAATTGCCGCGGGTAGGGGAAGGGTGATGTCTGGGTGGGTTCCAGGAAGATTGGGCAGCTGGCCGTTACCGAGTACCTTGCTGAACCCATGTTGTAGCACACATCACACCAGGATGGTATTTATCGAAGTTGATTCTGTGGTGCTGCAGACCACCACCAAGACCCGAACCCCCTCCATGCTTGCCGACTCGTCCGTGACCGGCAGGGACAAGGCCACAGTGCTTGCAGGTCTTGGGACAAACGAGCCACCATTTGCTTTAGGATGTTTTCGTGATGTGCCGCGGCATCACAATTCCGTCCCTTTCCTCAGGCCGCCCGTTTCCGTGCATGTGCAGGGGCAGCGGCAAATGCACGATTCCCCCCTTGCATGCAGCAACCTCGCCCGTGTTCTTATCTACCAATCCCGGGGTATCTCAAACAAGGGCTGTTTCTGACCTTCATGATTGCCTCTACTCTTATGAGTCGACCCATAAGCCAAGGGTCATGCCCCAGTCTGGTACACTGCTAAGGACTCATTCATCATTTTCACAATTGGCTCTGGACTGCGATCATGCACAGCGTTTGGATCGGACAGTGTCTACTACCACCATTTCCTATGATGCTTGAATATTGTCCGTCACAGATCAGGATCCTACAGCACATTGATTAATGATCCCAACGACGATCCTCGCGCCATGCAAAATACTGATCCTTCAAGTGCTCCAATGATTCCTCTACCTTCTGGTGGATGTCAATCATGTCCTGAAACCTCTTGCTGCTTCGCGCCGCATTGTCCCTCTGGGAAGCCATCAAACTAATGGCGGACTGCATGATGACCGCTGCCGGGTGTCCAACTTCACTGGTATTCAAAAATGGCTGGTCCAGGGGTGGGAGACTCCTCTCCAGATCTGTCTAGATGGAGAGTGAATGGTCAACCTTCAATCACATAAATCATAATTTACCATCATGGACAACACAGCCTGTCGGGCCTCTGGATCCCCCTTGGGACCAATATTCGTGGTCCAGAAACCCTAAATGTCTATGAGACCCAATCATCACATAGTCCATATTTTCTTACCGGTGCATTGGAGCCTTCATCAGGAAGGTTGACAACTTTCTGATTGACCTGACAATTTCTAACCCTACTGACAGCTTCTGATTGACCTGATCCACCTGAAAGCAATCTTGAGAAGCAAATATCTGATCAGACTTTTACATTCAAGAAAAGACATTTATTGTCAGATATATAAGTTTTTAATCTCTAACTAATAGATATATCAAAATCTTTGATATCTGAAATTTTTGAAAATCTGAGAGTGTCTGATTTTAAATCTGGAGGTCAAATATCAGTCAGATGGATCAGACAGTGTCAGACACCATCAGATGCTCTCAGACAGTTGCAGATAATTTTCAGATATTTGACCTCCAGATTTGAAAAAATTCTCAGATCAGACACTCTCAGATTTAGAAAATTTCAGATATCAGAGATTTTGTTATATCTATTAGTTAGAGATTACAAACTTATATATCTGACAATGAATGTCTTTACTTAAATGTAAAAGTTTGATCAGATATTTGCCTGTTAAGATTGCTTTCAGGTAGATCAGGTCAATCAGGAGCTGTCAGTAGGGTTAGAAATTGTCAGGTCAATCAGAAAGTTGTCAACCTTCCTGATGTTGGTCTACAGCCTTGCCCTTGCTGTTAGATGGCAACGGATTGCCGCGGCATAAAGATGAGCCCTGTGAGTCAGTGTTAAGACTGATTATGTAGTCTCAATAACGGCCCCTACTGCTGTGGTATTGCCACCCTTGACCTGAAGGACCTCCATCAGTACGAGGGTCGTCATGATATCCAAACAACCACCTACCGCGGCTTCGCTGCCTGCTGGAGCAGTCTTCCGCTGTTGAAGACTTTTGGTGCCAGCATGATTGATGAATGCAGGAGACATACCTTTTTCTTTGGCCTGTCTTCATCAGAGTCCAGAATGATGATGACTTCTCTCTCCTGACCTGTTGGACGTAAGGGTCCCAGTTTGGAGGCAATGAGCATCCCGCGGGATCTAGTCCTTGGTTGGCCTACCTATGGACATTGTGTTTGCTGCGGCATTCTGTGGGCCATTGGCGAGCAGTATGTCGAGTTCTTCCATCAAATCGACAGGCTCCTGGGCCTGGTTTTCATTTTTTGCAGGAGCCCACAACGTGTCCGGGGCATCCTCCAACATCGCCGCCCAATCGTCATCGTCTGGAGCATTCACCCTGCTCGCATTGCTGGTGTCGGGACCACAAGAAGGTGGCAAGTCGTCTACTGGCATGAAAGGAGACAGGGATTCTTCCTTCGGGATGGTGTACAGCCCGTCGAAGAGAGAGAGATCAAAGTTGGAATTCATCAACAAGTTGACCAGATTAGGTAGTTCGCGTGTTGACGTGGCGAGCCACGGATTACCCGATCGAGATCACGTGATCAGCTGTCAGAGACGCGGCGCAAGTCAACATGACGCGGTGAACTCCGTCGCGTCTGATCTCTTCTGTCCACATCCACTCCTCATTGCTATCTGCTCAGTTTGCTCTCTTTACAATGTCCACTTCAGAATGCACTCTGACCCCCTTGCAGATCCAGCACATCGTGCGGGTTGCATACGTGGCACAGGCCATCGCTTGTTACAAGCAACAGGACAACCCAGATGTGGCCGCTTGGACTGCCCTTCTGGAGAACCACGTTGTATGCTACCTTCAACTGATTTTTTACGACTACTTTCTTCTTACCGTGCGCACACCGACAGCGTGAGGTACATGCCGGCATGAAAAAGATCATGATTGCCGGTGATCATTGTGGCCTCTCGGCCTTGTTTCTCAGCTATGTGGTCGAAAGCCAAAAAGCCAAGGAACAAAATCGTCCCATCCGCATCCGTGATGTCTATGAAGATGATCTGCGTATTGAGCCGCACAAGGCTTGGGTTCGTATTTGGGCCACGATGGAAGAGGCGGCGGGTCCCGCGGGACAGCCGGATGGCTCAGGTATCTGGTGGGCACACTTAGGTATTTTTCATTCCAGCATATTTCTTTTGTTTTCAACATTTTCTGATATCCCTTCTGCCCCACAAGCAGCGCCCCACCATCCACCTGGCCCTGTGGTAGACAGGCCTGTGGTCCCCACCGGTGTCCAAGCCCCCACAGCAACCTCGCCTCCAGCAACGGCGAGACGAGCTGAGGTGGTTTCAGTAATCACTAAACCCCTAACATATTAGGAAATATCAAGTAAACGTAGCCATTACATAGTAGTGTCCCATATAGTTATACTATTGTGTAGGATGTTAGTAGTAATGTGCTGAGGTACAGGGAGTATAGTAATGCATAGTCATAAATATACACAATAGAATGTTAGTAGTCATACTGGCAGAAGAGCAGTTGTGATTACTATGTCCACTAAGACATCACTACTGATTGTGTACATGATAGAATGTTAGTAGTTATACTTGCAGGAGGGCAGTTGTGATTACTATGCCTACTGAGATATTACTACAGATTGTAACTGATGATCAGATGTTCGTAATCATGATATAGGTGCAAGCAGCATAGTAATGCATAGTCATAAGCATGCAAAATAGCATGTTAGTAGTTATATCAGCAGAAGCAAAAATGTAGTCATGCATAGTCATAAATATGCCTGATAGCATATTAGTAGTAATGTTTATAATAGAATGTTAGTAGTTATAATATAAGTGCAGGTAATATAGTAATGCATAGTTATTAGTCATAAATATGTAGAACAGCATATTAGTAGTAATGCTAGTAATAGAATGTTAGTAGTAATGCTAGTAATAGAATGTTAGTAGTTATTGTACAGCTGCAGATAACATAGTTATCCCCAGTTATAGATATGCAAGATCACATGTTAGTAGTAATGTGCTGAAATGCAGAGAGTATAGTTATGTGTAGTCAAAAGTATGTGAGTTATAATGTTAGTCATAGTCGTATTAGCAGAAGGAAGAATATGATTACTATGCCTGCTAAAATATCACTACAGATCACAATTGATAATAGAATGTTAGTAGTCATTGTATATATGTAGGCAGCATAGTAATGTATAGTCATAAATATGCAAGAGAGTATGTTAGTAATCATATTTGAAGAGAAAAAATATGATTATTATGCTGTCTACTAAATTTTACTACAGATTATAATATATAATAGAAGGCTAGTAGTCATAGTGTAAGTGTATCATTCTGAGATATGATAAGAAAGGTAAAATTAGAGTCTATTCTATTGAGAGCAAATCTATCATATTGATTTTAAGTAGATTCTCACTATATATATACTTGACTATTATTTTTGTTCTGATATATGATTATAAAAGATATGTTTACTACTTTTAAAAGCTGTTTAACATTCTAAAAAGTTGAGCAATACTTCAAGTCAAGCTTGTATTACATATGACTTCAATGTTATATTGCACAGAGTCAAAGTCAAACTTGTATCATATGACTCTAATCTCTTTTACTGTGTCAAGTTGATTTCTTCCTAAGTTGATTTCTTTGCACATTAGTTACTATATTCTCAAAGTTTCCTTCATAAAATTCCTAGTAGGAGATAGTAATCATTATAATTAGCAGTGATATATATAGTCTACATGTTTTCATCATCAGAATCACTATCAATGTTATTGTCCTCCTCTGAATCTGACTCATTTGCATCTGGCAAGACTAAGTTGTCTATGTTGAATGTAAGGGTTGTAACTGCAGCAACAAGATCATCAACACCAGTGAAGCCCATGCTGAGAATGTCTGACAGCTCAGAAGTCTCTGGCAGAGATGGTCCAGCAGCAGGTGAAGGTGGCATAGTAGCCTGCACTGAACCTAGTATATATGCATCATCATCTGATGCAATGGACCAGTATACCTGAAGATGGCACTTTTTGAGCAGAGGATCCCACTGATTTCGGAAGAGCGATGCAAGGCCATCAAACATCTTAGCTTGACGAATGGCATATGCCTGGATGCCCTTCTTGATTTCATCTGGTGCATGCGGACGCAGTTCTCGCGAGCCCGCCACCAACCAGCCTTCCAGCGCAAGAAAAGGAAGGTGCGAAGCATTTCCTCTTGCACAAACATGACTTCTTCCCTCCACCGATGAACACGTGCACGTGCCTTAGCATAGGTGACACGTAGACCTGCAATTGTGTGAGCATTATAGAGGATTGGAAAAAAGAATACTTACCTTCGTGTATCTCATCGGCACTCATCTCCTCATCCCCTGGTACATCTCGCCTGTCATGACTGATGACACGCCAAATCCACGGCACCTCTTTCTTTCCCTCTCCGAGAGCTTTCTCTCGAGCCTTTGCCTTTGTCATCTTCTCATTGTCACCTTCACCATCATCTCCAGAGGGATCTATCAGGTCGGTCTTCTTCATCGACAAGAGCCATGTCCACCACTGGGCATTAGGATTGGGGTCTAGTGAGTCGAGAGCACGTCGGGCAGCCATGTACTTTTCGAACTGCCGATCACGCTTCTCCATGAGATTCTTGAGGATGTCCTGTGCACGTGTGTTTCGTTGTTGGCTGGGGCCATCGACGTTAATGCTCTTGTAGTGCCGTATGCCCAATCGGAGGTGAATGATGCGGCGGATCTCATGTAGTGCGTCTTCAGCCTCGGCCTGACGCAACCTTGTCTCCTTAGCTGCTAACCCAGCATGTAGTCCAGATTCACGTAACGGTGGAGGAACCTCCGAGGGCAACCAGAGCTTCTCGAACTCAGGTTTTGCCCTGTCAGAGGATGACGAGGCATCTTCTGCAGTGTCTGTCGGAAGCAGAGATGAGATTACTGGCATGTAGATAGCTTGGACAACACGCCAAGTCTTGATGCGATGTTGTAGAGAGTTGCGCTTGTCTTGAAGAGACACATTCTGCTTGGCTGTATCACTGTCGTTGCTGCCAGCCTTCCAACGTAACACCCGTCTGTGAAGCTACATTAGAACTTGCATATCACGCGCAAGAGGTACATAAACACGTACTGTTGCTCCTGAAGCTCTAAACCTGTGCTTAGGAAAGTGCTGAGGGTCATTTCGTGCAGAGATACACCACCTCGTGCTCGTTCATCGGCCTCCTCGCAAGCAAGCTCAAGGCGAACATCGGCTAACGTTGCTTCTAAGGGCGCAATGAGAAATCCATCACAAAGTAAGCTCAGGAGAGATACTTACTTATCTCCGGCTCCTCATATGGATTCGGCTGTGACTTGTCGGCATCCCAAGCAGTGATCATTGCATTCCATTGTGTCATAATGTCAGATGGGAAGGTTGCCTTTATATCCTCGAATGCGGGTTGTTGCTTCGCCAGGCTAGCCACTGCATCTTTCAATGAACTCACGAGTTGTTTACCTGCGTGGGTATGTAGAGTCAATATAGGTATCGGCCCCCAAGATGACGATACTTACCCATGGAAATTGTCTTTCGCCAATTCATTGCCCCGAAAATATCGTTTAGGGTCTCGTGCCTGGCGCCCGATGACATTTCCCACGTGCTGAGGGCGGCGCCGTTGGTCTCAGACCAATTTGCTTCGATACCCTCGCCGCACGTACGGCCCATGCCTTCGGTGAAGTTGAATGAATACTTCACCTGGCAACTGGATCCGTGAGCGGGTAGGTGGAATTTTGGGACCAGGAACGTGACTTCCGTCTGCGAGAAGTCGAGGCGGAGGCTGCGCGGCATGCTGTTGACTCTGCGTTCGAAGTTCTTGGAGTACTGACAGGCTATGTCGTACGATATGACGAGCAGCAACCAAACCTCGGCAACTATGATGATAGTCATTAACATGATAAAATCCATGTTGGCATACCTACAGATAGTGTCCGTCGTTAGAAAATTATCATAGATAAGAGATAACGATCGTACCGCTCTCCACGTTCCAGATCACAAACCGCACTTGGACGAAAGAATGAATGACGACCGCATATCACTGCGCCTACACCATTGATGGAAAAGCGCTTCTGGCCAGGAATATTTGCATGGTCTACGGCCGCGAAACTAGAGTCGCAGGATTTCATCTTCGAAACAAACTAAATAAATACGGATACACAAGTAAGCATATAGTGACTGCAGATACCTCTGCCTGGTCCTTGAAGTTCGAAAGATATTGTTGAAATAGATCTTCGGGAACAAAATAGGCCCAACCGGGGGCAAGCTCTATATCGTCATATTTATGGTTCTTGAGCTTGAGCTTGAAGTTTGCGTCCGCCGCTAGAAACATTGTGTAGAGGAACCTGTTCTGTTTGGATCAGGCAAATATAAATGAAAAACAGAGTGACTTACCGAAGGTGCGGTGGTGCGGATTGCCATTGTTCTGGCATGTTCCGACCAGGGTGAGGACAAGCAGGGCATTCGACAACTAAAGAGCCCAATGACGTCGCGGTAATGCCCATCGGGTCATGGCCATGCCCACCTCGTTTAACCATGCGGATGTGGCGGAAACATCGGACTGCTCTGGTGAACTCGCTATACCGACTCTAATCCAGCACGTATATGTGAGTTTGACTGTCCCGATGATAAATGATAATCGTACCTTTGGTTGTCTCAGACCGCTGCCATCTGTGACCCGAACCAACCCTTTGTAAAAGTCATACACGCTGATCTTGGCCTGCAGTGATAGCGCATGGTAGAGCTCCAGTGTCCGCAGAGTGATCACAGTCTGAGGACGGTCAAATGTAGCTGGCCACCATCGCGCGTGCAACAGCTGCACGTAAGACTTGGAAGCTCCAACACGCGCGCAGTCGCAGAATCTGGCGACCACGACGTGGATTCCAGATGTGTCTATAACCGTTATATTATTTGTGGAAGGGCGAGGGTGAGGGCATTCAGCTCCATCATGGCCAAGCTGGATGATTAGACCAGCATCCTGTAAGCTGCATCGCTCAAAGTACGACCCATGCCATCGCTAGATGAAATAAGGCGTCAATTCCACATACTCGTTAAGGAGGGAAATCTTACCTGAATCCGATGTAGAGGTTCGTGTGCATGTCTGGAGCAAATGCACGATACGCATTCTAACAGTGAGGTCGTGCAGTCCCGGCAATTAAATTCGGCCTCTTCAGCACCGCAGGCTTGACAACTTGAAGAGGTCTGTATGCCGATCCCCTCGTGGCGCAGCATTTCGTCCAGAATCTTCTCTCTTTCGCGCTCAAATTCTTTCAAGTGATGAATCTAGTCACATGTCAGAGATTAGAACTACGATAGGAACCATGGAAAAACGACTTACCCTTCGTTTACGCTTACTTGTTCCTTGCTCCCGATGATCTTGGTCGGGTATGATGGTGACTTCTCCCGCATCGAAGTTCGGCAAGCTTGATGGATCGTGAGGATCGTCGGGATTGTCTACAGCATCCAGTGGTGCGTTGGAAAGATCTGAAGGACCGGGCTCCACTGGAACGGCTGGTGATTCGGTGGAGACAAGGTTTGCCTGATACCTTGAACACCGTCGACCAACAAGCACGACGGTATGCCGTGTGCATGCCTCGTCAGAATGTTCGTCGTCGGAGATCTCGATTGTCGCATTTTTGCGTCGTCATTTCACACCTCGGAGCGTCGACATGTTCGATGCGTAGGACAGCGAAAGACTCTGACCTGCGCTTCACGCGGTGCGGAGAACTCGCAATCACGTGACCCTGTTTACATGTTCTATGGATATTCAATTTCTACCTATCCACGCCAGGGCCTCACTACAAACTACAAAGCATACGTGGAGCGAAAAATGGCTTGTCGAAATCTGCAACTTAAATGAGTCAGAAGCCCATGGAATCGAGAGTCGCGCGACCTTACCCACATCCCAACAAGACGAGAGCACGATCACCTACGGCCTGCAGGTGCACAGCATGGCCTTGCGGTAGAAATTCCAGTTCTTGATAAAGCCCGGCAATGAGACGTTTAAGCCCGTGTAGAGCTGCTCTCTCGTCAGCAGCTAATGCGGCACGAGCCTTAGACAAAAGGTCCTCCAACCATTCTTGAACGGTCTGAATGTACTGGCCCTCGCATATGACACCCTTGCAGAGTTGCGTGAATAGCTTATTACACTGTTCGAGCAGGGCGCTCTCGTCCTTGGCCATGTCGGGGGTTCTTGAACTGTCTGGTCGACGATGAGGGAATACCATACTATTGGTATACGATCTGCAAATGCCGATTATATAGGTTAATGCAAAACCTTCAAAAGGACATCATGCTTACGGTCTAATACCCTGAAGCTGACCTTTGCGGATGCTCAACTCCACTGCTTTCTCGTCTTTACTGACCTTTCGACGCCCCATTCGCCTGACGCGATTGTATTTGCATTGGTACTCTAGATGGTCTGCGCGATTTCTGCTGAAGTCCCAAAAGGCTTTAGCAGTTTCAAAACTGGCGAGGAACTAGTCTTACCGTTCATAGTAAGATGGGTTTTTAGATAGCTTGAGGCGACGAGATGCGGCAGCCATGGTGGTGTGCTCGTGGTACCGAGGCTAGTGCAAGAGAGCAAGACGCGCCGCGCCGCTTATAGACGCGAGATACCAGGACTTCCCCAATACTTGTGACATATACACAAAAGAGCTAATCTGTACATCATTCTAACACACCTATAACATGCGGGCATATGTTTTCAAAATCAAGTCGATTCGTTTAGAGATTTAACATTGGGAATGATAGTACAATTCGACTTGCTCGATGTTTTTTTATGCTATGCCGCCTGTTCATCCCACGTATCCAGGCCGTTAATCACTGCAAAGACATTCCACCCATACCCACTTGCCCTACAACATACATATGTTCATTTCCAGTACCTTTTAATTGCTTTCCGAAGATATATTTTGGTTAAGAGGCTGGACAATATATGGAAAAGGTCATTCTGGCCGTCGCCAGGACGCGAGGTACTGCATAAAGTAACTGCGCATTACAGTAGACATCCTACTATCCTACTACCCTACTCCGAAGAACTCCATTCACACGAGAACCATCTGTTGTTTGAACCACTCCACGGCCTCGTCGAGAGTCACAAATGACTGATAGACCCAGGTGCAATCTCGAGCGACATTCCTACGCAAGTCGAAGCTGCACCCAATTTGTTAGTGCAGCCCACATCGTAAGACGACTGGACAGGACTCACGACGGACGAAGATAGATGCCAGGTTGGTAGCCATTGGCGAGGGCGAACCAAGGCTGCTCCTCGAAACGAGGCTCGCTGCGAGAGATGCGCATCTGCGAGACACTAGCGTTGCCCTCGCCATTGTCAGCCGGGAAGGGTCCACTGGTCGCATGCTCGCTGGCTGCGGGTCCTCTTTGTTTTTGCTAGGTGCTTTGCCTTTGCCCTTTGCTTTGCCTTTGCCTTTGCCACGGCGTGTGCGGCTGTTGACGGCAGCCTTGGTCGCAGCGGGACTCTGCAGACCCTACGGCATGGTATGAATAACAAACCAACGGAAGATAGAACAGCGAAAGCGTACCTCGATTGCCACATGAACCTTGAGGTCCTTCCCCGACTGCACTTCTGCAGGGATGACGATGTCGAGGGAGCACTTATCTGTAGATACCACAATATCCTTCAGGCGACTGGCTTCTCTCTCCTCATCGGTATCCAGTATCTCGATGACATCCCCGGCATTGGCTTTGGGGACGGGCTTGGATTTGGTGGCCTTTCCGGAGTTGTCGACGGACATTGCGTCCTCATCATCGGTGGTGCTGGCGATGCTGATGACGACGCTCTTGTCGTTGTCCGCGTCACGCTCGGAGAACGGATCTGCACCGTTTTCATGACTGTCCGACTCTTGAGCTGGAGGCGCGGCATTGGCAGGCTCTGCGATGCGGACCATTAAATTGAACTTCACGACACAAAACGACAACCTTCTTATCTGGTGAGAGCAGATTGTTGATTTTGGAGATAGCTGTTACGGTCGTGATTCATCAGCCGTGCGCTATCATTGTGAAGACAGCACGTACCTCGAGACATGACAGAACTACTCAACGTCGCAATGGGTTGAGGATGTGGTGACGAGCGGGTGATGGTGGAAAAAGACGTCGATGAGTCGAGAACGCCGGATCACGTGTGCTGAGGTTCGATAAGGATCCGACGTCTCTTAATGTTAAGTGAAGAAGGTTGACGACTCAGTCATGTTGGAACGTGGGATTTCTGAGCTCGCGAGGAGGTGGCGCTGCGATTGAACGTTCACTCAGCACAACCACAACATACCATCAGTGACCATTCGTCTTACCTAGTCCCGTTCCGTTATGAACTCACACATCACACCGAACATGAGGGCTACGTGGACCACCGACGAACAACTCGAATATTTGAATGCATGTCTACCTGAGTTCCGGGCGCGACGGTTGGCCGGCTCGCGCAATACAATGTGGGAGGAAATTTTCACAGGATGGTTTGAGAGGTGGCCTGCTGATTCACCCAAAAAACGTGAGGTAAATGTCTGATAGTGCATCGTGTCGTGAGAAGCTAACCTTACGTTCACCAGCAATTAATCAAGGCTTGGTTCAGAAATAGAACACGTGGCCTGTGCAGGACGGGGCAGACGCAATGAGGCTACGAGGAAGCTGGGGTCACGTGCGATGGGGTTTGATAACGATCCAATGCGGACTCTAGCCAATGAATCCAGTTTTGAGTGTGTAGTCGAAAATGTTAGCAACTCAGTAATGTTGGAACGTGGGATTGTTGAAGTCGCGAGGCCACCCTACAATTGAACATGGTAGTCAGCAAAACCAGATTCTATCACTACTACTATTCGCCTTACCCAGTCCCATCCTGCTACAAGCTTGTGCGCCACATCGAACATGAAGGCGTGGACCACCGACCCGCAGTTTGCGTATCTCATGGGTTATTTACCTGAGTACAAAAAGCGACAGTTAGCCGGATCAACGCATGCGATTTGGGAGGAAGTCTACGCAGGATGGTTTGAAAAGTGGCCGGACGATCCAAATATCGACTATCGAAGGGTAAGCTTCTCAACTGCTTGACGTTGTAGGAGGAGACTCACCTAGTCGTGATCAGCGAATCAAGACCTGGTTTAATAACAAAATGCGCGGCAATGGCGGGACGGGGCGCAAGGCATCCCGCCGGGTGCTCAATCTCATGGGAAACGCGCGAAGGCCCGCCGACTATCAGATATATCAGAAGCTGTACTGGAAGGAAAAGCGGCTCGACAAGATTATCGACCCCGCATTTAAAGAGTACCTAAAAGATAACAAAGACAACGCGAAGATCAAGTCCAAGCTTACTTTTCAGAACGACATGTGCAAGGAGTTGTTGAGTAAGGAAACACCTGAGGTCAAGATGGAGGTCGAGAAGGCAGGGCAGGACGTCGTTATTGACAGCGACTCTGATACTGGCGACGAGGGCGATGACGAGTCTTCTACCCTGGCTGGTGCACCGAAGAAAGACCGTCGCCTAGCGGAATGGGGCAGGTGAATTCATTCCCTCTATATCTGAGTTCGTGATCGATGACTCACCACCACGGTCGCCTTAGGAATATTGAGGCTTTAGAGTTGACGGGGAGGCATCTCGTGCGTCAGGTTGGCAAGCAGACAGGGCTCACATGTTGTTTTTTTGTGGGCGGTCCCGACGTCCGCGACGGCGGGAAGATCATGTCAATGTGGTGCGTAATTAGTAATAATTAGACAGCAATTTTCTAACGGCTTACCTGGCTGGCAGTTTTGATACCGACGCGAAGGGCCAACTCAGCTGGAGGCAGACGTGGAGCGGATTTCACGAAAATGTAGAGAAGGAATGGAATCGACATCTGCACAAAGCATTTCGTGAGTATCGTGTTATGCTCTTGTTGTAATGAAGACTGATGCTTACCGAATCTTAGCCAAGGCAGTATGTGACGCTAGGAGCCTTGATGATTCCGTGAGCTCGAAACCATCGCCGGAACCGGAGACCACGCAGACGCAGGTCCAAGCGACAGAAGTCGAGACTAGACAGGCGACGGAGCCTCAATCTCAGCTGCAGACAGTCGAGGATCCGCCAAACAGCGCAGGCATGCCGGAAACCATAGATCCATGACTGTTACTTGCAGACAACCCTCAGGGGAAAAAGCAGTCCGAGAAGAAGAAAGGCAAGAAGCACCGCGCGGATAGAGACGCCGCGGATGCGAGCACTAGCGAGGAAACCGACGAAGATCAATGGTCTGGAGAATCTTCCGAAAGCGAGGAAGAGACCCCCGTCGACCCCCGACCAAAGTTCAAGTTGACTCCCTATGAAAAGGAGCGTCAGGACAACATCGCCCGCGGAGATGCGTTGCGGGAGGCTCTTCGAATGGACCTCCGCATACCAAATGAAGACGGCAAGAAAAAGAAGTCCAAACGCGAAAGACGGCAAGAACGGGATAAGAAAGCCAGGGCTGCGAGACGAGTGAGTCCAATCGGTACAAGGGCGAAGAAGCAGTACGTGCACCTTCATTATTACGGCCATATCGAGACTAACTATGATGCAGGAAGGACGCCGGGCCAGATGAAGGGGAGCTGCAGCCCGCGGGTACATCCCTATCAACCGCACCTGTGCAACAGGCGTCGGAGCCTTCTGCGCAAGTCGATCCACCTGCAGCCAGTCGCAAGACTCCGAACCAATCTGGCAGCGCATCTAATACGAATGGTGCCAGGGTTCCTAGCACGACTGCTGCTGAGGGCATTTCAACTGAGGAGGGTCCCGGTCACGCCTCGGTAAGAGAAACATCGGAAGGTCAAGACATCGACTCTGACTGCGCGAAAAGGACGGCGGAAACGACGGCGAAAACACCGGCAAGCGGGTCTGAAGCTACGACGGGCACCCCCGTAGAGAAATCAAGTGTCCCACAGTCCGAACTTGGATCTGCGGACAACGCACCGCCAAGTGATGTAGTGGATGACTCCCCGAACAAAGCAGAGCCAGGATGGATGGGCGAAAGTCGGGACTTCTTCAAGACAGGGCCCGACGACAAGGAGTGGAAGAGCTTGATTAAGTTGTGGGGAGAACTGGAATGTCTCCTCGGATATGTAGACGGTGCTGTGAGTTAATTCTTACAATCTGCCTTAGAAATCATCTCACGTACCTTATAGAATCGCAGTCACTGGCTTTCCTCAACCAAGCGGCCTTCCGACGTTGGTCAATGGATACAGAGTCATCGCGACTTCGATAACGTGCCTGTGTTAGGAGGAAAATGGGCAAATGCGTGGCGCACATGGTGGACGAGCCTCCAGCCGAGCTGGAGGTATAACGAAGTGGACTGGCCCCTTCGTCGCGGAGATGAAAATCCGGGCGAGGCTTGGGCTGCTCTGAGAAAGGGCGGAAAGAACGGATTTTCAATGATCCTCATAACCCTCGTATGGTGGTATCGAAACGCACAAACCGAGGGTGAACACAGCGAGGTGATGTCAGCTGTCGAAGACGTCGAGTACGTGGCCACGAAAATGGTAGACTCGGTGAAAGGTAGCAGCTCGAGCGGATTGTCGCGGGAGGTGGCAGAGGGGCAAGGCGAGGAGGTGGGAGCAAAACGCAAGGTGGCATCGATGGGAAAGGATGGAAGTGTCAAGAAGTGAGTTCGAAACATGTATTCGTGAGAACATCAGTGACTGACCTATTTCCAGACGTCGCAAGACTCGCAGATAAGCGAGCACGTTCTCGTTATGATAGATAGAAAAGCGATGTTATAAAAGCTACCTAGTTATCGTGTCAAATGACTATAAGAGTGTATTATGCTCCGCACGTCGGCTTGGACAATATGCTTCCGTCCTCCCTAAGCCATCTCCCCACACAAAATACTTCCGTCATCCAAATCCGGTAAATATCTCGATCCAGATCTCCGATCTGAGATCTTTGATGAGATGTCCCGATCGTCGACAACTCGGAGCCTCACCTGTGACTTGTAGTTTTCAGCAATATGACCGTCCTTTTGTCAACAGTGGGCACATAAAGTATTTGGTGCATTACAAGAAACTGCATGCAGAACTCATCTAAGAAGTACGGGTGATTCTACAAAACATTTCAAAACATGACTGAGCGAGTGGGCGATGAGTCCCGAATCTGAACGGACACAAGTGCTCCAAGACGAGAAGGACAAGGCATCATGCAGTGAGTGCGTGAGCGGGGAATGTGGGGTACGAGTAGGAGCAGAGCATGGAGCAGACGACTAGCGAGGATCAGCACTCAGTGGAAAACGAAGGAGAAACGATGCACGTACTTAAGCTGGTATCTAACGAGTATGCATCCCATTTCTCAAGGATCATATTGTGCAGGCGTGGCGAGGCAAAAGGGTGATGAGTGCCAGAGAGAAGTACATAGTGACTGAGCAGGAGCAAGAAGAACAGGAGGGGCCCAGCGATAATCAGCGCCGAGTAGAAAATGAGGGACGAACGGGCACGTACTTAAGGCCAATCGTCCCGTGTCGCGTTCCTCATGGACAACGAGCAGGCAGCAAGGAAAACGGGTGGATGAGTGCTGAAAGCTGGACAGGATGCGCAGGCAGCGAGGCACATGGGGTGGATGAGTGCTGAAGGCAGACCAAGAGGTCGCAGAAGTAGGTGGTGGCGGGAGGGAGCCAAAGCGGAACAAAGATTCCATTTAGGGAAGTCCAGGATTCGGACGTCCGAACAATGGACGGCGAATGCCGAATTGTTCGTAATCGAGCCGGAATACAGCCTATCCTCGACATTACTACTACTACTAAGATTCCATCATGAAAAAACTGCCACATAGTAATAGATTGGTGAGATAGTTATACTGTGTACCACTTTTTAGAATTACTACTAACTTTCTGTTACCAGTCACAATCTGTAGTGATATCTCAGTAGACATAGTAATGACAACTGCCCTCCTGCAAGTATAACTACTAACATTCTATCATGTACACAGTTGATCTGTAGTGATGTCTTAGTGGACATAGTAATCACAACTGCTCTTCTGCCAGTATGACTACTAACATTCTATTGTGTATATTTATGACTATGCATTACTATACTCCCTGCACCTCAGCACATTACTACTAACATCCTACACAATAGTATAACTATATGGGACACTACTATGTAATGGCCACGTTCACTTCATACTTCCTAATATATTAGGAGGTTAGTTAACTATAGTAACCACTACAGTTGGCGAGGCCTCCTCCTGAGAGCACAAATGCACCCACGGCACCCGCGGCATCCTCGGCACCCACAGCACCTGCAGCACCCGCGACACCTGCAGCACCTGCAACTGTATCTACTTACTTTATACTACTAAACCCTATTACATTAAGCAAAGCCATGTAACGACAACAACCATTGTTGTTAAGAGCACTAAAAGGCCAAAGCTAATAAAGCTGCTTCGTTAGCTATATAGAGGTATTGGCTCTCACGGCCAATGCCTTTGGCCTCAGAGCTACTTATTCCCATGATTTAATACCATTATTCTTATATATTAATCATTTCGGACAGCACCCGGGTATCTTGGACTTGAGGTCAGACCCTTACTAAGCAACATCGTACATTATATCTAATCTAATCTCAAGGCAGCACCGGGGGGTGCCGCAAAACATACATATGACATAAAAAAAACATATCAGCCGAGATCATAAGGATCTCGGCCGTGACGCTCGCTAATGCGTGCTGGCCGGCACTCGCCAGCGCTTCCTCTCGCGAGCCATAGCTACTAAATTTATAACGATACTACTATTGTAATAGCCCAAACCATGTAACGACAATAACTATTATGCACTAACGGCTCCTATTAGCCTTATGGCTTTATCTAATAGGAATCATTTATATATATTTCATGGGGTGCTTCTTTGTGCTATTTTTAGCACCTTCGTAATCAGATCGTGATCCCGATCGCAGCTCTATGCAATCGGGCGCCTAAATTGCATACAGTATGCTAATCTAATCTAATCTAATCTAATCCCCCGCCTCCCGCCCCACCGACGTCGGCGCTACCCGCTCGCTCGCTCGTTCCGCCCTCGGCTATGCGCCCGCACCTGCCGCCGTCGCTCCTGTCACAGCTCAATTCCCGCCGCCGTCGCTCGCTCTTAGCCGCCGCTCAGTCTGCGGAACTGTTGCCGTGACGTACGTTATCAGCGCCGCAGGTGCTGCTGCCGTCGTTGTTGCTGCGTGGTCAGTGTGGTGCTACCCACTGCGCACGGCCGCCGGGGCTCCTGCGCCATTGCTGCACACCATCGCATGCCGTCGTTGGGGCATTCCGCGTGGGCGCTAGGCATCGCACGCGGGTGCTGGCATTCGGCGTGGGTGCTGGGGCCCGAGCGCGCGTGGGTGGGGGGAGGGACAGCGCACCGTTGTTGCGCTGTGCCAGGATGCTCCACATCAGGCTGGAACCGTCACGAGTATTGAGCGATGGTCGCGGGTGTTGAGGGCCACGGGCACATGATGCGTGATGCGTATGGGCCCACCGGCATGCGCGTCGGGCGTCGTCATGTGGTGGGTGATGGTGCCGCCCACACGCAAGCCTGGGCATTGGCTGTGTGTCCATGTCGTTGTACGCTGGTGCGTACGCATCTAGGGGCGTGTTGTGCGTGCTTCTGCACGTGTTGGATATGTGTGGAGGTGGGCGGACGGCTGCGGTGGGCCATGGAGGGCGTGGGAGGGCGGCGCAGAGGGTGGCGGACACGGAGGAGGGCGGGAAAAGGGACGGTGCAGAAGGAGAGACGTGCAAAGAGCGCGGAAGTGTGTGTGTATGCGGAGAGGGAGGAGGACAGGCTGGAGAGAGGGTGAGAGGCTGGAGAGTGAGCCGTGCACAACCTATGCCGCGGCTCGGAAACGGCCGAGCGGCGGCGGCTGAAAGCCCGAGAAGCCCGATCGTCGAGGAGAGGAGTACTCCCGCATGACTTTTGCACGGTATTGTCCCTACATCTTAAGGAGAATGTGTACTTAGTATGTTCTTAATTGTATATATGATGTTTTAAGCAATATAGAGCACTTTTCGAGCCAGAATAAGTGATTTATATTAACCCTACAGTAACCCTACCTCGTATTTCCTGTAGTACGGACTTCACTACAGGAAGTTCTACTTATCTACCTGAGCAAAAAATGTTATGTTCTTGTAAGAAATATAAATGCAAAGTCTGAATTTTTTTGGACTTGATTCCAGAGCTTGAGATCTGAAATACACACGAAATAACTGTTCATGGACCCGAAAACACATGACTTCGATTAGATCTCAAAGATCCAGGCCACTAAAAATTACCATAAAGTTGTTTTACATACCTAACATATGCCCCAGCTTATCTAAAAAAGCCGATACATGATAGGGACAATATGTGCTGCACAATTGCAGCTCGAATCTGGTGCCCGGCGTTCGCAACAGCTCAATTCGAGCTCGACGCGTTGAGCGTCAAGGACAAGCGCCGTACGTTTGGTACGTGCTTATCTGTATCTCGCGAATTTCTCTCCTGCACTTCATTCGATTTATACAGAACTTTGCATTTGGTTTCATTATCACTATTTACATGTCATGTATTATTCGTAGGTTTTAATCGAATTTACTTGTCCCCGAATATCGACTTTGACGAACTCGGTGACACGTTCGGCAATTGCCAAGCCATGCCACAAGGCTCGGGTTGAGGCTCACCGTGTCCTCCTCTCATCAACTGGGTGCTCTTCGAGGCTCAAAAGCCCCTCGTTTGTAAGTTTTTTCTTCTTCTATTTGTTTTCTTACTGTTACTAACTATAGTTTACTTATTTTACCCTCAGAACACGATGACGTGGCTCGCTGTGAGCTGCACGACGGACGTCACCGCCGTCGATCCCCCCCTTTCCCCGCGCTTCTAACTGCATGCCCGACATCTCCCAGCCCCATGCACGAAGATTACTAGCGATGCAAGAGCTCGCGCTCGCAAGTGCGTCTGCTTAGGAGCTTCTGAACGCGCATGCAACGACTGCCGCGCCGGGCCATTCCCATCCACTGCCCCACCCCCACCACGCCGCATTCACGCCGACGTGTTCTTGTTTGCGTGTGCATCGGCCCATCACCATGCCCCTTCGACATCCTCAAGGCACTCTCCCCCGCCGGCGCCCGATGCCAGCACCGTGCCCGCGCATTCCAGCCTCATCCGTGCGGATTCTAGCCTCGTCCGTGTGGGTCCCAGCCCCGAAGCCGCATGTTCTCGTCCCCGCACCCATGCACTCCAGCACCTGCACGCACTCAAGCCCCGTGGCCTGCGCAGTCCCGCCGTTCTCTGCGCGCCCCACGCCGCGCCTCGCGCCGTGCCCCACGCGTGCCGTGCCCACACGCACCGTGCCCTGCCCTGCGCACCTCGTTCCTCGCGCCGTGCACCTCGTTCCTCGCGCCGTGCCCCCCACACCTCGCGCCGTGCCCCCCACACCTCGCGCCGTGCCTCGCATGCCTCGTGCCTCGAGCCGTGCCCCGTGCCCCGTGCCGTGTCCCACATGCTTCCGCCGTGCCCCGCACCGTGTCCTGCATGCTCCCATCGTGTGCCGTGCCCCGCGTGTCTCAATGCCACGCGCCACGTCCTGCACGCTGTCCCAGCGGCACCTGCGTCGGATGCGTGGCCAGTGCAATGAAGGGCGGGCACCAGCAGCAAGCCGGCGCGTAGCGCCCCTGCACCAACCAGACTGTAGTGTGTGCGCACTGCAGCGGGCGTGCGGCAAACAGTGCACGCAACAAGCATGCAGTGCGTGCGTAGCCGCGGAGCGGGAGCGGGAACAGCAGATGAAAGTGCCGGCGAGCGCGAGAGCAACTGTATCTACTTACTTTATACTACTAAACCCTATTACATTAAGCAAAGCCATGTAACGACAACAACCATTGTTGTTAAGAGCACTAAAAGGCCAAAGCTAATAAAGCTGCTTCGTTAGCTATATAGAGGTATTGGCTCTCACGGCCAATGCCTTTGGCCTCAGAGCTACTTATTCCCATGATTTAATACCATTATTCTTATATATTAATCATTTCGGACAGCACCCGGGTATCTTGGACTTGAGGTCAGACCCTTACTAAGCAACATCGTACATTATATCTAATCTAATCTCAAGGCAGCACCGGGGGGTGCCGCAAAACATACATATGACATAAAAAAAACATATCGGCCGAGATCATAAGGATCTCGGCCGTTTAGCTAATGCGTGCTGGCCGGCACTCGCCAGCGCTTCCTCTCGCGCTCGCCGGCGCTTTCATCTGCTGTTCCCGCTCCCGCTCCGCGGCTACGCACGCACTGCATGCTTGTTGCGTGCACTGTTTGCCGCACGCCCGCTGCAGTGCGCACACACTACAGTCTGGTTGGTGCAGGGGCGCTACGCGCCGGCTTGCTGCTGGTGCCCGCCCTTCATTGCACTGGCCACGCATCCGACGCAGGTGCCGCTGGGACAGCGTGCGGGACGTGGCGCATGGCATTGAGACACGCGGGGCACGGCACACGATGGGAGCATGCAGGACACGGTGCGGGGCACGGCGGAAGCATGTGGGACACGGCACGGGGCACGGGGCACGGCTCGAGGCACGAGGCATGCGAGGCACGGCGCGAGGAACGAGGTGCACGGCGCGAGGAACGAGGTGCGCAGGGCAGGGCACGGTGCGTGTGGGCACGGCACGCGTGGGGCACGGCGCGAGGCGCGGCGTGGGGCGCGCAGAGAACGGCGGGACTGCGCAGGCCACGGGGCTTGAGTGCGTGCAGGTGCTGGAGTGCATGGGTGCGGGGACGAGAACATGCGGCTTCGGGGCTGGGACCCACACGGACGAGGCTAGAATCCGCACGGATGAGGCTGGAATGCGCGGGCACGGTGCTGGCATCGGGCGCCGGCGGGGAGAGTGCCTTGAGGATGTCGAAGGGGCATGGTGATGGGCCGATGCACACGCAAACAAGAACACGTCGGCGTGAATGCGGCGTGGTGGGGGTGGGGCAGTGGATGGGAATGGCCCGGCGCGGCAGTCGTTGCATGCGCGTTCAGAAGCTCCTAAGCAGACGCACTTGCGAGCGCGAGCTCTTGCATCGCTAGTAATCTTCGTGCATGGGGCTGGGAGATGTCGGGCATGCAGTTAGAAGCGCGGGGAAAGGGGGGGATCGACGGCGGTGACGTCCGTCGTGCAGCTCACAGCGAGCCACGTCATCGTGTTCTGAGGGTAAAATAAGTAAACTATAGTTAGTAACAGTAAGAAAACAAATAGAAGAAGAAAAAACTTACAAACGAGGGGCTTTTGAGCCTCGAAGAGCACCCAGTTGATGAGAGGAGGACACGGTGAGCCTCAACCCGAGCCTTGTGGCATGGCTTGGCAATTGCCGAACGTGTCACCGAGTTCGTCAAAGTCGATATTCGGGGACAAGTAAATTCGATTAAAACCTACGAATAATACATGACATGTAAATAGTGATAATGAAACCAAATGCAAAGTTCTGTATAAATCGAATGAAGTGCAGGAGAGAAATTCGCGAGATACAGATAAGCACGTACCAAACGTACGGCGCTTGTCCTTGACGCTCAACGCGTCGAGCTCGAATTGAGCTGTTGCGAACGCCGGGCACCAGATTCGAGCTGCAATTGTGCAGCACATATTGTCCCTATCATGTATCGGCTTTTTTAGATAAGCTGGGGCATATGTTAGGTATGTAAAACAACTTTATGGTAATTTTTAGTGGCCTGGATCTTTGAGATCTAATCGAAGTCATGTGTTTTCGGGTCCATGAACAGTTATTTCGTGTGTATTTCAGATCTCAAGCTCTGGAATCAAGTCCAAAAAAATTCAGACTTTGCATTTATATTTCTTACAAGAACATAACATTTTTTGCTCAGGTAGATAAGTAGAACTTCCTGTAGTGAAGTCCGTACTACAGGAAATACGAGGTAGGGTTACTGTAGGGTTAATATAAATCACTTATTCTGGCTCGAAAAGTGCTCTATATTGCTTAAAACATCATATATACAATTAAGAACATACTAAGTACACATTCTCCTTAAGATGTAGGGACAATACCGTGCAAAAGTCATGCGGGAGTACTCCTCTCCTCGACGATCGGGCTTCTCGGGCTTTCAGCCGCCGCCGCTCGGCCGTTTCCGAGCCGCGGCATAGGTTGTGCACGGCTCACTCTCCAGCCTCTCACCCTCTCTCCAGCCTGTCCTCCTCCCTCTCCGCATACACACACACTTCCGCGCTCTTTGCACGTCTCTCCTTCTGCACCGTCCCTTTTCCCGCCCTCCTCCGTGTCCGCCACCCTCTGCGCCGCCCTCCCACGCCCTCCACGGCCCACCGCAGCCGTCCGCCCACCTCCACACATATCCAACACGTGCAGAAGCACGCACAACACGCCCCTAGATGCGTACGCACCAGCGTACAACGACATGGACACACAGCCAATGCCCAGGCTTGCGTGTGGGCGGCACCATCACCCACCACATGACGACGCCCGACGCGCATGCCGGTGGGCCCATACGCATCACGCATCATGTGCCCGTGGCCCTCAACACCCGCGACCATCGCTCAATACTCGTGACGGTTCCAGCCTGATGTGGAGCATCCTGGCACAGCGCAACAACGGTGTGCTGTCCCTCCCCTCACCCACGCGCGCTCGGGCCCCAGCACCCATGCCGAATGCCAGCACCCGCGTGCGATGCCTAGCGCCCACGCGGAATGCCCCAACGACGGCATGCGATGGTGTGCAGCAATGGCGCAGGAGCCCCGGCGGCCGTGCGCAGTGGGTAGCACCACACTGACCACGCAGCAACAACGACGGCAGCAGCACCTGCGGCGCTGATAACGTACGTCACGGCAACAGTTCCGCAGACTGAGCGGCGGCTAAGAGCGAGCGACGGCGGCGGGAATTGAGCTGTGACGGGAGCAACGGCGGCAGGTGCGGGCGCATAGCCGAGGGCGGAACGAGCGAGCGAGCAGGTAGCGCCGATGTCGGTGGGGCGGAAGGCGGGGGATTAGATTAGATTAGATTAGATTAGCATACTGTATGCAATTTAGGCGCCCGATTGCATAGAGCTGCGATCGGGATCACGATCTGATTACGAAGGTGCTAAAAATAGCACAAAGAAGCACCCCATGAAATATATATAAATGATTCCTATTAGATAAAGCCATAAGGCTAATAGGAGCCGTTAGTGCATAATAGTTATTGTCGTTACATGGTTTGGGCTATTACAATAGTAGTATCGTTATAAATTTAGTAGCTATGGCTCGCACCTGCGGCACCCGCGGAAACCGTGTCACCCTCGGCACCCGCTGGGCACACGACACGCGGGATACCTCCAGCCCGGACGACACCCGCGGCACCCGTGGCACCCGCAGCACCCGTGGCACCCGCAGCACCCGTGGCACCCGCGGCACCCGCAGCACCCGCAACACCTGCGGCACCCGCGGCACCCACTGCATGCCGGGGACGCCCTGCACGCACCACCCCCGCACCACGCACAGCACTGGATCCCGCCCCACCGCACCGTCAGCCCAAAACACGGAAGAAGCTGGATTTCGTGGAACTCGACACCCGGCAGAGCCGCAAGCATGCGAATTCGGACGAGGAGACCAACACGATGATGGAGCAGGGCCGGAAGCGTGCCCGCAGCAAGCCCACCCAGTCGACCAAGAAGGATGAGGTGAACACTGGACCTAGTGGCCAGGGGACCTCTCGGCCGAAGAAGAGGGTGTACAAGACGCCGGCCCTCGTTCCCACTGAGGACGAGGAGGAGGATGAGGAGCCCATGCCGGCTAAGAAAGTAAGCTGCAGCCACAACTATTTTGTGCCGTGCACTGATCCCGCGGGTTCCAGACATGCAGAAGCAAGCCGCCTGCCACAATAGACGAAGATATGGCTGAGGGTGAGGAGAACGAGCATGAAGACAAGGTCCGGAATGAAGAGGAGCACCAGGACGAGGAGGACGAGGATGCCGCCACCACCGAGGATGACGACGATGATGACGACGATGAGCCTTTGGCCAAGGTGATGCCCCGCCTTCAAAGATGATTGCACTGCTGACCATAACATCTGCTGTGCAGCGTCAAAGGGTAAAGGGCCCTACTAGCCAGGCAGCAGAGCCCGAATTACCATCAAGCAAGGTAAGTACCTCTCGATGCCTTGAGGTGTAGACACCAATGCCGCGGAATCTAGAAGGGCAAGAACACAAAGCGGGTAGCATCGCCTGACAATCAGGGTGATGCTCCTCCCACCAAGGTACTTAGTATTTCAAATATCAGGATGACACAAATTGACTTGGTCCACCATTTACAGAAGCAGAAAGGTAAGCAGGCAGCAAAGCCTGTTGAAACAGAGGCGGAGATCCCCATCGTAAATGTGAGTGGCATTGTTGCATTGTTGACCAGGACTGATCCTGTCATGAACAGAAGGACAAAGGGAAGCAGCGTGCATCACCACAAGAGACAGTGCAGAAGGTGCTTTGGAGTAAGGTGAGCAATGATCATTGCTGACCGTTGTTTGCACACACTCAGCCCTTATCCCGCAGCATATCACAGGCCCCTCCCGCGGATACTGCTCAGAAGGTAGTGGAAAGTCATACTCTAAAAGTCTTGCGAGGCTGATATTAGGAGTAGCAGAATGAGGTCAAGGACAAGACAAAGCGGTACAGCAACAGCCAGCTGAACGAGGCTGAACTCCGGTTCCGACTGGCTGCCAAAGCAGTGAAGGTACATCCCTTCGCTGTTTCCATTCCACGACACTGACCAGTGTTGCCAGCTGAGTCCTTGTGGGAACTGTATTGTGCACGGCAAAAAGGAACTGTGCTCCTACCCAGGAGTGGGGTCTGCCTGCCTCCTGTGCACCGCCGGCAAGAAGAAGTGCTCCCTCCGACCCTGTGGTGTCACAAGTGGGGGGTGGTCAACTACACCACACCCGAGCTCTGGGATGTCCTCATTCGTCATGGTCAAGGCCCTCTTCCACCCCTTCCTCCTGGGTTCGAGCACCTGCCGCCGCCTCCCAACCACATGCCGGCTGGCGTGGCATCTGCTGCTTCGCAAGATCCCACGGCATCGACGTCCTCGGCTCCCGCGGGATCCCAACCTGTGGTATCTCGCACAGAGTACGATGGCCTTGTCTCCCGAATGGAGCACCTCATCATGGAGGTTCGCACCCAAGGCGGT
Organism: Hericium rajendrae; assembly: GCA_033439255.1. Lineage (NCBI taxonomy): Eukaryota > Fungi > Basidiomycota > Agaricomycetes > Russulales > Hericiaceae > Hericium > Hericium rajendrae. The sequence goes on from JAVRDV010000017.1 coordinate 438,144, forward strand.
GTTATCGAGCAGCTCCGTGGGATGGAGCCAAAGTTTGCGAAGCTGATGTATGACATTGACGACCATAGGGTTCGACACGAGTGCACTCGCGGGTGACCCAGATCCGAACCCGTGGGTTTTCAAGTCAGCACAAGGGCTGACCTGGATCCGCGCGGGTTTCAGCCACCGGGTGATCCGGAGCCGCGGGTCAGGTACCTGTGACATAACGGGTCACTCGCAGGTCAGTTGGCTCTCAAGATCTCACTACTTACCACACTGTCTCGTCCTCCAATTATTCTCCTTCCTTTGCTATTTCGCCTCAACTCGACAGTAGGGAGGGTTTTTAGGTGCTAGAGGGACTCAAGGTGAGCCTAAAACCACTTCAATTCCAATGTGCTATGCTAATCTTCTGAGTCTCGCTCGTTATCGAGCGAGACTCACTTCTCGTTCGTCTTTGACATTCTACGATGCCCTATGGTCGTTTGACACCTCTCGCACCTCCACGTACCATTCTCCCCATCATCTGCACTTCGGACGTCCCCGACAATGTCGATAATACCCTCATCGACATCTAAACCCCGCATTCTGGCCTGCACCCATCTCCTACGACGTGCAGTTGTTCTGCAATTCAGTATGATCCTTCCACCATCCTTCGACCTCCCGCACACTATTCGTGATTCTCGTGATCACCTGCGTCCTCCCTCGCACTATGCTTCAGCAACAACGACAACGTGCTAGCCAGCAGCACCTCGCCATTGCGCCTTGTGCTGCCCGTGCCCGCGCATCACGGCGCAGTGTGCAGTGCATCGAGAACTGCTTATGCCAGCGTGCAGTGTTCTCGTGTCGGCGCAGGCATTGACCCTGCCAAGTGCTGCAACGAGTGTTCGCATGACACGACTTCGCCTATGGCCATTTCGACCGAGTCGTATTGCCATGTGTCCTCGGGGTTGTGAGGCAAGTTCGAGCCCTTCAACAGCACAAACACGGTGCCTCGTCATCCGTGTTAAGCCGCCCTCACACCCATGCCCCTTCCACCAAATCCTCGAGGATCTTGTAGTGGTTAGAAAGGCTTCAGGTGAGTCATGAAATCTGTTCATTTCATTGTTCTATACTGATCTTGGGAGTCTCACTCATTATCGAGCGAGACTCGTTTTCTCGTTGTTCTTCGGCAGTTAGATGGCCGTCGAGATCGAGGAGACCCTCACATCCTCCTTCGACGCTGGCTATACACTCTCGCTCACCATTTTCTGACACCTACTTCACCTCGTGCGCCATCCGCACCTCTCCTCGTCACCCGTTGTCACCCGCGCTTTCGACCGTTCCTGCCAGTTACCTGCCACTGTCATCGACACATTGATCTCATGCCTCAGCCTCCACCCACGTTCCTAGGAGCACGAACAGCCCTGACGTAGTGCGTGGACGACCAGCGGCCAGCGACAGCAAAGTGTAGCCTCATTGCCTGTAGCAATGAGGCTCGATCATCGTTCGCTCATCACCCACGTGGGATCGTACGTTACGTCACTCTTCACCTCCACACTGTCCATCGACAGGGCATAGTCACCCGAAAACGGCTCTGCACGCCCTTGTCTGCCCGGGATAGTGTGCGCCTGACATTCACGCGGCAGTTTGAGGCCTGTGCATATCGTGCACCCATAGTTGAGACACTGCAGGAGTATCTAGTGTGTCCAGCAATGGGCCGCAGTGAGTACATGCGGCAGCACTGATAGCAGGCGAAAGTAACTAAGTGGGGTGGCGGTGGCTATTCAAAGCGGGTTGTGCACTTGCAGTAGATACGAACCATAGAAAGTCCATATAGTGTACCATAGTATAGTAATAATATACTGTTGATGAATAAGTACTGGACCACAGGTTACCTGTGGGTGACTTGCGGGTTTATGGATTACAGCAAAAGCTTGACCTGGATCCAGACAGGTCTCAGCCACCGGGTGATCCGGATCTGCGGGTCAGGAACCCGCGGGTAAATTTCACGGGTATACCTGTATTGACCTGCAGGTGACTCTGACTTGTGTCGGTCCCTAGACGACCACAAGACCGCGATGGCCACAAGATTCGAGGACATCGATGCCCGCATGGACTGCATCAACACGGCCCACTTCAACGACATGGAGTGCATGGAGCACCGGATGGCGGACGTAGAGGGGAAGTCAAAGACGATCGACCCCGCAGTTCTCAAGGAAGTGGGAAACCACTTCCAGAAGACAATGCAGGATGGCCAAAGCCAGCTCAAGCAGGACCTGCTGGAGTCTTACCGCGAGATGCTGCAGAACGACTTGGGTCGCATGAGGGAGGAGGTAGCCACGGAACGGGCTGCAGGAGGTGAAATGCGAGCTGAACTCGCTAGACTGACTGCTACTCATGCGGAGAGGCTCCCTCAGTCCACATCAGATGGCGGTCAGCTCCCAACTATAGCGGCCTCTCCAGCTCCGAACAAGGCATTGACCCTCGGCTTCGGGTGGGCTTCCCGTCAGTCATTGACGCCCTGTCCGTCTGGCAGTGGTGCCGCGGGTGGTGGTCAGAGTCCGGCCTCCCAGGAGTCCAACGGTGCCGCTGGTGCTGCGGGTTCCCACTCCCCCCGGGACTTGCAGGAAAGCACCAATGAGGACTCTGCAGGTGCCGGGCATGCGTAATTGACACCTGCTTTCCACTCGCATCTAATTGTTTTGTTCTGCATATCACTCAATTGTCGGTTTACGTGTCTATTTACGATATCATCATCTTGAATTAATCGTGATCTTTGAATTAATCATGGTCTTTGAATCAATCATGGTCTTGATGCTCTGCAAACAGAACTGACATATATTGAGATGGGAGGTAAGGTAACAATCGTTTCAGGGAGTCATGAATGTCCAGTAATTTCGTATGGAAGCCTCTATGCAGTGTTGAAACCACACCAGTATCTGTTCCCGTGGAGTTGAAACCGCGGGATATCACCATGGTCGGTGCCCATACTAACGCCTTCTGCGGCTGCTAGCACCTTCCTTCCCACTGGTGCCTGATGCTTTATCACCGGTCGTTCGTGCAGCGGGTTTCTTTCGCAGTGCTGGGGTCTCAATAACCACCTCCAGAGGGCGCCCCTTCCTTCTTGCAGATCGTTCGAGCTCTTCCGTACTAATCCCGCAGCTTGATCCAGCAGCAGGAACATCGATCATTCCCGTGGGATTCATGCCACTAGGTCCTGCCGCACTCTTCCAAACAGGACCAGCTGCCTTGGCCTTACCCCGTTTTGCCTTCGAAGCATCCTGCGCCATCGCCCTGCCTTGCTGTTAGTACCAAATAAACATAGCAAGGGATGACAACAAACTCAAGGACCCGTTGGCTGGGCTTTGGTTGACGGGGCACCTCAAGGATGTTGGCAGAGGTAATGTCTGCCTGCGTGTGATTCTTGTTACGTTTGGGGGCTGGCTGCCCTTCCACTTCATCTCCACGGCGACGCTTCTTGCCAGTGTCAGATGACTGCATCAAGCCATTCCCCCTCTGGACACAACTCTGCAGTCAGTGACCCATGCCGCGGGATCGTATGAGAAGTGGTACCTTCTTGGCATGCGGCTCTTCCGCGGCATCCTGCTCTTGACGCCTCATGAGCATCTGCGACGACTTGACGGTGGCCTGTTAGTGAGACATGGCTCAGTGGTTAGTTACTCATGTGGCTGCATCTTAGCAGGAGTCACACCTTTGGTGCAGGTTCCTGTTCAGCTTTGGCAATATCTCCAGTCTTCCTCGTCGCAGACTGCTTACTGGGCCCCTTACACACATAGCACCATGATAAGTGACCAATGTGGCCAGGTCTTAGCCAGAGACATACCTTCTTGGCAGGTGGCTGTGCCCCATCTCTCTGTCCACGCCGCGTCTCAGTCTGAGATGACTTTGCACCACCCTGTTTCTAAACAAATAGTTCCAGGTGAGTCATCGATACCGCGGGATCCTGGCAGAAGACAGACCTTTGGTGCAGGCTCCTCTTCAGCCTCCTGGTCATCGTCTTGATGCTTCTTGCTGGTCTCTGACGACTTGCCGGCCACCTAGAGATAGTTTCCAGATCAGAAACCCATGGCCTGATTGGAATAGAATATGAACCTTTTTGCCAGAACGAGCCAACACAGATGACATTCGTTTAATCGCGGCAACCAACACGTGTTCATACTGTTCTTCAAACCAGCCTGACTGATGCACATGCTTTGGTGCATTTTCGTCACGATATGTCTTCGCTTCCACATCATGCATCAGCATGCCCAGAAGGAGTGCCAACACTAACAGTGCCCTCTTTGAGTATAGATCCCGCGGCTTCGTTGACTTGCCTTTGCTCTTCTCAGAAAGTGGAATGTACCAAGGCTCACCATCGATCCACTCTACCACATGTCGGACGCTTTCTTTGGTATGCAGGGATTTTGGAAGCCACTCCTTCTGGAAAGACCATCCACCCCACTTTGTGTCCCACCCTTCAGGCAGATGCATTGCCCACAGGGGGTAGGAATTCTACAATATCATCCAAGTTCAGATCGTGTAATGACAATTAATGACCACATACCTTAGAGCTGTTGATGGCATCCAGAAGGTCATGGTACTCTTTAATCATGCTCAAGAAACGAAGATAATCCATCCTATTTGCATCGGAGGTACCAGTCACTGCTGGGCTGTCACCGGTAGTTGGGCGACCAGCACTTCTGTTTGGTGCCATAAGACGCTCGACATCTTGTTCGCTGCCAGCCTCCTCTTCACCCATTGATATGTCATCTTCGAAGTATGATCCATGAATTGCGAACAGGGGGGCTGGTGGGGGTGTGGGGGTACGCGACCGTTCTTGCAGAGCGGGGGGGATCCCGCGGGTGGGTTGCGCACCTGCTGCACTGTCGGAGTGAACTGCACTGGCTGCTCGACCGTGGTCAGGCCTTCCACTCGACTTCGCACCGACGGCTAATGGGTGGGAGGGTGTGGGGGTGGTCCCAGGTGCAGCTTGCCCTGGACTATTCCCCTTGTTGGTAGCCCTGGGCCGACTGGTCACCACAGGATCCTCATCCTCATCGCTTCCACCTCCATTGGTTCCCTCTTGTACATACTGAAGTAAGTCCTCGAACCCAGTGTCGGAGTCCTCTTCCAAGTCTGACCGAGCTTCCTTGCCTTGCCTGCCATTGCCCCCGTCTGGAGCTGGCGAGCTTTCCTCTGGGCCTGGAACATGTTCTTCCTCGTTGTCCTCTTCCATGGGCACAGGTTCTTGTGATTCGTCACCAAAGATGTCAGCCAGATCCATCATCTTCTGAAAATCTTCCTCTTCCTCCTCGCCTTCCAGTTCCTCTTCCGGATCCTGCTCCTGTTCCTGTTCCTCATCTTCGTCTGAGTTGCCGCTGGATTGAGGTTTCCAATCATCAGATGCAGAGCTCTCAGATCGCTCCGGGGTCGAGCGAGCTGATTTCTCGGATGGAGAACGTTGCCGAGATTTCTGTGGCTTCTTTGCGGTGCTGGACGCTGATGCTGCAGGTGCTGATGCCGTGGGATGTGACGCCGCGGAAGCCGATGCTGTGGGACGAGCTGGCCGATTCTTGCGGGGCAGCACAGTGCATGGCCCTTGCCCAGGGACCGGATCAAGGGCACGTTTGGGCACCGCCTTGCCACGTACAGTGTCAGCCCAAAAAGACCAGCGGAATGGCATCTTGTTGTCATCGTCCCTCTCTATCCAGTGCTGGTAGATTTTGTTCATCATTTTGACAGTCCATTTTGAGGGATGGTGCCAAGTGTCCCAGCCATCTGGAAGGTATTCGGCCTTAATGTACCCGGTTCCAGACTTCCAAACATCACCCCAGGGGACAGGTCCCTGGTTCACACCTTTAGAGATGTCTTCTCAAATGTCAATATCTGCAGAGCATGGTATACGATGCCGCGGGACTTACGGTAGTGTGCTGTGAGCCAACCCCCGATGAACTTCTGTTGCGTCGTGCGGTCCAACACCTTCCACTCATCCATCGGCAAAAGGACAGGCCAGCCGCTGTCTACATCGTACTTGATCTCCATGATGCTCACGTCCTCTTCATCGATGTCGTCGTAGCCTTGAACTTCTGGATCTAGAATTCATCAAAATGACATGAGGGGGAGCCATGAGAGAATGCCGCGGGATGGAGATAATGCACTCACTCAAAGCGAACTCTGCCCACTTTCCGAATGCATCGGCCACGTTGGGTTCCGTTATCCATTTCGGGTTGGTGTCCGTAAAACCTTTCTTGTCCGGGATCAAGTTATTCGTGTAGTCATGTCTGCAAATAGTTAGTAAAATGACACATTCCAACAAATACGAACTTACTCTGCTTGGCACAACATGCCCTTGCTATTCACATGGGCGGACATCACAATGAGGGTCATCCCGCAATGCCGGAACATCTCCTTTGAGAAATCCTTGATGTATTTCACTGCCCGGTTGTCCGCATTTCTGGGTAAAAATCAGCATTGCAAGACAAGATCATTGCGGAAAGCACTCACTTCCGCTGGACCTCAACTGGTGGCCCACTTTCCGACCATTCCTGTGCCAATGCAGCATATCCCTCCATCTCATCTGCATCCACATGTTCTTTGAGGAACACAGACAGTAATTGTTGCCAATTCGAAAAGAGGTTAACATCAGGAGCATGGTGTGCTATGAATGTGTCCAAGTCTGCTTTTCTAACTTGCGCTGCGACCAGCCGCTTGTTGTACTTGCTGACGAAGTGATGGTCGGGGCCTGTCTCCTTTTTTCTACCATTGTTGTTGAACCACTGAGCGACTGCCTGGTACAAGGATTAAATATGGAAGGAACGACATGATGTGGTGCACGCTTACCCACTTCACAAGAAACCTGTCTTCCTTCCAGTCCTTGAACTCCTTCGGATACTTATCCCTCATTGAATTCATGGCATTGTTGATGACCGTCTGTCGTGCCTGCTTATCGCCATCCCGGAACTCTTCGACATATGCCTTGATGACCTTCTTGTATCTGTCCGGGAGCGAAAGGGTCTTAGGATCGATACCCTTGGGAGGAGGAACGTCCCGCGGCGCAGTTGACTTGGGCTTCTTGCTGTTTGTCTTGCCCTTGGAAGGTCCGCGAGGTGCCATTTTGTCAGATGGAGGTAGGAATGAGGATGTGGGAGGGTAAGGGTGTAGGTTGACTTGTTGAGAAGATCACGTAGCACTTACCCAAGCGAATGCCGTCGGTATTAAATCACCCGGTCGGTTAGCGTGAAGCTATCGTAAGTCTGGGGCACAGCAAGACGTTGCAGTGGCCAACAGTCAGGTAGTAGGCAACGGTCTCAATCTACAGCACACAGCAAACTATTTATATTCTTGTCTCTGAAATGTCGATGAGCAAGAGACGTCGTCAGTCATGCAGTCCAGCGACACTGCACTATGCAGCAAGGGCTGTCCCTGCCACGGAGTGGTGCCAGCAGCCATTTGATGATTACATACAAAGCATAACACAGCTTCGATGCCTCAGCAATAGATGCGGTGATAAGAAACCCACAAAAACACATTCCGCCCCAAAAAATGAATTTAAAGATGGCAAGGCAGCACGATGTATCTACGCCCAGCAATAGCCGCGTAGGAACCAAACATAAGCAATCATTAATGAACGCACCATCAATAGAACCTGTGTCATTGCTGTCACCCTGCCTGCCCCTGCCATGTCACCTCTCCTGCCCATCCCTTATTCCAGAGCGGTTGCATGCCCATACGAGGTTGAAATGGCAGACTATCTTTCTGCCCGCTTTGCAAATGTTCTGGCACAGAGGGGAGCCGCGGGATCAAGCATTAGCGATGTACGAAGGCCTGCAATACTACCTCTCCATGTCCTGATCGAGTTGGACTTCATTGCCCACAAACTGGCAGATGCCGTGGAAACCAGAGGTATGTTTACGGCATCGTACCGCGGCATCTGATTGACGTGCTTGGCAGTACAAGTACATTGGGACATGGCTCGCTACGCAGAGCGGAGGAGGACTGAGGACACCCCTGCATTCTTGAAGCGCTATCCGCCTCTATCTGACCGCCTGTGACGGGGCAGCAAGTGAACGGACCGGCCGGACCGCAAGATCGTGCCAGCCGTAGAAGGGAGCCTTCGTTAAGCAGTTCGGGAGTCACCGAGGCAGAGATCGAATCGTATGTAGAGAACGCACGTAGCATCTGATGTACTTACTTCTTGACTTCTCACATCTATCATTGGAACTCGACGTTCCTCTTCTCTCTTCCTTCTTCGGAAGCCGTCTCGTTTCCTCTCTCTCTCTGCCTCGTATTCGACCGGCCGCGGGTCTCTAGGTGAGTCCTCGTCCGTGCTCGTCTCTTGTTCCTGCCAGCGCTACGGGTGGAATCCCCCCGAAGTGCTGGTCGCTGAGTGCTGAAGAGTCAGCCGTCACCTTTCGTTAGGTTTCCTGGCTCGTCCCTCGCAGACGTGCCGCTCTTCTCTCACTCTCCCTCTTCATCGAGAGGGCTCCCCTCGAAGAAGAATCCTTTCGCGTCTCGCGCCACATCATCACACCAAGTCCGCTTCGTTAGCTAGGTAGTTCCACTGACTCGTAGCGAACTCTCCGCTACAAAGGTGGACAAGCAGTGGACTACTATACCCGGAGCCGACTAGGTTTAAGACTCATGCCAGACCCTTCACCCCGAAACGCGCCCGTCAAGGCGGCTTCAACGACGAGCTCCAAGCCGCCCTCGACTTCATCGGGCGTTACTAGAACCAGCCAACCATGTAGGTCTTCCACCGGTGCTGTCAAGAACCCTCCGACTCCGTCGTCGACTGCCTCGACCGCCTCCGCAGCGACAGCTCCGGCTCAAGCGTCTGTTCAAGAGGTCACTAGTCCGCAAAACGAGCTGATACCCATCGACGTCGAGCGTTTCCCACGGGACTTCATGGCGGGACCGATGGGCGCCTCCACGCGGACTCTCTTCAGCTCCCCGGCTGCCGGGATGTTCAGCATCTACCAGCGTTTGGTCTACGTTGCCAACAAGTCTCTCCCCCCGGACAAAGTCATCACCATCCGCGACCCCAAAGCCGTGGATGGCCCGTTTTACACTATAGATCCGAACCTCAAGGCGATGGCGCGTAGAGCAGTCCAGGAAGGCCAACCAGCCTTGGATGCGTTCTTCCTGAGCGATCCCCGGTTGGAGTCTCCCAAAACTTACGACCTAGACCCTAAGTTGCACCTTCTGTCGAACTTCGACAGGGCCCCCTCCAAGCCGGTCCTTCATACCTCCTGGGACGTTCTCCGAGCCAGAATGGCTCAAGCGGTTACTCTCGTCCATGCGAAGATCGACTCCGAATCCACTATCACTACCTTCAACCAGGGAATGCCATCTCCTGTTCTCACTAGTCCGCCGCTCTCAAAAGCCCTTCAACTCACCATATCGCCCAGAGCCGTGCTCCAAGCTCACTTCCGCTCCCAGACCATGGAACGCGTCCACAGGAAGGCGAACGAAGGGACTTCACAAGTCCTCTCTCCCCTTGCGCTGGGTCCCAACGGGGAACTCCCCATTCTCCAGCTCCCGAAGGTGTCGCAACTCGACATGGACAAGGGGTTCATCACGGTCAACAAAGAAGGAGTCCAGTCACCCCTCCGCCGAACGCGTATGGAGACTAACCCAATAGTAGAGTCTACCCCTCTCCCCAGGAGTCGCAAGCCTCGCCTATCCACGTTCAGCATTGGAGGTTTCGACGACCCCTCCATCCTTCAGCAAAACCTGCCCGCTATTCGTGAAGAACATCAGTCGTTCTCCTCGGGTTCCGGCAACCCCTTCACTTCGCCTACCGTCCGAGACGCGCATTCAGTCACCCAAACGCAAGAACCACGCCAATCGGCACCGGCTCAAGCTTCCGAGACTAGAGGGCAAGACTGGTGGTCGAGCATCGTAGCGGACGTCAGGCGTCAGCGACAGGAGGGTTCCCCCACTGCGCTGAGAGGCCGGGCAGGGGGCGGCGACGGAGGAGGCGGAGGTGACGGTAGTAGCGACGAAGGGAACGGCTCACACCGAGGACGGCAAGAGGGAGACGGGCGGAGAAACCCCAGTCGAGACCCTCGCGGGAGGCAACGTAGAGGAGGCAACGGTGGAGGCGGTGGGGACGACGGGGGTAGCAGCGATGGCGGCGGCAGCGACGGAGGCAGATATCGCAGGAATGGTAACCTTCCCGCGAATCAGCGCCAACGTCCCAACGAACCCCGCATGAAGCTGGAAATAAAAAGGGAGGACTTGCCCGTATGGGATGGAGATAAGGACACCGCCGTGGACTTCTTCTTTCGAGTCCTCAACGTCGCCCAAACGGGACCGCGACTAGTCGTCAAGATTCCTCTCCTTCTTCCCCTTAATTTTCCGCCAAACTCGACAATTGCGGGGTGGTACCGTCTTCTGCCTGAAGAAAGGAAGAACCACATGAGCCTCCATCTAGACAACTTCCTCGAAACCATCAGGGACCAATATCTAGGCGACGAATGGTCGTTTATGCAGAGAACGATATTCGACTCTATGATATTCCGCCAGAAAGGACACGAAAAGGAAAAGCCTATCGACTTCGTGCAGAGGAAGGCGCTCCACGCACGCATGTTAGATTTGAGCGACGGAGGAGGCCCTAGAGAGGTCCACATCATCATTGGCACGTTCCCGGTGTACTGGCGTACTATCATCAATGAGCGGGACATTCCCGACTCCTCCGTACTATGGTTACGAGTTACCGAACGAGAAAGGGAGCTCATACACCTGTGAGGTGTCCCAGTCACTGAAATACATTATATACAGCAACTTGCCTAAACTGTATTACAAAAACCCCGGCAGTTGCTGCCCGGGGCCTTACCGTGCACATTATAATTCAGTCTACTTAAGCCGCATTATAATGCAGCACAGCGGCCCCTGGGATAGCCCAGGGGCCACAAAAAACATATTGCATTGCATAAAAAAACATATCAGCCGAGATCGTAAGGATCTCGGCTGCCGACACTACCATTAGGGACGCGCTCACCGCTCGGCTATGGGTTGCCGGCACTCCCGCTTGCCGGCGCTCCCCTCGCGCTTGCCGGCGCTCCCCTCGCGCTTGCCGGCACTCCCCTCGCGCTCGCCGGCGCTTCTGCCTGCGCTCGTCGGCGCTTCTGCCTGCGCTTGTCGGCGCCTATCGTCCCGCCCCGTTCCCGCCGCCCACTGCACCCGCGCGTGATGTTCCCGCTCCCGCACTGCGGCTACGCACGCATTGCACGCACAGCGCCACGTGCTACTCACCGTACGCGGGCTGCAAAGCGTGCGTGCCGCCGTGCGATCGGGGCAACGGCGCGGATGCTGCCCGCCCGCTTGCTGCTGGCGCGCACTCCGCCCTGCACGCGCCGTCCATTGCCTGGCCGCGCATCAGCCGCGTACCCCGCTGGCTGGCCGCACATAGACACAGTGCGCAGCTATGCGCAGGGATCACCATTGGGCATGGCGCTGGTGTGCGGGAACGGGCACGCGGGCTGGCCGATGGAGCACGCGGGACACGTGGTTGGGACGCACGGGCACGGAGGCGCGGGCACGGCATGTCGGTGGCGCGGGGCGTGGCATGCAGGCGAAAGGCATGACATGTGGGCGCACAGCCTCGCGGGGACGGCGCTAGCACACGCGAGGCACGGCGCTTGAGTGTGCGGGGATACGGAATTGGGACGCGCGGGGACATTGCTGGGACGCGCAGGGCACGGCGCTGGAGCGCGCGGGACATGGGGTGGGACGCGCGGGCGGGGTTCTAGCGCGCAGGAGTGGTGCTGGCATGCAGGCGCGGTACTGGGGTCGTGGGCAGCGATGCTGATGTGCGCGCACGTGGTACTGATGCTCCCGGCACGCGACACGGTGGCGTACGTGCGGGAGAGGATGGGGCACGGGCGGGGAAGGTGTTTTGATGATGTACGCGGCGTTTGCACCCGCGTGTCGTTGCTGTTGATCCGGGCGCATCGATTCCGAGCCTATGCATGTGGAAGAGGGTTGGCGCATCGGACAGGGGGTGTGGGGATGGGGGTGTCCGCGCGAGTCGTTCCGCGCGACTCCGAGAGACTTTGAGGACGCGCGTTTGCGAGCGCGGGGTCTTGCGAACTGGTGAGTGGCCCTTTACGGCGCTGGGAGATGTCGAACGCGCATTTGCAAGCGTGAGGGGGGTGGATGGATTGGGGGCGGTGAGGTCGTTCTGCGGCCGTGGGTGCCACGTCAGCGCATTCAAGGGCTGAAATAAGAAGTTATAAGTTAGTAAAGCAGTTCGATAAGAGTTGAAAAACGAGAAACTTACCAGTTTGGGGGCTATTGAGCCCTGGCTCGTACCCGCTTGATGGGAGGAGGAGGAGGAATAGGACAGGCTGCTGCAAGCACTGTGGCACCGACCGGCAATTGCCGAACAGTGCACCGAACGAGGCTGGCGAAATTCGAAGACGAATTGCAAAGCCAATAAATTGTATTAAACTCTATAAATAATGCAGTAGCTACAGAGATATGGAATGAATGTGAATACCACGTTCTGTATGAATCGAATAGACTGGAAGCGTGCTGGGTGCGAAACAGTGATAAGCACGTCTAATATGGACGGCGCTTGTCAACGCGTCGAGCTCGAATCGAGGTCTCGGGCACGCCGGACATTAGATTCGAGGCACGATTCGTTTCCACACTGTCCTCTACAAGCATATCGGCGATTATACATCGCTCGCTACATACTGTAGCAAAGTGTGCTTTTTTTCTTAGCTGTTAGGACAGCCAGATCGTTAGGATCTTGGCTATTTTCGTGTTTTTGCATGCTGTACAGGGTGTTTTTAGTTATATTTCGGAGCTAGACATCTGAGCTCCCTTCTAAAAAAATTGAAGCTTCATTCACATAATGTAAGCAGTATTCTTAAGGGATAACATCTGCTGGATAAGTGATAATCTATGTGTGAAAGACCTACTCTGTCCAAAAACCGACCTAGGGTTACCCTTGGTTTACGATATTTTCCTCATTACGGACTCGAGTATAGCGAGAATGACCGGATATTTTACATACACATTCTATTATACATTATGTACATGATCACGCTCGAATTTGAGTCTATACCACCTTTGAAATCGTGCCCGAACGTCCCTTTCCTCGAACGTCGGGCCTCGGGCTTCAGCCACCGACATTCGGCGATTGCCGAGCGACGCCGCAGCTGGTACGCGGCTCCTGCATACGAGCCTCCTCCATTCACCTGTCCTGCACACCCTCCTCCCCCTTCGCGCTCTTCGCGCGCCTCGCCTCGCTCTCCGTTCGCTCTCCCCATCTGGCACGCGCCACCCGCTCATTCACCGCACCCCACGCCCCTCCATCACACCTTCCACGGCCCGCCTTAGTCGTCCACCACCTCCACCCACATTGGACACGCGCAGAAGTGCGCACAACACGCCCTCGACGCGTACGCATCCGCGTACAACGACGTGGACGTGCGCACAATAGCTGCGCTTGCGCGTGCGCAACGCCAGCACCCACGCACACGACGGCATCCGACGCGCGTGCGCGCGGCCCATAGGCGTCGCGCATCGTGCAGGCGAGGCCCTCAACGCCCGCGAGCCTCAACGCCCGCGACCGTCATACTCGCGACGGGTCCCGGCGTGACGCGCAGCACCCTGGCACGCACAGCGCAGCAACGGCGTGCTGCCCCCTTCCCCCCACCCACTCGCGCTCAGGCCCCAGCACCCGCGCCAAACGCCAGCACCCACGCGCGATGCCCAGCGCCCACGCGGAATGCGCCGACGACGGCATGAGGTGCGCAACAACGGCGCACGGGTCCCGGCGACCGCGCACCAGCGTAGCACCACGCCAGCAACGCAGCAACGACGACTGCAGCAGCGCCAGTGGTGCTGATGGCGTGCGCCGCGGCAACGACGCTGGAGGTGCTGTGGTACGAACGGCGGCAGCGGGAGGCCCACGCACTCGCGTAGCCGAGGGGCTGAGGGCGGGAGGCGCATGGGTGCGTAGCCGAGGCGGGGCATGTGCGGTGGCGGTGGGGGAGCGGTGGCGGCGGCGGCGGCGGCGGCGGCGGGGCGAGCGGCAGCGGCGGCGGCGGCGGCGGCGGCGGCGGGGAGCGAGCGGCGGCGGCGGGAGCGAGCGGCGGCGGCGGGGAGCGGGCGCAGGCGTGTAGCCGAGGGCGGGGCGAGCGAGCGAGCGCGTAGCCGAGCGCTTGCGTAGCCGAGGTCGGGCGGGGCGGGAGGCAGTGAGCGCGTAGCCGAGGCGGGAAGCGCGCAGGGCGGTGGACGGTGCCGAGGCAGCGCAGGAACGGTGCCGAGCGGGTAGGCGCGCTAACCGCGCGGCAGTGAGTAGCGTACGGCCCGGTAAGCGGCCCCGACTAAAATTATAATATGAGTGAATTTTATTGTGTGTGGCAAGGCCCCGGGCAGCAACTGCCGGGGTTTTTGTAATACACTTCAGGCAAGTTGCTGGTACATAATATAATTTCATAGCTGGGACTGGTGCACCTGTGGGAACGCGACCAGCAGTTCAAGCGCGCTGACATACCCCCTCGACCCTTCTTTCGACGGCCCAAGGCAGCATATGTAACCGAGGTGACCGACCCTCAAGCGGATCCCGACCCAGGTAGCATTAATGATCCCGTTCTCGCCTCCACCTTCGCTACTCTGCAACAACGAACGCGCATCCGCCCCCCGCCTAAAGAAGGGTACCGCTTCCCTAAGGAGGACGGGACGGTGTCCAAAGTCAGACTGCCCCCTTCACCCTGCAAAGTATGCGGTAGCGGTAACCACTGGGACAAGGAATGCCCTCGATACCAAGAATGGACTAAACTGAAGGAGGTCAGAAGAGCAGAAGGGTTCTCCTATGATAGAGAATCGGAGGACGAGGTCGAGTACGAGTCCCTGTACCAGGTGTTTTTAACTGAGAAAGCCCTTTCATTGTATGATCCTCTGATCGTTCCAGTCGAAGACTACGAACAGGGTAAGCAAGCCTTCCTAACTCGATTAGACTCTCTTCAGAGTGAGCAAGGAATGGATTCCCTCCCTTTCGCTCTGAGAAGGGACCACTTCCGAGAGGAAGGATTGGGTTACCACCCCTCCTCTTCGGAAAACCGAATCCTCGACAACTCCCAAAACACGGATCGCCCTTCAACCATCCGGCCCGATCTCGCAGCTTCTGAAGTGGGAGTTACGCCCGTCGAAGCAGTAATCGATGTGCCCCCAAGTTGAAACGCGAAACCAGGATTCGCCGCGCAAGACGTCTCTGTTCTGTCAGTGCGAGGGCATGTGGGCAGACGCCATGCTCAGCTTTCCGATGTCCGTCTTGACTCCTGCGCAGACGTGACCCTTATGTCTTCGGAATTCTTCCGCTCCCTTTCGCACCCGCCGAAGCTGAAACAAGGCCTTCGCATACGGCTCACTCAACTAACTATGGAGGGAGGCATCGAAGCGGAAGGTTTCGTGCGGGTACCCATCTTCTTTCCTTCACGAGAAGGACCCCTCCTCTGCATCATGGTAGAAGCGTACGTCGTCCCAAAAATGACAGTCCCCCTGCTCCTCGGCGAGGACTTCCACCTCACATACGAAATCGCCGTGGCCCGCAACCTCGACACGGGCACCATAGTCTCCTTCCGCAACTGTCCGTACGAGCTGCTGGCTCACTCCGTACAACCATATCGTACCCCACAGATCCAAAGGAGCCTCCTCGGAGTACAGTCCTTCGTGCGAGCTATGGCCCATCGACGAGCCAAAGTCAAACGCCAGAAACGTAAACGACGCGCCCGCCTTTACGAAGTGGAGATTCGGGCCGCCCATGACTATCGCATTCTCCCAGGAACTGTCAAGAAGATAGAGGTCATGGGCCAGTTCACGGAGGAGAAAGACTGGCTTGTCCAGCGGTCGTTGCTGAGCTCGGGCAAAGACGACTTCTTCATCACACCTAACACCCTTTTTTCGAGCGTGTCCCCCATCATTCCGGTAACAAACCACACACCGAGACCACGCTTTATCCGCAAAGGTGACATCGTAGGCACGATCATAGACCCAACCGAATTCTTCGACGCCCCGGAGGACCTCGCCGAACTAGAAGATATGATCACCAAAGCTGCGCAAATCGCACAGCTTGTTAAGAATTTAGCAGAACCCAAGGACTCCTCCAATCCACCAGTTCCTGACGAGGTTCCCCTCCAGAAGCCGAAAGAGTCACTCGATTCTGAGGAAAGAGATATTACGGGTTCACCAGCAACAGATTCCCCGACTCCCGCCACCACCCCCTTATCGCGGCCTATTCCCGTCGTGGACATCCCACGGGACCCGCTTCCGAACCTCTCGCCTAGCCCACCTCCTTCGCCAGTAGGACCTAAGACAGCAGAACTTCCAGATCCCACCTTCTACCCCTCGGACCACCTACGCGACCTTCTAGACGTCGGCAGCCTTCCCGACAATCTCAAGGATGACGCTTGGGCCATGTTGGAACGTCGCATAAAAGCCTTCGGCTTCGATGGCCGATTAGGCCACCACCCGGCGAAAGCGCGAATCCGCACAGACGGCGAGCATCCCCCGATTTCGGTACCTATGTACGGTTCATCTCCCCGGAAACGGGAAGTCATCGAAGAGCAAGTCCGTCAATGGTTTGAACAAGATGTCATCGAGCCCTCTAAGAGCCCATGGAGCGCGCCAGTAGTGATAGCCTACCGCAACGGCAAAGCCCGATTCTGCGTCGACTATAGAAAACTCAATGCCATCACAGTCCCCGACGAGTTCCCGATACCGCGTCAATCCGAAATCCTCGGTTCGCTGGCAGGCGCACAAGTACTATCATCCCTAGACGCACTGTCCGGATTCACCCAACTCGAAATGGATCCCACCGACGTCGAGAAAACAGCGTTCCGCACACATCTCGGCCACTTTCAGTTTAAACGCATGCCGTTTGGACTTCGCAACGGCCCCGCGATTTTTCAGCGTGTTATGCAATCCGTGTTGGCTCCGTACCTCTGGCTCTTCTGTCTGGTTTACATCGACGACATTGTCATCTTCTCCCACACCCACGAGGAACACATTGCCCACCTCGACCAAGTTCTCCAAGCGGTCGAAGGTGCCGGCATCACCCTCTCACCTTCGAAGTGCCACCTATTCTACCCGTCCATCATCCTGTTGGGCCACAAGGTCTCCCGATTGGGCTTGTCAATGCACCAGCAGAAGGTCGACGTAGTCGCTAAGCTAGCAACGCCAGAATCCGTACCCCAGTTACAAACGTTCCTCGGGATGGCAGTCTACTTTTCTGCCTTCATCCCGTACTACGCGGACCGTGCACGACCCCTGTTCGAGCTCACCCGGAAAGGCACGCGATGGCATTGGGATGCGAAACACCAGGACGCCTTTGACAGTATACGCGATGCGCTACAGCAAGCTCCAGTCCTCGGTCATCCGATACAGGGCAAACCGTACCGCCTCTACACAGACGCGTCAGTCGCAGCGCTTGGGTGCGCCCTTCAACAGATACAACCCATAACAGTCAAGGATCTCGCCGGTACAAATGCGTACAAGAAGCTCCTTACGGTGTTCCAAGAAGGGCGCCCGCCCCCTAAACTAGTTGTCCAGATGGACTCGGAATTTGACGACTTCGAGCTGCCGAACGGATGGTCTCCCTCCTTCGACGACACGATAATCCCAGTGGAACGAGTCATCGCCTACTGGTCGCGTACCTTCAAGTCGGCCGAACTCAACTATTCCGTTACGGAGAAGGAAGCCCTAGCTGCCAAAGAAGGGCTAGTCAAATTTCAACCCTTCATCGAAGGCGAAAAGATCCTCCTCATCACGGATCACTCAGCGCTGCAATGGGCTAAGACGTATGAACACACGAATCGTCGTCTCGCTACGTGGGGTGCTGTATTCTCAGCCTACAAACCCGGCTTACAGATTATCCATCGCCCAGGACGCGTGCATTCTAACGTGGACCCACTGTCGAGACTGCCGCTTCAGCCACCAGCTCACATTTCCCCGGCCGAGGACACGGGCTCAAGCCTCCTAACCGACAACGCAGCGGCTGCCCAGATCGAAATACAAGTGCGAACTCGTCCCGCAGAGGTCTTCCTCGCCTTCTCTATCGAGGATTGCTTAGAAACCAAATCCGTATTCATTACAACATGAGCCGCAGCCCGAGCTCAGAACCCTCCAATGCAAACAGTTTCATGAGACCCCCAGAAAGCCTCCGAAGCCGGCAACACTTCGCCTGCAGTGGGTGGTCTACCCCCGCAGCAGAGCATTGCAGACCCGACCGAGACTAGAACTACATCCGCGGATGACTTGTCTCCCCTATCCGCGAGGTTACCTCCGGAGGTGGGACCGCACTGCCCAAGGTCCTTCCCCATGCTCTCGCTATCCGACGACCTCCTCGCAGACTTTCGGCAGGCGTATAACCTTGACCCTGCTTTCAAGTCCAAATGGACAGCCCCACCGAGCCCGTTCATAGACCACCGCCCAGGACAAAGATTTTTCAAGGACGATCAAGGCCTCTTATTTTTCGAAGACGCAAACGCTAGCATTCGCCTCTGCATCCCAAAACGTCTTCAACCCAGATTCTTGGAATTGGCACACTGCTCCACAGGAGAAATGGCACACGCGGGTGCGGAGAAGTTGCGAGCATTTCTTGCTCATAAAGTCTACTGGCCCCGCATGAATGCAGACATCGAAAGATACTGCGCATCATGCGATGTTTGCCAGAAGACTAAAGCTCGCAACTTCAAGAAATATGGGTTGCTCATACCCAACCCTATCCCCAACCACCCGTTTCAGTCTGTCTCCATGGACCTCATCGTAAGCCTCCCCATGTCGGAGCTTTTCAACGCGATCCTCGTCGTGGTATGCAGATTGTCGAAATACGTACAGTTCATCCCAACCACGTCCGGACTCTCCGCCGCCGACTTCGCGAAACTTTTCACCGACAAGATCATTTGCCGCTTTGGAGTTCCAGACTCTATCATCAGCGACCATGACCCGCGCTGGACCCACGATTTCTGGAAAGCAGTGAGCAAGCACCTCGGCCTCACCATGCACCTGTCCTCTTCACACCACCCACAACACGATGGCCAGACGGAGATCACGAACCGCACCCTCGAAACAGCCCTCCGCGCCTACGTAGCATCTGATAAAGCATCATGGGCTTCCTGGCTCCCGCTTCTCGAGTTCGCCCACAATACCGCAGTATCTTCCACCACAGGATACTCGCCGGCCTTCCTTTTATATGGATTCCAACCCAATGATATCATAGACGCGATCATCCCGATGGACCAACGTCGTGTCTCACGAGCCAGCGTCGCTGGCGATTTCTTGCTATCCCTCGACTCTCATCGCGCAGCGGCATGCGACGCTATGGCTCACGCGCAGCATAACCAAGCCCAACAGTTCAACAAGGGGCGTCGTTCATTGGAATTCCACGAAGGCGATCTCGTCCTCGTCAATCCACACTCCCTCGAATGGAAGGAGTCAAAGGGCGAAGGAGCGAAGCTCGTCCAACGTCTGATCGGGCCCTTCGAAGTCCAGCAGCGGATCAACGAAAACGTCTACCGCCTTCGCATGGGGGATAACTTTCCGGGCTCTACCGTCTTTAATGTCCAACATCTGCAACCATATCGAGCATCCCCCGCGGAATTCGGCAAGAGGATTACCCTCCCGGATACCCGTGCCGACAAACCTCCTTCGGAGGAGTTCGAGGTCGAAAAAATAGTAGCGCACCGTAAGAACCCCCGATCCGGCCGTTTAGAGTTCCTCGTCCGCTGGACAGGATATTCCCCCTTATACGATATGTGGTTGACCAGCCGCGACTTACGTAACGCGCCGATCAAACTATTCAACTATCATAAATCACACAGACTGTAGCGGGCCGGCCTTACCCGACCCGCCAGTGCAGCCACAACTGTACAGTTTTACGTAAGCAAGGAACTCCGACGTGGCTTCTGGTTCTCCGAGCCTCTCCTTGCCTGTTATTGTCCTCTCCCAGCAAACATCGTGCAGCGGTACCCTCTCAGTGTGCTTATACCCCCTTTTTTTCTTTTTCATGGCCGTTCTTTCCATTTCGCGTTCCCGTGCTCATACCACGGCGTGGATCTGCATCTGGAGCGACTGCCCCCCGATTTGCTCTCTGCCTTGCCTCTCCGGCCCCAATCCTACGTTCAATGCCTCAGCGGGTCTCTTTCATCCGTGGGACTGGGTATGCGACCCGGACTGGGCAGACTTCGGCACCCCATGGCGCCCCTTTATCCCCATCGCCCCGCCCCCGATGCTCCACTTCACGTCCGACATGTTTTGAGTGTACGCAGCGAACGCGACGTCTACCGTTAACCCCGAGTATCTCCCCGACGGACGATGGCGCGTCCCATCCGACGTTACCGGCTCTTATGCCCGCGCGAAAATCTGGCTCGAATCGCAAGTTCAATTCGTCCGCACAGTGGGAGGCGTTGGTCTACCTCCGCCCCCACCTATGCACTCGCCAACCATGTTCAACACTCTCCGCGCTGAGGACCCCGAAGCCCTTCGCGCAGCAGTATGGCCCTATCGCCGGGACCTGCTGGACTGGTTCGGGTATTTTATCTGGGCCTTGGCTGGCATATCCGGGCAGTGGTCTACCCTGCCTGCGATACAAGCCAACGTGGAGTTCGTCGACTTCGCCACGCGGTACCTGGTTGGATCCACGCCCCGAGGCATATCCATTCGTACGGACGACTTTCCCACGTGGCCGGCCATATGGCGTTCCACCTTCTGTCGCTGGCTCGACCTCGGCGTTCCAGTCAATTACCCGTGGAGCGCCGCCTACGCGGAGGACCGACGATGGCTCGAGCTACGACCCACAACGTATCCTGCAAGCTGGCACCGAATTGACAACTCCATTCCCCGCCAGACGGCCGTCCTTGCCCCCAACATCCATGCCACGTACGGGTTCAGGGCCCTGACGCATAAGGAAAGCAAGAGCTGGAACACGGCGCTCCACTTCAGCGAATATTTGAACGTGGACGACTTCGTGAACCTGCGCGTCTACTATCGAGATGCCATCCATGACCACGACGCTGACGTCCTCGAGCCCGACGACGAGGATGAGCAAACACCAGCAGCTATCGAGGCGAGACATTTCAACTTTACGACGTTCCGCCATCACCTATGCGACTCCCCAGGCCTTGCACGCTGGCGCGATCGCCACCCCGAAGCCAACAGCCCCCCCCTTCAGCCGAGCGCCGGGCCCTCCATCTCGTCTGCCGCCTCTCACGTCCCGAGCCCGCAGCCGCCTGTAGCTAGCACATCCACTCCTGCGGTACCTCCATCTCACGCAGCCGAGCAGGACGACGATCTCGTCTCCCTCGGCAGTGGCGAGGAGCACGACTCTGCTATGCCAGGCATGGATACAGTCGCGGCACCGACCAGCGACACAGCCACTGCCCCCACACCTCCGCCTCTGCCAGTCACGATTGCCCCCGTAGCACCGACAGTCCCCGCTCCGACTCTAGAATCGGCTCAACTCGCACTTCCACAACCCACCCATGCCACTTCAGATGATGCCGAACCGGACCTCGACAGTGCTACCCACGAAGGTCAGGTATCGCAGGACAACAACGACCCCATCCCTGAGGACGCCACCCACAGCAATCCAACACCGCAGGTCGACGTCGACATGGCGGCCCCAGACGAACCGAGCCCCGGTCCCCGCAACGTCTTCTCCACATTTTGGGCTGGCGTAACCATCGGACATCCCGGCTTAGCGGCGGTTTACGACGTGGCACCTACCGTGCTGTTCGGCATCGACGGGCAGTTCTTCACGGCGATGACGGTCACCATTCCGCCAACCACCGAAGCTTGCCTCGCCCAAGCCCTGGAACGCAAACCCAATGTCGCGACCGCCGAGCTCGTTCGCCTTATGCTCCGCCTAGGGATGCATTTCCATG
Organism: Hericium rajendrae; assembly: GCA_033439255.1. Taxonomy (NCBI): domain Eukaryota; kingdom Fungi; phylum Basidiomycota; class Agaricomycetes; order Russulales; family Hericiaceae; genus Hericium; species Hericium rajendrae. The sequence goes on from JAVRDV010000017.1 coordinate 459,998, forward strand.
TCTCGTGGCCGCCGGCATGGGGCGCCTCCTGGGCCCACCTCCGCAGGAATGGTGATGCACCTCTTCCCCTGCCTACCTACCTCGCTGAAGCACCAGCCCCTCTCAGCCCCCCGTCCATGCCGTTCCACGAGCTCTGTGCGGCTTGGACCCTCCGCGCCAACGAGCTATTCACTCGGACGTGCAACGCCCGCCTCCTCCGCTACGGCGGCATCATCTGGCGCCTCGCAATGTACTACGGTGGCGTCGACCTCGCAGAAGCCATTCTGGATGGGCCCTCGTCATCGTACGCCTTCCATAGCTGGTCCTTTACCACACCCGACGGCAGCCATTGCGACAACCCAGTCGCCTGGCAGGATGACCCGGTCATTCCGGAAGTCCTCGGCACTAGCCCGTACTCGGCAGCGCCCACGCTATGGCCGGACCCCGATGTTTGGGAACGCAGTGGTCGCTGGTCCGGACGTTGGAATGCATTTGCGGAAACTTGGTTTACCAGCCGTGTCGCAGAAATCACGGACGGGACCGCCCGACCTCTCACTCCCCGCAAATGGCGCGAGCACCTCAGAGGGATCAATCAGGGCATTCGAGATAGCACCCGCGTCCGCCTGCAGCTATCCGCCTTGCTTCCAGGCCTATGCACCTCTGCGGCGTCATATCTCGCCAGCTCGTCTCTCTCTCATCAAGGTCGCCTCCAGCTCCTTGCAGCTCCTGCTCCTCCTTGAACGAAGGCTGGGGGGGCTCTGTGACGGGGCAGCAAGTGAACGGACTGGCCGGACCGCAAGATCGCGCCAGCCGTAGAAGGGAGCCTTCGTTAAGCAGTTCAGGAGTCGCCGAGGCGGAGATCGAATCGTATGTAGAGAACGCACGTAGCATCTGATGTACTTACTTCTTGACTTCTCACATCTATCATTGGAACTCGACGTTCCTCTTCTCTCTTCCTTCTTCGGAAGCCGTCTCGTTTCCTCTCTCTCTCTGCCTCGTATTCGACCGGCCGCGGGTCTCTAGGTGAGTCCTCGTCCGTGCTCGTCTCTTGTTCCTGCCAGCGCTACGGGTGGAATCCCCCCGAAGCGCTGGTCGCTGAGTGCTGAAGAGTCAGCCGTCACCTTTCGTTAGGTTTCCTGGCTCATCCCTCGTGGACGTGCCGCTCTTCTCTCACTCTCCCTCTTCATCGAGAGGGCTCCCCTCGAAGAAGAATCCTTTCGCGTCTCGCGCCACGTCATCACACCAAGTCCGCTTCGTTAGCTAGGTAGTTCCACTGACTCGTAGCGAACTCTCCGCTACACCGCCCAGTGCAGACCAATCCTTGCGTCGGGGTCGATATCGGGGAACAGGCCTTCTTGTGGTACTTGCCTGACTTGTTGTCAGAGGAGCGTGAAGTATGCCTAGTTTCAGTTGCGATATGCAATATTTTTATGATTTCCACATGCAGAGGAAGATGCTAGAGGCTACAGAGCACCTCAATGAACACTTCAAAGTCGCTACCAGCGCCAGCCAGGCAACATGGCGTGAGTATGCTGAGCTCTTCATTGATCCCGCGGCAACCCATCGCTTCTCACCTGGCACGGTCACCCTCTCTCCAGGATGGTTTGCACAGGGTCATGATGTATGTGCAGTGGATATATGCATATACGTAGGCTATGTTCTGACGTATGTACAGATGCCAGGTGATGATTGGACGGTGTCAGCAAATTTGAACCCAAAACGTCGCAACAAAATGACAGCGAAACCATTCAAATGGCTCCGAGATATTGCGGAATCCGCGGCTCTTATCAGTGCAATTCTAGCAGTGGTCAACCCAGACCTTTACCGTGCTGTGGCTTCCGTGATTGGCGTACAGAGGGAAGACGAACACTTGGCTTCAGTTGCACATCGATGGAGTTCGGTATTCAACGGAGTCTCCATCATATCAAATCGCATCACCCCATCACACAGAGATAGCCAAGGCCTGACTGGAGGCTACGACATCTTGTGTACCATTGGAGACTACTCCAGGGCCCGATTCAACCTTCCTGGTTTGAATTGGACCCTGAACTACCCCAGGCGCACAGTCATAGCCGTGGCAGGGAAGTCCCTGAATCATGCTGTGGGCCCATTCTGTGGAGAGCGTATCTGCTATGCGTGGTTTTTGAGAGACAACGTTCACGAACGGGCAAAGGTTATTTCTCCAGGCTGGATGAACCTGTGGGAGTATTCGGATTTATTGCTGCAGGATAGAGATGGTCTAGCTGATGAAGATGGTGATAATTGCCATCGATAAGAGTTACGAATATCATCGATCAAATTTACACATGTTCTCGTCGAGCAGGTTTGCCGTGTTCTTGTATTCTACAGTCATCTTCACCCAATCTCATGGTAACCAGAAAGAGTACTACCAGGGTTCGTCGCAAGGAATTTGGCAATCCAAGTCAACCGGCTCGAGTGGCACTAGTGCTCAAGGAGACGTCCCGCGGATATCGCCAAGTTGCGATTCCAATCCGTAATGTGAATCCCAGCAACCCGGCCCGCCGGGCCAGGAGCACACCACTGCGCGGCGCATCCGGTCAGCAATCTGGAGAGGGCCCAAAAGAGGACACCATACCGGATGTGGATCCCGATCGTGTACCCCTTGCAAATACATTAAGGAAGGTAAGTATTGAATTGGCATCGAGTCATGTAGTGCGGCGGCATGATTGGCTTTACAATAGGGCCAGCATGACTTCCTACGGGAATGGCTTGATGAGCGTCAGGATTATCTCCATATCCTGTTGGAGCATGAATGTCGGCCTGCAGATGGCAAGTGCATCTCATGCAAGGAACGCCCAGGTCTGTAGAAATGTGGAGATTGTGTGGGCCGACCCTTTGAATGCACGGCATGCTGCGCACGGTGCCATCTGGCACTTCCACTCCATCGCGTTGAAAAGTGGACTGGCGAATTTTTTGCACCTTCATGGCTGCATCTAGCTGGTGTTCGGGTCCACCTTGGTCACGGTGGAGAAGCATGTCCACATGCCACGGGAAGCTGGAAGGGAGATGGAGTCCGGGTTGAGGATGAGGACGATGATGCGGAGGATGATCAGACGAACCAGAGTAACAAAGACAACACACTGCACTTCCAGACAGATTCAGTCCGCAAGCAGGACATGGATAATGAAGGCAATCCCATTCTCTGCTTGATCGATTCGAACGGAGTCCATCAGCTGCCAGTCGTATGGTGTCAGTGTCCAGATGCAGAGGCACCAGCAAAGCAGCTGTTTCGGATGGGCTTCTTCCCAGCCTCCTTCAATGCACCACAATCTGCATTCACGTTTCATGTTTTGGATGACTTCCGACTGGATAATTTAAAATGCAAGACCACAGCCTGGCATTTCTATGCGAAACTGCATCGGCTCACGAGCAGTGCATTTCCGGCCAGTGTACCGGTGAGATACATACTTTCTTGTAATCAGAGGGAAATTTCTTTGATCAGATATTCCTCCAGAATCGGTACAGAGAGCTTCTCAGAGTAGAAAGAGAATGGCGCGATATGAAGTTGAGAAAATGGTTTGGGGCTGGCCATACGGACTTGGACAAGCCAGATGCCGCGGGTGCATTTGCGCTGTTTTGTGCAGCATGCCCTCAGCCAGGGTTCAACTTGCTGGACAATTGGAAGGAATTAGATCCACGGAAGTAAGCTGCATGTCACCTCAAGAATATTCCTCTCAGATTCATACCTCGTCAGGTGGATTTTCTTAAGAACATTTGTCATGGATGGCAATTTTGACTCGACTGGGGTGAAGATGCGAAAGCCAGAGAATGATGTCCAGCTCAGTGATGGCACCGGATTCATGGTGGGAAGGAAAGAGTATCAGGAACATCTTAAAGTTGCTTTGGAGGTCACCAAGGTAGGGTGGTTCAGCATTGCCGCGGGTCAAGGTTGCTTGACCATGTTTTAGGGCTCCACCTGCAATGAGCACCGCACTGTAAACCGTGTCAACTCGGATCGTCACAACATTGAAAACACCGGAATCGGTGCTACCGCCTGTGGCCATGGTGCTTACTATCCCCATTCTGTTGTTGACTTTCAAAAAGGCGAAAGGTGCGTCCCGCGGGTTCCATATCACTATCCCGCAGCATGGCTCATGCACCCCCCTCAACCAGACAAATGAACATGGACTACTCCATGTGCCAGGCCATCAACCACAATACTGAAGGGATAGAAATCATCTTGAAATACTATGATGTCATTTGTCAATGGTGGAAGCATTTCGATGAGCGAGTAGAGAGAAGTCCATTTCTCAACCTTCCAACGAGTTTGAAGGAAATGAAGAAGGTGATTGGGCTGTTCCATGTTCACGGACACAAGGATACTTGCATCCCGTCGTTCTCACCAAACTACATCATTGGAGCCAGACAGTTTGATGGGGAAGTTGTCGAAACACTCTGGGCACCACTGAACGAGATTTCTCGCAGTACGTCTGGTATGACGACTTCTCATCGCCGAGAGGTCCTGGACGACCATATGAATGACTCAAATTGGAAAAAGATGACAGGGATGGGTGGGTTCATTCACTCCCGAGCAATAATCATTGATCCTGATCATGGTGCACAGTATCGTACCTTACCCGCAAGTATAAAGAGGGCAAGGCAGGCATTGCGGAGGCATGTCTTGGGTTCGAAAATATCGACGCAACAGTCGGGGCTGAGAATAGGGACACGTGGCTCAAAGCAGAGCAGCGTGCGCAGGATAAGCGCAGTGATAAGCCTGAAGTCATGGTCCCGATATATGACACAGTAATCAAAACAGGTGCACGTAACTTGGTACGACGTGTTCCCGCGGCAAGGGGTTGATTTCCGCGGGATACACAGCCCCTTCAAGAGCAGAGATCCTATCCAAATTGAATGAGCGAGAGCGAAAGAAGGAAAAGGGGCAAGGTGCCGTGGCATGGATTACTCTAGGACTTCGCATTCAGGAAACTCAGTAAGTCTTGCCAAAGAATGCCTTATTCATTCAGCATTTCATTCTTTTAATGGAACTGGCAGGCTATCTATCCTAGCACATCTGCGCAAGTTGGGAAAAAACCTTACCGCGGAGCAGAAAAATGATCTAGCAGACCGCAGACGTCGTCTTCAGGCCAGGGTTTCGACATTTGAGAGGGCGGCAGGCGACTATCTCCCACAGGATACAGATGTCACAGGTGGTGGCATCCCATTGTCTGAAAATGAAGGGGAAGACTTCGACCTTGTAGGTGAAGATGGCGAGGATATCGAGCAGCCGGAACAGCAACATGCTCCAGGGAATGCTGCAGCAGACCGCACAAATGTGTATGTCCCAGTGGAGAGGGTCGCCCTGTCAATCCCATCCTGCCTGGACGACGAGTTGCGCGCGTTGCCGGAGATGCGCTCGCTTGTTGCCAAGGAGGCCGAGTTGAGGGAGGGCCAAGCAAATGATGCTTTGCAGAGCCTTCGTCTAGCATTGGGACATAAGGCGTTTGTTTTCAGACATGACGTCCGCAATGCTGGCAGTCAACGCGGCAAAACCCGAGCCTGGGCAGATGTCATGTCCATCGAAAACACAGTACAACAGCAGGCCCACATATATCGGAAGGCAAGAGAGGCATTAGTTACATTGAAAGTCAAGTCGTCGGTCCTGAAACGACTTCAGCTGCTGGAGAGGGCACAGCTCAAGGTCCATACCACGGTATTGGATCCCACGGCAAGGGGGCTGTGGAATGCAAATCTGCCATGGTTCTGGAGTGTAGATGTGAAAGAGGACTCCGCTGAGGCTACATGGCTGGCAGATTGTGAGCCAAAATCATTCTTGCATGTCCAATTGTTCATCCTTGTCTTACAGTCCATCATGTCCAATGGCTCTGCGCCCGCGCTCGGTTGCATCACTGGGAGGAGCAAATGATAGTGCTTCCATTTGAAATGGAGTGGACTGTCCGCGGGTTCAGGACACGTGGAGCAGCCTGGAATGCTAGGAAGATATGGGCTGACAGGAAGGGGAAACTGGGTCACTTGGCATATGCAGCCCGTCAGAGTGCAATGTGGGCAGAATTCGCAACCACCGCAGAAGCTGCATTTGCTCTTGCTAGAGGCGACGATCCTCCATCGCAGTTTGGCATGTAATATATTCAGGTTATTGAGTTCGAGTCGGGTCCAAATCAATGCATACATTTGTCACTAAGGCAGTACTTATGTCCTTGATGCGATTCCACGGCATTAAATCCCACGGCAGCATATCCTACCACATGGTACCACGTCCCGCGGCACTGTATCCCATGTCCCGCGGCACTGTATCCCATGCCCCGTGGCACTGTATCCCATGCCCCGTGGCACTGTATCCCACTGCCTATCATATTCACTTGTCACATATATCCCCAGAGCTGCCCGCCATGTTTTCGATACCATGATACGCTTTGCTTATGTTGGCCCATTTGAGCAGGGCCCCCATCTCCATTGCCATCTGATCGTCTTCACCCTGCCTTGATTTCAGACCGGTTATCATGTTCTTGGTCAGGGTAATTGCACTGTCGATGTTCTGCACCATGGGGTCATTGCGTCGAATCTGTATGAATACAGAAGTAAGTAGAGTCCAGCAGCATTGGTCGTGGCTCACCTCTGTCACAGCCAGCTGGATGGCGACGATGAGATGGTCCAGAACGTTTGGCGGTATCGAAACCCCTCCCTTTCAGAAAGCCTTATCCAGTGCTGTTGCCTGGGTATTCACTTGCTTCTTTGAAAGCCACTCCCCCCCACGTTCCATCCACCACAATGGCATGTAAACTCTGGTCAGGGTAGTCTTACCCCTTTGAAAGGGTATATGAGACACAGAAACAGGGGTCTTATGGGCCTCGTATGCCTTGGTGCATATGTGGAATGTGTTGTATGCATTCCTTAAATAGTCGTGGACTAGGAGGGGTTCGCAGTGGAAGGCTGCCCACCCGATGATGAAACCCGCGGCATCCTAGTCGGGTTCAGCATCAATCAGAATCCAATCAGATCAATCACCACTTGCCAATTCTGCCTTTATGCCGGCATAGATCTGATCCTTCATAATATCATAATCTGGGTAATCCACCTTGTTACGATTCCTTAGAATCATTTACTCTATACCGCCTTTTCATAGTGAAAACGACACCAAAACGATGACTATGCCCATTAGGCAGTTGGCTTATATAATCACATATCTTCAATCTAACGAGTTTGCAGGTTCAACTCCAGCTCTGGCCAAACTTTCTTGATTTAATGTAACTTGATCAGTTCTCAACCAATTCACCTGTTCTCAAATGCATCTGGATCTGCTCATTTATTGCTTTCTGATAGTATTTTTTGCACCCTGATCTGTGCAGAACTCATAGAATGCAATGAATTTCTACATTTTCCCTCTATGACACTTGAACTTGAGCTAACTCAGTCCATTCTTCACCGATTTACTCGTTCTCAAATGCGTCTAAATCTACTCACTTATAGCTTTGCTACCATACTTCATGCATCCAAATCGGTTAAGAACTCACAGAATGCAAAGTGTTTCTTTTTTCCTCTTCTAAAATGCTTGAACCCTAGCTAACTAGGCCAATTCTCAACCAATTTACTCGTTCTAAAATGCATCAGAATCTACTTATTGATAGCTTTCTGACGGTACCTTAGACGTTAGGATCGGTGCAAAACTCGCAGAATGCAAATTGTTTCTACATTTTCCCCTAGAATGCTTGAACTCCAGCTAACTTAATCAGTACTCAACTGATTCACTTGTTCTCAAATGCATCCAAATATACCAGAAAGCTGGTCTCTAACACAATTTACTGCTTATAGAAAGATACAGCCACTAAAATGATACACAGGAAACAAATGTACATACTGCTTATTGATAAAATGAGCAAAAAATGCAATTTATCGGTAGCAGTGGGTCCTGAGAGTCGGTCATGTGATCCTACAAGACCTTGTGCGGCCGAACAAGGTCTTAGCGCCCGCTTACATAAGCATAAGTTGCCTACAGAGCCAATACACTGTATACAGTGATTGCTTTATAGCTCTGCAACGAAGCAATCAATCGACAAACGGTAAATTGTGTTCAAATACGTTTGATCACATCTTTCCAACCCAATTTAGAATATGAAAATCGGATCACTCCAAGCAGAGATATTTCTCGATTTATGTGCCACATCAGCAAAAGAGTATTGTCTCCTATCTCAACAACAAGTGGTGCTATAATGTTGTAAACTATACTGTTAGAAAGCTACTGTAAATCCAATTTCAATAAGCCCTCATACATTATGATTGATGCAGTATCAGCAGAGCTATAAAGCAATTAGTCTGCCACATCATCACGGACATATAGTTCAATAGATCAGCATTTTGCCATGCTATCTTGCTGTTTATGGCACTATTCTAAAGCTATTCTAAATCTGATTCCAACAAGCTTTCACTCATTCTGATTCATGTGGTATTGAGAGGGCCATGGTGCAATCTCTATGCCACATCATCAGAAGAGATCCAAAAAGTTGGTGATGGCCCTACACCATCATTGGACACCTCAGCCGCAACTCACTGTAGATGGGAACTGGGCGTGTCCAAGCCTTGTAGTTAGTGTGCACTACTGGTAGTATCACACTGACTTCAAAGCTATCTGAAGAAAAGAAGAGAAAGCAGAGAGCGCAACATCAACTACTGCTGACATAAGCTAAGCACAGCCACCAGACCTTGTGCGGCCGAACAAGGTCTGCTATTGATCACGTGATTGGTCATTAGCTTTGTTCAACAATACAATGTTTGACATTGATCATATATTCAATCTTGAATCTTGTTTGATTTGTAGATATTACAAGTATTTATAATATAAGCATATATAATAGTGTATATCATATATCGAGCTGATTATAATAAGATATGACAAGTGTGTACTGTATTACATACCAGATTATATATATAATCAGGTACTAAGATATATAACATAGCAGAAAATGTAGAGTTATCAGAGGTAGGAGCTGAACTACTCATGATTAGATTAGATTAAATAGTGTTTTTTTATATGCTTTAGGGTTCGACACGAGTCAGAGTCACCTGTAGATCAACATGGGTATACCCACAAAATTGACCTGCAGGTATCTAACTTGTAGATCCAGATCACCTGGTGGCTGAGACCTATACAAATCCAGATCAAGGTTGTGCTCAAACTCATTGACCTGTGAGTGACCTGTGGGTAACCTGCTATCCAAACTTTATTTTGGTTAACATATTATATTGCAAAGTTCAAATCTATATGTCATGATCCCTAACTAACTACATACTATATGTCATCTGCCAACACTAACTTACAGCTTCAATCACATATGCCCATTATCACTATATCTTGTCATACCCATGAAGTGTATAAAGTCTACAAGCAAGGCATGGATTCAAAAGGCTGCATGCGACATACTTGTGGCATCGACATGGGCATGTGCATGCCGGTGGGGCAGCTTTGAGTATGTGTGTGCACATGAGCTGGCACATGTGCAAGGGGAGCATATGTGGGTGCTGGTGTACTGGCATAGCTGTGGGCATGCACACACAAATGATAATCACCAGCTTGGATGAAAATTGGGAATGAGACCGGGAGGGTGCATTTTGATTGTTGAATAGCACTAATGGCATATAAAACTTGCCTCACATTGGGCTTCTGTCAGACGAATGATATGACAGCATGCATAGTGGCATGTGTGATGTCCATGGGCATGAATGCACACATGTAGTTTGAGCAATGGACTATGGGATGGTGGGAGCATGCAGTCAAAAATGTGTATGCTGGCAGGGCATGTATTGGTAGATGCACACTGTCTCAGACATGCAAGGATATGCAAAGCTGTTTGTAGACAACTGCGTATTGTTGAGGCATGCTAGACACTGCTCAGATGATCAGCAAAAAGATGTCAAGCCTTGCTGTTGTAGCAACAATGCTGTAGCAACAAGACCTGACAGGCATTGTGGGCCTTGCAGTTGCAGCGCTAGACTGGCACTGTGCATGCTCTTACTGTTGTGAGTGGGAATTAAATTTCTGGTGCACATGAGTGCTGGTTGTCGAAGATGGGTGAGGGCCGGTTGGCTGGTTGACCTGTTGATGAGGACGATGGGAGAAGCACAGATGGTACACGAAATATGGTGGATGATGTCAAAAAATGGTGGAATGTCATGAAACTCATCAAACATCATGAAACCTGTCGAAGAACAGTGAAAAATGAGAGCCTTGCCTGTTATCGAGTGAGACTCCTGAGATCAGCACAGTACAATGAAATAAAAGGCTTTTGGACTCACCTAGAAGCCTCTCGAATCTCCATAACACCCATCCTGCCATTGAATTGAGGAGATATGGTGAAAAGGGAAGGATTAAGATGAAAAAACAAAGAGGAGGGCATCGTAAAAGTGAGATACAACTTTAAGACCAACTGACTTGCAAGTGATCTGTGATGTCACAGATACCTGACCTGCAGCTCCAGATCACCCAGTGGTGCAAATCTGCATGGATCCAGGTCAGCACCTTGGACAGATTGAATACCTGCAAGTTCAGATCTAAGTCACCCACGAGTGCACTTGTGTTGAACCCTAATATACTTAAAGTGATGTTTGCACAATTGATGCTCTCAGGCATTTGTATAAGTTTTTTGTTACTCTAAACCTTCATGCTAATCGACAGGCAATTTTACCAGAAAGTAGTTGCCATATTTGGTCACTAATTTCTGCCAGTATACAAAATATGATTTGAAGGTAAGAATTCAATTTTTATAGTATTTTATGCATGTAAAATAGAAAAATACTGACTAGATTATACATTGAAGAGATATAAGCTCTATTAAAAAAAAAACTGATATGATTTATGTTATTTTTTGTAAAAGTCAGAAAAAAAAATCCAAATATAGAAATTAAATTCTGCCTTTGGTGCTAGCAGCAATGCATACAAATCAATAGAAGGTACACAGGCTAACAGAAAATGTATGAGGTAGTAGAAGCATACATAAGTTTGTTGTGATGCTCATAGGTTGATACATGTGTAAGCTAATCAACAAAAGTATGCATAGGTCAAAAAATGTGAGCCAAGAGTGCATATATGAGTTGGTGTAGTGTGTATCATCTGAAAAATTGAAATTTCATATAGCCCAGTATTGATCTATATGTTTTATCATAGCACTATAAGGTCTATCACTATTTATGCCACCACAGTTCTCAACTATGTAAGACTATGAGGCCTATCATAGCTATCATAACAGTAGTTGGACACTATATAGTGCTACATGTTTCTGAAGGATAGCTATAGTTGTTGTACAAATCATATAAATTCAAAGGCTTGCTCTGATCTATATGGTCCCTACTATGATCTCTGCTATTAGTACTGTCTCAGATCAATCAGGTACAAGAGATATAAAGCCAAAATCAATTATATTTCATATAGCTACTAGTACAATCAAGTATATTACAAGTTCAAACAGTGCACACATGCACAATGGTACACATCATGTACAGGTAGAGCTATGTGCAGGCATGTGTGCACTGGTAAGGCACAACAAAAGTACATATGTGCATAAGGCACTAGGTTCATGCACAAGGCATGATAAGTGTCATAGCTGTGCAGGAGGTCCAGTGGCCATGCTCACCAATGTTAAGCTGTAGTGGGCCTATATATAAGATGCAATGTGCAGTGAGGATGTGTGAGATATTGAGAGCCATGCATGAGGCATAGAGGGTGAGCATAAGGCATACAGGCCCATATGTAAGGCTGCTACTAGCTTGTACAGGAGATCAACAGGGTGTGGTGGCCATGCACAGGATGCTGCAAGCATGTGCAGAGTGTCAAGATGCTGTGGGCCTGTACATGAAGTACAGTAAGCATCTATAGGATGGTGGCTTGTATGCAAGATGTAGTGTAGCATGATGAGCATGCATAAGGCACTAAGCCTATGCATGGCTTGGTATGTCTGTGTATGAGGCATGAGGCACAAGGTACAGGCAGGTGACACACCTGCACATAGCAACACACAATGCATGTATATAGTTATGCTGGCTGACATGCTCACATTCAGCTGTAGTCATCTCTAAGCTGTCACTGGCCCATCCACAAGGTACATCGAGATGTGGTAGATCAGCATAGGGTGTGACCAGTGAACATGAGGCATAGTGAGCTGGCATGAGGTGTAGCAGGCATGCATGAGGCACTGGCCCCAGCACAATGCTACATGCCAAGTATAAGACATGAGGTACAGGCCTGCATGCAAGATGTCAGTATACCTGTACATGGCCATACATGATGGTAATTTATATAGCTTCATTGATGATAAAAAAAAAGGAATCGTTTTGCCATGCACAGCATTGGCCCTCTTCCACCAAGTCTTTCAGCCATAGGATGGCATCACGAATGCGCCAAGCAGACTCGTTGAGGAGCTGTTGTGCGAGGCAATGCGGAGGTGCTTGGGGAAAGTCCGTGTCTTCTGGATTTAGGGGAGGGGGTCCATCCCACTCCTCCTCATCATATCCATATTCGTCTAGGGTCGGCCAGCTACTGTCTACACTACTGATTAGCAATGCCAGGATCTCGACAATTCCGCACACACCTGAGCCGCGGGTTTGGTCCGTCAATGGATTGATATCCTGGTCTGAACCGTCGTTGCTAGGATGGCTCTGCATTTGGCTTGTTTTCCAGCAAACTTGGTCAAATAGAACGAGATGACAGAGGGTGCGGAAGTGTGGACAAAATACCGAAAGGGGCATTGATCAGATCATCGGACTGTGGAATACTACTGCCAGATTTGGATAATGCTTTAGGCTAAAGAACAAAAGGTCTATGAATTTGTACGTCCGTCTGTATCATTGCCATCGGTGACGTCCTCTGCATTGGCACCACGTGTACTATGATTACCCTTCATCGCCGCCCCTATTTTGCTATTCCACTGCTTCACCTTGGTATCCTCGGCAGCCAACGCCCTCTGCAGCATACCGTGTGCTTCCTGTTGGGCTGTTTCTGACTCGTTCAAAGCCTCCAAAAAACTTTTGTTTGTTTCCTCGAAAAGATCTGCAGGAGGTGCAGAGCCAGGTACAGTATAGTAACCATTCTAGATATTTGGTAGATTTGAGAATTTAGTGTGTATGATCTGGCAAGAAACATTTCAACTCACTCTCGAGAAGAGGGCGGCGTTATACCGTGGGAGTGTATCAGTCAATGGTGGCATGCCGTGGGTGAGTCCTGGGCTAACAATGCCGCGAGATGTGTGCGCACGAGCTGCATGAGCAGTCATGGTTGAGGTGGATTCAGGAATGAGAGGATGCCATGAACGATCCATATCTTCTATGAAGCGATGATAAATAGATTGTTGGACTTCATCGGAACATTGGATGCTATCATGGCTCAGTTGAACCAAGCCAAAATCTCTGGCAAGTACTACCTAAAACGATGGTGATAGTGTGATTAGCACATTGACATGGCTTTGCGAAGATGGATTGCTGTACCCATTGCTTCACATTCAGGTTAGTGTCACCGACTTCCGATGCCTGTAGTGCAGCAAGAGACTTTTCCACCCGACGTTTTCGTTCCTGCATATCGCGGGTGCGGAACTCTTCAAGGGGGTCTGGTGAGGGACTTGTTGACATATGAAAAGTGATGGATGGAGATGAAGTGTAGACCTCGCCGCGAAACCCTACCACATGACAATTCAGGCACGTGCGCGATACCAGTTGTGATTGTTAAAGTTAGTGTTTTATGCAATGCGCACATGTGCGGGTATATGTTATATACCATACGGCTGGTTTATATTTTGAATGACTAATTTTGTCTGCAGTGAAACCCTCCACTGTGATTGATCCCGCGGCATCACGCTGCAATTGATCCCGCGGCATGGTGATGACCCAATGGATGTCAGAGGATGGACCGGTGAATGATGAATATACAGTGGTATTGTAAGAGGACCGGCCGGCCAATGACCCAATGACCAGTAGAAATTGTTAAGAGGATGGTCCCATTAATGACCCAATGGACGGTAGGGGACCAGCCGAGCAACTGAAAACTCGCGGGATCGAATGGGCCAGCCAATGATCCATTGGACATAAGAGGATGGGCCGGTCAATGATGAATGAACCGTGGTATTATAAGAGAACCGGCGTGTGGGGGTATATGTTATACAAGCTCATTAGTGGCCTTGCCATCCGTCGGTGCATGCTTCAATCGATTTGGGTGTTGTGTTCAGCATCTGAGCCTCTTGCAGTGCATGCTACGGTGTGCTCCGCTTTGTTATGGAGTCCGGTGCCAAGGGTTGCGAAGTCATTGTTTCCGGCAAGCTTTGTGCTGCCCGTGCCAAGTCGGTGAAGTTCACCGACGGCTTCATGATCCACTCCGGTCAGCCCGCCTGCAACTTGGTCGACTTTTTGATTTATGTTTCCATCATGTCGCACTTGTCTCATTAGATTCCATTGTATCTCACAGGATATATCAATCACCGGCGGTGGCTGATTACCCGCGGGAGGTGGGTTGTCCCTGCCTTACCCACAGCAAGTGGGTTGTCCCTGCCTTACCCACAGCAGGTGGGGTTGTCCCTGCCTTACCCACGGCAAGTGGGTTGTCCCTGCCTTACCCGCGGCAGGTGGGCTGTCCCTGCCCTACCCGCAGGAGGTGGGTTGTCCCTGCCTTACCCACGGCAGGTGGGGTTGTCCCTGCCTTACCCACGGCAAGTTGGTTGTCCCTGCCTTACCCACGGCAGGTGGGGTTGTCCCTGCCTTACCCACGGCAAGTGGGTTGTCCCTGCCTTACCCGCGGCAGGTGGGCTGTCCCTGCCCTACCCGCGGGAGGTGGGCTGTCCCTGCCTTACCTGTGGCAGGTGGGGTTGTCCTTGCCTTGGCAGGTGGGCGGCAAGTGGGTTGTCCCTGCCTTAGCTGTCCTTGCCTTATCCGCGGCAGGTGGGTTGTCCCTGCCTTATCCGCGGCAAGTGGGGTTGTCCCTGCCTTACCCACGGCAAGTTGGTTGTCCCTGCCTTACCCACGGCAGGTGGGGTTGTCCCTGCCTTACCCATGGCAAGTGGGTTGTCCCTGCCTTATCCGCGGCAGGTGGGTTGTCCCTGCCTTACCCACGGCAGGTGGGGTTGTCCCTGCTGTGTGCTCCACTTCGTTATGGAGTCCGGTGCCAAGGGTTGCAAAGTCGTTGTTTCCGGCAAGCTTTGTGCTGCCCGTGCCAAGTCAATGAAGTTCACCGACGGCTTCATGATCCACTCCGGTCAGCCGGTATGTTTTCATCATGTCGCACTTGTCTCATTAGATTCCATTGTATCTCACAGGATATATCAATCACTGGCGGCAGCTGATTACCCATGGCAAGTTGGTTGTCCCTGCCTTACCCACGGCAGGTGGGGTTGTCCCTGCCTTACCCACGGCAAGTGGGTTGTCCCTGCCTTATCCGTGGCAGGTGGGTTGTCCCTGCCTTACCCGCGGCAGGTGGGGTTGTCCCTGCTGTGTGCTCCGCTTCGTTATGGAGTCCGGTGCCAAGGGTTGCAAAGTCGTTGTTTCCGGCAAGCTTTGTGCTGCCCGTGCCAAGTCGATGAAGTTCACCGACGGCTTCATGATCCACTCCGGTCAGCCGGTATGTTTCCATCATGTCGCACTTGTCTCATTAGATTCCATTGTATCTCACAGGATATATCAATCACCGGCGGCGGCTGATTACCCGCGGGAGGTGAGTTGTCCCTGCCTTACCCGCGGCAGGTGGGCTGTCCCTGCCTTACCCGTGGCAGGTGGGGTTGTCCCTGCCTTACCCGCGGCAGGTGGGCTGTCCCTGCCTTACCCGCGGCAGGTGGGGTTGTCCCTGCCTTACCCGCGGCTAGGTGGGTTGTCCCTGCCTTACCCACGGACCAGGAGCAGCCTGCTGCATTCTAATTTATGTTTCCATGATGTCGCACTTGTCTCATTAGGTTCCAAAATTCATGCAATTCCATTGTATCTCATGGAATATATTAACACGGTATCACCCACCTTCACCCCAGTAACGAGCGTGCACTGTGGTATTATAAGAGAACTGGCCTGTCAATGACCCAATGGACGTTGGAGGACGGGCCGGTGAATGATGAATGAACAGTGGTGTTATGAGAGGATGGGCTGGTCAATGATCCAATGGACGTTGGAGGACGGGCCGAGCAATTGACAACCCGCGGGATGGAATGGGCCTGTCAATGACCCAATGAACGTCAGAGGACAGGCCGGTGAATGATGAATGTACAGTAGACATTGTGAGAGAACCGGCCCGTTAATGATCCAATGGACGGTAGAGGACGGGCCCATCAATGATGAATAAACGGTAAAAATGGTAGGAGGACAGGCCAGCCAATGACCCATTGGATGGTGGAGGACGGGCCCGTCAATGATGAATGTACAGGAGACATTGTACAAGGACGGGCCGGCCAATGACCCAATGTACAGTGTTATTGTGAGAGGACGGGCCCGTCAATGACCCGATGGACGGTACAGGACGGGCCGAGCAATTGTGATACCGTGGGATCGAGTGGGCCGGTCAATGATGAATGTACAATGGTATATTCTAAGAGGACGGGCCCATCAATGACCCATTTGTATATACTGCAGGCCCGTCAATGGGGAATTGATAGTAGAAATTATGAGAGGATGGGCCGGTCAATGACCCAATGGACGTTGGAGGACGGGCCGGTGAATGATGAATGTACAGCGGTATTGTAAGAGGACCGGCTGGCCAATGACCCAATGGATGTTGGAGGACGGGCCGAGCAATTGACAACCCGCGGGATGGAATGGGCCGGTCAATGATCCAATGGACGTCAGAGGACAGGCCGGTGAATGATGAATGAACAGTGGTGATATGAGAGGATGGGCCTGTCAATGACCCAATGGACGTTGGAGGACGGGCCAGTCAATGATGAATGTACAGCGGTATTGTAAGAGGACCGGCCGGCCAATGACCCAATGGATGTTGGAGGACGGGCCGAGCAATTGACAACCCGCGGGATGGAATGGGCCTGTCAATGACCCAATGGATGTTGGAGGACGGGCCGGTGAATGATGAATGAACAGTGGTGATATGAGAGGATGGGCCTGTCAATGACCCAATGGACATTGGAAGACGGGCCGAGCAATTGACAACCCGCAGGATGGAATGGGCCAGTCAATGATCCAATGGACGTCAGAGGACAGGCCGGTGAATGATGAATGTACAGCGGTATTGTAAGAGAACCGGCCCGTCAATGATGCATTGGTATATACTACAGGCCCGTCAATGGGAAATGGATAGTAGATACTTCATGAGTACGGGCCAGCCAATGACCTCCCACCACATCCAGTGGGCCAGACAATGACCCATTGGTACATAGTGAACCAGGCCAGTCAATGATAAATGGACACTACAGATTAAATGACCAGAGGCCAGACAATGACTTATTGGTACATAAGGGGAGCAGGCCTGTCATTGAGTAACTGCTACATTGTGACCGACGGGCCGGCGCGGGATGACCATTCAACAATGGCACTTTGTCAAGCTCGCCTGGCATTACCTCAATGCACTAAGTGACTGAACATACTCGCTCCCCGGCGCTTCTCTTGCGTGCTCCCCAGTGCTTCCCTCGCACGCTCATCGGCGCTTCCCTTGCTCGGTCATCAGCGCTTCCCTCGGTTGGTCACCAGCACTTCCCTCGTGCTCACCGGCATCCACCGCCGTGCTATACTGCCGCTGGCTGCTGTCGCCTGCCATTCCCGCCCCTGCCCCACGGCTACGCACCCGCTGCATGCATGTTGCATGCACTCTTCGCCGCACGCCTGCTGCAGAGCATGTGCACCATTCGGCACAGGAGCGGTACGTGCCCGCGCTGTCCACTCTGCTCGCCACGCATCCGCCATGCATCGCCGATGGCTACGGGCGGGCGGATTTCATGCGCAGAGGCCAGGGTGGTGCGCTAGGGAGTGGGCGTGGCACTGGCAGGCTCGAGGCTGGGACACGCGGGTGGGGCTGAGATGCATTGGTGGGGCTGGGATGCGTTGGTGCCGGGCTGGAAGGGACGCCGGGTGCGGGGCTGTGACACGCGGGTGGGGGTTGGGATGTGTTAGCGCCGGGCTGGAAGGGACACTGAGCGTGGGGCTGCGACGCGTGCAGGGTCACGACATGGGCTTGGGGCTGGGGCATGGGAGCTTGGGACTAAGATGCGTGGTGGAGAGGGCAGGACTGACTCTATGATGATGAAGGCCTACTCTACGATGAGCTCTCTACCTATGCCTACTGAGGCTGACTAAGCCTCCTCGACTACGGCTGACTCCAGCTCCTAACCCTGCCTAACCCCTCCTAACCCTGCTCCTAACCCTGCCTGACCCTACTCTGTGTCCCGCAGCCCCCACTCCATGTGCCCCCTTCTGATCTGGCGACGTCTGCGTCGCCTCCATGCCCTACGCTCCTCCGAAATTGGCCTCCTCGGCCTCATCCTCAGTATCTTCGTCCAGTGCTCGGTCCTCCTCGTCCTCAGCTCGGTCCTCCTCATCCTCCCATGCCCGTGCTTCTTCAGCTGCTAAGGCACCCGGGTGCTCTTGCTCCAGTCTCTCCATGAACTCATGTTGCTCACGCTCGAGGGTCGACCCAGGTTTCGGAATAAAGGTGCGAAGGCGCCGTGCATGCATGGTCCCCACCTCCGGTGTGCCGTCAAGCTGTTCGATGTGATACGAGTTGAGGAGGCGTTCGCTAATGCGATGCGGGTGCGACCAGCATGCAAGGAGCTTTTTGCGGACTTTAAAGTAGTTTCTAGATAGGTTTGATGAAATTGTACTAGTTGACCAGTATGAAAAAGGACTTCACCGGGTACTGATTTCTGCAGCCGTCTGTCGAAGACGGTCTTACGACGGGTTGCGTGTTTCACGATGGCTGCGTACCCGTCAAGGCGCTGTTGCACGACATAAGCCATGTGTGCCGCTGCATCGGGAGCATGTAGGATAGATGTGCTCTCCTCGATAGATGAAGGGATGGTGTTAACCACTTGGCCAAACAGGAGTTCGTGGGGCGAAAACTTGAGGGCCGGGAGAAGGCAGTTATTGAGTGTGCATACCGCATTCTCGAGGTGTTCCGGCCATGACTTGTGGAGGGTTTCCCAACGAATCCTGTTGTACTCCTCTTCCCCGAGGCCTGGCATGGTAAGTCTGGCGAGGACGTGCAATAGTATCTTGTTGGTGCCTTCGACCAATCCATTGACCCAGGGCGAGTATGAAGCTACGACGTGCAGTTTGACGTTCCATTTGGCGCAACACTCGCGGACCTCCGTGCAGTGGAAGTGCGACCCACCGTCCGACATGAAGTCTTCCGGTGGCATGTAGGTCTTGAATATATGTTCAAGGCTGTTGATAGTGGTGGCCGCAGAACCAGGTTTCTTATACATGAAGACCCATATGTATTGTGAGAACGTGTCGAGATACACGCCTAATGTCTTGAATCCACCTTTCCCCAGGGGCATGGACAGATAATCGCCGACCAGAAGTTCGAAGGGATGGCGTCGCGTTATGGGTTCGAGGAGGGAATGGAGGTGGCACGCGCCGAAGTTTTTGCATTGCGGGCATTCGCGAATGGCAGTCATGATGCAGGTATCTAGGCCGGGGCACCAGACGTGATCCATTATGTTGAGTTTGACGTGATCGCGGCCCCAATGGCCTCCCTCAATGTGTTGTTCGTATGCACGAGCCTGAGCCTCCTCACGAGTGAGACATTCCACTCATGCCCGTGCCCGGATGTTGGAGCGGCCTCCGAGTCGCCAGAGGCGGCCGTCCTCGATGAAATATTCGGACGCACGATGTCTGGCACGTTTCTTGTCCCGTACGCTTGTACCCTGGTCCTGACCGAGAATGGCATCAATAACCTGTAAGAACAGGGTTTCATTCTTAAAACGTTCGCACAGCTCGGGTTCTCGTAATTCCTCGGCCTCCATGAGTGCCAAGACGTCACACACGATGCCCTGCTGGATTTCCCAGTCTTCGCTGACAGTCCACTCGCTGCCATCGGTCGCGGTATGTGGCAGGCCTTCCGATTTGCGGCTGAGACCGTCGGCGACTACGTTGATGCGTCCCGGGACGTGTTTGACGTCAATGATTTGGTAGGCTAGAATACCATCGCGCCATCGCGCGTGTATGGAGTTGAGGCCGTCACTGAGTAGTACATCGCGGAGGGCTTGACAGTCAGTTTCCACGATGACGGGGAAGCCCCAGATGATGTCGGAAAACTTATCGAGAGCGAATTTTAGAGCCGCAAATTCGAGGAGGAACGGCTTATATTTCTCTTCTGCGCCGGATGTGCATTTAGAGGCGAATGCTATCGGGTGCCGTTTATTGACGACTTTACCAGACGGGAGTGTGGTTTTGGCTTGCTGGGACAAGACGCCCGTGAAGCCGTCTTGGCACCCATCGGTAGTCACTATGAAAGGGGTGCCGTCCCATTGTGGCCCTCTGAGGACCGGTTCGGATGTGAGAGCTGCTTTGAGACCGACAAACGCGTGGGTGTGCTTATCTGTCCAATGTTCCGGGAGCACGTACTCCTGCAGGACCCGTCAATAGGTTGACTTCGAGCAGGGCGTCGGTAGGTTGGCGCCCTGGAGTAGGTCCCAAAGCGGACGTTCGACCTTGGTGTAGTTCTTGATTAGGTCGCGGAAGTGGCCGGTGAGTCCCAAGAACGACATAAGGTTGAGGGCATCCGCGGGCTGAGGCCAGTCGACGATGGCCATCAGCTTAGTGAGATCGGGGAGAACACCTTCGGGCCTGACCCGCGCACTCGCAAAAACCACCTCGGTCATAAAGAATGAGGACTTGCTGGCCGAGAGTGACAGGTTGCGTTCCCGAACTCTTGTGAAAATCCTGCGTAGTTTCCCCATCATCTCCCCGAACTCGTCAGCAAATGCGCCTCCATCATCCACAAAGAGCTCCATGACATCCTCCACGAGGAGATCATATAGGTGCCTGCCCATCATGTAGGTGAACGAGGCGGGTGCGCCTGTGAGTCCGAAGGGCATGCGGATATACCAGAAATAACCACGGCCCTCGACATAAAAGGCGGTGTAAGGGCAGGATTCTTTGTCAATTTCTAAAGCATGGAACCCAGCAGCGAAATCGAACACAAAGAGGTAACGATGGCCACTCAACCTGCGCTGTTTGGCACGAATATCCCCCTGAGGCATTGGGGCGACTTCGGTGACTTTGTTAACTTTGTTGAAGTTTTGGCAGATGCGCCATTTCTGTGGGGCTATCGGCGTGTGCTCCCGTGGTGCGTCTGCAGACCGTGGTGGAAGGTCGAATGCCGGTGGCATGCCCGCGTGTGTGCATTCGTCGTTGACGCAGTGCTGCAGTTCTTGCAGGGTGAGACCGGTACCTTCGTGCACCTTCTGCGCTAGCGTCGTGGGCGACACTGCTTTGACTTGTGACGGGTGTACCTGGACGATGATGCCGGCTTCCAGCATGAGCCATAGCTACTAAATTTATAACGATACTACTGTTATAATAGCCCAAACCATGTAACGACAACAACTATTGTACACTAATGGCATCTATTAGCCTTTTAGCTTTTGCTAATAGGAATCCCTTTAAAACATTAATAAAATGATATTCATATATTGTAAATCCCTTTCGGTGCTTCTATTTTTAGCTTCTTCTTCAGCAGATCGTGATCCCGATTGCAGTCTGTGTCACGAGGTGCCTAAATTGCGTACGTGGAATCTAATCTAATCTAATCTAATCTCTTGTGCACCGTACTCTACTCGTGCCCAAACCCGCCTCGCGCCCGCCCTGCCCCGCTGCTCGCCTGCATTGCACTCAAATACCGCGCGCATGCTGCATGCCTCACCCGCCGTTCCCTCGCCCCCACGCACGCGCATTCCGCGCGCTGCATTCGCTGCCATTCCCACCACGCCCGCACCGCTCGCCGGCGCCTGCCGCCCACTTCCACTCCCACCCCGCAGCTACGCACGCACTGTTCGCCGCATGCCCGCTGCAGAGCGTGCATGCCGCGGTCTGGTCGGCGCAGGGTGCCCGCGCCACCCACTGTGCTGGCCGCGCATCCGCCACACGCCGCTAATAGCTCCTGCTCGCATGGAGTGGGCGGGCGAAACGCACGCACGGGGATGGTGGTATGAGTGGGGTGCTAGGGCAGGGCACTGGGATGCGCCAGCACGACGCGGGGACCCGCTGGCACGACACTGGGAGCGCGCTGGCACGGCACAGGACCGCGGGCACGGCGCTGGTATGCGAGCACAGTGCTGGGGCACGCGGATGGGGTGGCGGAAGCGCGCGGGGGTGCCAGTGCGCTGGTGTAGCGCTGAAGTACACGCACGGGCACCAGACGCGGTGCTGATGCTCCCGGCACGCAACATGGTGGTGTGCGTGCGGAAGAGGGTGGGGCACGCGCGGAGGGTACCCTGACAGCGTATGGGGCGTTTGCGACCGCGTATCGTTGCTGCGCGTCCATGCGCATCGACTGAGGGCATGAGGGGGAGCGAGTGGCCGGCGAACGCGGATGCGTCGACATGAACGTGGCGTGATGGGAGTGCGGGCAGTGAATGGGGATGGCCCGGCACGGCAGATCCTAAAGGGGCACGCTTGGAGGCGCGAGCTCTTGCGTGGCTGGCTGTATTCGTGCATGGGACTGAGAGATGTCGAGCACAGTTGGAAGCACGGGGTAGGGGAATTGACGGCGATGACGTTGTCGTGCAGCTCGGCTGCGAGCCACGTCATCGCGTTCTCTGGCTAGAATGGGTAGGACACAGTTAGTCACAGTAGAGCAACGAAGACAAGAACAAAGGAACTTACAAACGAGGAGCTTTTGAGCCTCGAAGACCACCCGCTCGATGAGGGGAGAGTAGGAAAGGCTCAGCCACGAGCCTTGTGGCAATTGCCAAACGTGTCACCGAGTTCGTTGAAGACGCCATTGGAGCCCAACTAAATTTGATTAACATCTACAAATATTACAGTACATGTAGATACCATTGTTGAAACTGAATACCAAGTTTCGTATGAATTGAGTGATGTCTGGGAGAGAAATCCACGAGATATGGATAAGCATGCTTCACCGAGCGACACTCGATGCGTCGGGCTTGAATCGATGCCTCGGGCAGGCCAACATGATATTCGAGCTGCAACTGTGCACCACGTATAGCTTCCATCCTGTATCGGTCTACTGCAGCAAATTGGGGCATGAACAATGAATATATCGTGACTTTATTGTAATATCTAGTCACCTAGATCTCTAGGATCTGGCACCAGTCCCAGCTATGAAATTATATTATGTACCCAACTTGCCTGAAGTGTATTACAAAAACCCCGGCAGTTGCTGCCCGGGGCCTTGCCACACACAATATAATTCACTCATATTATAATTTTAGTCGGGGCCGCTTACCGGGCCGTACGCTACTCACTGCCACGCGGTTAGCGCGCCTACCCGCTCGGCACCGTTCCCACGCTGCCTCGGCACCGTCCACCGCCCTGCGCGCTTCCCGCCTCGGCTACGCGCTCACCGCCTCCCACCCCGCCCGACCTCGGCTACGCGAGCGCTCGGCTACGCGCTCGCTCGCTCGCCCCGCCCTCGGCTACGCGCCTGCGCCCGCTCCCCGCCGCCGCCGCTCGCTCCCCGCCGCCGCCGCTCGCTCCCCGCCACCACCGCACATGCCCCGCCTCGGCTACGCACCCATGCGCCTCCCGCCCTCAGCCCCTCGGCTACGCGAGTGCGCGGGCCTCCCGCTGCCGCCGTTCATACCACAGCACCTCCAGCGTCGTTGCCGCAGCGCATGCCATCAGCGCCACTGGTGCTGCTGCAGTCGTCGTTGCTGCATTGCTGGCGTGGTGCTACGCCGGTGCGCGGTCGCCGGGACCCGTGCGCCGTTGTTGCGCACCTCATGCCGTCGTCGGCGCATTCCGCGTGGGCGCTGGGCATCGCGCGCGGGTGCTGGCATTTGGCGCGGGTGCTGGGGCCTGAGCGCGAGTGGGTGGGGGGAAGGGGGCAGCACGCCGTTGCTGCGCTGTGCGTGCCGGGGTGCTGCGCGTTGCGCCGGGACCCGTCGCGAGTATGACGGTCGCGGGCGTTGAGGCTCGCGGGCGTTGAGGGCCTCGCCTGCGCGATGCGCGACGCCTATGGGCCGCGCGCACGCGCGTCGGATGCCGTCGTGTGCGTGGGTGCTGGCGTTGCGCACGCGCAAGCGCGGCTATTGTGCGTGCGTCCACGTCGTTGTACGCGGATGCGTACGCGTCGAGGGCGTGTTGTGCGCACTTCTGCGCGTGTCCAACGTGGGTGGAGGTGGTGGACGACTAAGGCGGGCCGTGGAAGGTGTGATGGAGGGGCGTGGGGTGCGGTGAATGAGCGGGTGGCGCGTGCCAGATGGGGAGAGCGAACGGAGAGCGAACGGAGAGCGAGGCGAGGCGCGCGAAGAGCGCGAAGGGGGAGGAGGGTGTGCAGGACAGGTGAATGGAGGAGGCTCGTATGCAGGAGCCGCGTACCAGCTGCGGCGTCGCTCGGCAATTGCCGAACGTCGGTGGCTGAAGCCCGAGAAGCCCGACGTTCGAGGAAAGGGACGTTCGGGCACGATTTCAAAGGTGGTATAGACTCAAATTCGAGCGTGATCATGTACATAATGTATAATAGAATGTGTATGTAAAATATCCGGTCATTCTCGCTATACTCGAGTCCGTAATGAGAAAAATATCGTAAACCAAGGGTAACCCTAGGTCGGTTTTTGGACAGAGTAGGTCTTTCACACATAGATTATCACTTATCCAGCAGATGTTATCCCTTAAGAATACTGCTTACATTATGTGAATGAAGCTTCAATTTTTTTAGAAGGGAGCTCAGATGTCTAGCTCCGAAATATAACTAAAAACACCCTGTACAGCATGCAAAAACACGAAAATAGCCAAGATCCTAACGATCTGGCTGTCCTAACAGCTAAGAAAAAAAAGCACACTTTGCTACAGTATGTAGCGAGCGATGTATAATCGCCGATATGCTTGTAGAGGACAGTGTGGAAACGAATCGTGCCTCGAATCTAATGTCCGGCGTGCCCGAGACCTCGATTCGAGCTCGACGCGTTGACAAGCGCCGTCCATATTAGACGTGCTTATCACTGTTTCGCACCCAGCACGCTTCCAGTCTATTCGATTCATACAGAACGTGGTATTCACATTCATTCCATATCTCTGTAGCTACTGCATTATTTATAGAGTTTAATACAATTTATTGGCTTTGCAATTCGTCTTCGAATTTCGCCAGCCTCGTTCGGTGCACTGTTCGGCAATTGCCGGTCGGTGCCACAGCGCTTGCAGCAGCCTGTCCTATTCCTCCTCCTCCTCCCATCAAGCGGGGTACGAGCCAGGGCTCAATAGCCCCCAAACCGGTAAGTTTCTCGTTTTTCAACTCTTATCGAACTGCTTTACTAACTTATAACTTCTTATTTCAGCCCTTGAATGCGCTGACGTGGCACCCACGGCCGCAGAACGACCTCGCTGCTCCCAATCCATCCACCCCCCCTCGCGCTTGCAAATGCACGTTCGACGTCTCCCAGCGCCGTAAAGGGCCACTCACCAGTTCGCAAGACCCCGCACTCGCAAACGCGTGTCCTCAAAGTCTCTCGGAGTCGCGCGGACACCCCCATCCCCACACCCCCTGTCCGATGCGCCAACCCTCTTCCACACGCATAGGCTCGGAATCGATGCGCCCGGATCAACAGCAACGACACGTGGGCGCAAACACCGCGTACATCATCAAAACACCTTCCCCGCCCGCGCCCCATCCTCTCCCGCGCGTACGCCACCGTGTCGCGTGCCGGGAGCATCAGTACCGCGTGCGCGCACATCAGCATTGCCGCCCACGACCCCAGTACTGCGCCTGCGCGCCAGCACCACTCCTGCGCGCTAGAACCCCGCCCGCGCGTCCCACCCCATGTCCCGCGCGCTCCAGCGCCGTGCCCTGCGCGTCCCAGCAATGTCCCCGCGCGTCCCAATTCTGTATCCCCGCGCGCTCAAGCGCCGTGCCTCGCGTGTGCTAGCGCCATCCCCGCGAGGCTGTGCGCCCACATGTCATGCCTTTCGCCTGCATGCCACGCCCGCGCCACCGACACGCCGTGCCTGCACCTCTGTGCCCATGCGTCCCAACCACGTGTCCCGCGTGCTCCATCGGCGAGCCCGCGCGCCCGTTCCCGCACCCCAGCGCCGTGCCCAATGGTGATCCCCGCGCATAGCTGCGCACTGTGTCTATGTGCGGCCAGCCAGCAGGGTACGCGGCTGATGCGCGGCCAGGCAATGGACGGCGCGTGCAGGGCAGAGTGCGCACCAGCAGCAAGCGGGCGGGCAGCATCCGCGCCGTTGCCCCGATCGCACAGCGGCGCGCACGCTTTGCAGCCCGCGTACGGTGAGTAGCACGTGGCGCTGTGCGTGCAATGCGTGCGTAGCCGCAGTGCGGGAGCGGGAACATCACGCGCGGGTGCAGTGGGCGGCGGGAACGGGGCGGGACGATAGGCGCCGACAAGCACAGGGGGAAGCGCCGACGAGCGCAGGCAGAAGCGCCGGCGAGCGCGAGGGGAGTGCCGGCGAGCGCGGGGAGCGCCGGCAAGCGCGAGGGGAGCGCCGGCAAGCGGGAGTGCCGGCAACCCATAGCCGAGCGGTGAGCGCGTCCCTAATGGTAGTGTCGGCAGCCGAGATCCTTACGATCTCGGCTGATATGTTTTTTTATGCAATGCGATATGTTTTTCGTGGCCCCTGGGCTATCCAGGGGCCGCTGTGCTGCATTATAATGCGGCTTAAGTAGACTGAATTATAATGTGCACGGTAAGGCCCGGGCAGCAACTGCCGGGGTTTTTGTAATACAGTTTAGGCAAGTTGCTGTATATAATGTATTTCAGTGACTGGGACACCTCATGTTCCATCAATCCGTCAGATTGAGGATGGTACGCAGTCGAAGTACGAGCATCAATCTTTAATAAATGGATGAGTTCCGACCAGAATTTGGAAACAAAAATAGAACCACAGTCTGAAATGATTGAATTAGGAAGTCCATGAAGGCGAAAGATACGGTCTAAGAACAACCATGCGAGGCCGGGTGCATCGATCGTCTCGTTGCACGGAACAAAGTGCGCTTGACGAGTGAGACGGTCGCACACGACCCAGATGGAGTCATAACCGTGAGAAGAAGGGAGTTTAACAATAAAATCCATGGAGATAGATCTCCATGGTCGAGAAGGAATATCAAGGGGTTTAAGAAGACCATACGGTTTGTGACGCGAGGTCTTGACACATGCACATGTATCGCAAGCCTCGACATAGCGGCGGACATAAGTCTGCATGCCTGGCCACGAATAATCACGTGAGACGAGCGTGAAAGTACGTGTTCGTCCGGGATGACCTGCGAGTAGAGAATTATGGCGAGAATGCAATATATCAGCACGCAATGGTTTAGGAACAAATAATCTCCCTTTATGGAAAACTAGGCCAGCTTCTGAAGTGAAG
Source organism: Hericium rajendrae (assembly GCA_033439255.1). NCBI lineage: Eukaryota > Fungi > Basidiomycota > Agaricomycetes > Russulales > Hericiaceae > Hericium > Hericium rajendrae. The sequence continues at coordinate 487,421 of JAVRDV010000017.1, forward strand.
TCTGGACTGCCTTGAACAAGCGCTTCGCGCCATTCAACGTCTTCTTGGAATGCATTCTTGAAGCGTTCCAGAAGTGCGGAGCTATCGATAGCAAGGGTAGTGAGAGCGCAGAGAGATTGCGAGGATGCAGAAGAATCTATAAAAGGAAAAAGATGTTCAGTATGCTTTTCGGTTAAAACTCTGCGATTTTGAACAAGTAATGTGTCATCCCCCTTTTTAGGAACAAAATCAGGATGCCGAGAAGGAGCGTCAGCGACGTTGTCCTTCCCGGGAGCCCAAGAAAGATGAAAATCGAAATCAGAAAGAAACATAGCCCAACGTGATTGACGTCGGTTGAGAATCTGCGAAGACATAAAATATTCAAGATTTTTATGATCAGAGATAACAGAAATCGGAAAAGGAGAACTGAGAAGCCAAGAACGCATGTCGTGAAAGGAGTCAACAACAACGAGGAGCTCCTTATCGTGTACTTCATAATTAATCTCAGAAGGTGCGAACTTCCAAGAATAGAAGGCAACAGGATGAAGGAGACCATTTTGATCGGGTTGTTGAAGAACACCCGAAATAGCAATGGGTTGGGTTGGGTTGGGTTGGGTTGGGTTGGGTTGGGTTGGGTTGGGTTGGGTTGGGTTGGGTTGGGTTGGGTTGGGTTGGGTTGGGTTGGGTTGGGTTGGGTTGGGTTGGGTTGGGTTGGGTTGGGTTGGGTTGGAGGTGCTGTCGATTCCGTTTGTAGTCGTCTGTTTAACC